>CM074182.1:35586568-36065015 GCA_037179385.1 Holothuria scabra | reverse complement strand
GGGTTTGCTGGGGTTTGTTGGGTTTTGTTGCTTGTGTTTGGAAGGGATTTGTTGGGTTTTTGCTTGGTGGGTTTGGTTGGGTTTTGTTGGGTGGGTTTGGTTTGGTTGTGTTGGGTTTTGTTGTTTGGGTTTTTTTGGGTTTTGTTGGGTGGGTTTGGTTGGATTTGGTTGGGTTTTGTTGGGCTTTGTTGGGAATTGTTGGGTTTTGTTGGGTGGGTTTGGTTGGTTTTGTTGTGTGGGTTTGGTTGGGGTTTGTTGGGTTTTGTTGGGCTTTGTTCGGATATGTCGGCCGGGACTTGTTGGGTTTTGTTGGGTCAGTTTTGTTGGGTTTTGTTGGGTGAATTTGCTTGGGTTTTATTGGGTGGTTTTGGTTAGGTTTTGTTGGGTGGGTTTCGTTAATTTTTGTTGGGTAGGTTTGGTTGGGTTTTGTTGGGATTTGTTGGTTGGGTTTTGTTGGGTTTTGCTGGGTGGGTTTTGTTGGGATTTGTTGGGTTTTGTTGGGTGGGTTTGGTTGGGTTTTGTTGGGTGGGTGTCCTTGGGTTTTGTTGGGTTCGTTTGGTTGGGTTTTGTTGGGTTGTGTTGGATGGGTTTTGTTGGGTTTTGTTGGGTTGGTTTCGTTGGGTTTCGTTGGGTTTGTTGGTAGGGTGGGTTTGGTTGGGTTTTGTTGGGTGGGTTTTGTTGGGTTTTGTTGGGTTTTGTTGGGTTGGTTTGGTTGGGTTTCGTTGGGTTTTGTTGGGTTTTGTTTGGTGGGTTTCGTTGGGTTTTGTTGGGTGGGTTTGGTTGGGTTTTGTTGGGTGGGTTTTTTGGGGTTTTGTTGGGTGGGTTTGGTTACGGTTTGTTGTTTGGGGTTGGGTGGGTTTGGTTGGGTTTTGTTGGGTGGGTTTGGTTGGGTTTGGTTGGGTGGGTTTGTTTGGGTTTTGTTGGGATATGTTGGGTGGGTTTTGTTGGGTGGGTTTGGTTGGGTTTTGTTGGGTGGGTTTGGTTGGGTTTTGTTCGGTGGGTTTGGTTGGGTTTTGTTGGGTTTTGTTGGGTTTTGTTGGGTGGGTTTGGTTGGGTTTGGCTGGGGTTTGTTGGGTGGGTTTGGTTGGGTTTTGTTGGGTGGGTTTGGTTGGGTTTTGTTGGGTTGTTGGGATTTGTTGGGTGGGTTTGTTCGGGTTTTGTTGTGTTTTCTTGGGTGGGTTTGGTTGGGTTTTGTTGGGTTTTGTTGGGTGGGTTTGGTTGGGTTTTGTTGGGTTGGTTTGGTTGGGTTTTGTATGGTTTTGTTGGATGGGTATAGTTGGGTTTTGTTCGGTGGGTTTATTCTGTGGGTTTTGTTGCTTTTGTTGGGTTTTGTTGATTGGGTTTTGTTGCGTTTTGTTGGGTGGGTTTGGTTGGGTTTAGTTCGGTTTTGTTGGGTGGTTCCATTGGGTTTCGTTGGGTTTTGTTGGGTGGATTTTATTGGGATTTGTTGGGTGGGTTTGGTTGGGTTTTGTTGGGTGGGTTTTGTTGGGTCTGTTTCGTTGGGTTTTGTTGGGTGGGTTTGGTTGGGTTTTGTTGGGTGGGTTTCGTTACGGTTTGTTGGGTGGGTTTGGTTGGGTTTTGTTGGGTGAATTTCGTTGGGTTTTGTTGGGTGGGTTTGGTTGGGTTTTGCTGGGTGGGTTTGGTTGGGTTTTGTTGGGTTTGGTTGGGATTTGTTGGGTGGGTTTTGTTGGGTGGGTTTGGTTGGGTTTTGTTGGGTGGGTTTGGTTGGGCTTTGTTGGATTTTGTTGGGTTGGATTTTGTTGGGTTTTGTTGGGTTAGTTTGGTTGGGTTTTGTTGGGTGGGTTTGGTTGGGTTTTGTTGGGTGGGTTTGGTTGGGTTTTGTTGGGTTTTGTTGGGTGGGTTTGGTTGGGTTTTGTTGGGTGGGTTTGGTTGGGTTTTGTTGGGTTTTGTTGGGTGGGTTTCGTTGGGTTCTGTTGGTTGGGTTTTGTTGGGTTTTGTTGGGTGGGTTTGGTTGGGTTTTGTTGGGTGGGTTTGGTTGGGTTTTGTTGGGTGGGTTTGGTTGGGATTTGTTGGGTGGGTTTTGTTGGGTTTTGTTGGGTTTTGTTGGGTTTTGTTGGGTGGGTTTGGTTGGGTTTTGTTTGGTTTTGTTGGGTGGGTTTTGTTGGGTTTTGTTGGGTGGGTTTGGTTGGGTTTTGTTGGGTTTTGTTGGGTGGGTTTGGTTGGGTTTTGTTGGGTTTTGTTGGGTGGGTTTGGTTGGGTTTTGTTGGGTGGGTTTGGTTGGGTTTTGTTGGGTTTTGTTGGGTGGGTTTGGTTGGGTTTTGTTGGGTTTTGTTGGATCTTGTTAGGTGGGTTTTGTTGGGTTTTGTTGGGTGGGTTTGGTTGGGTTTTGTTGGGTGGGTTTGGTTGGGTTTTGTTGGGTGGGTTTGGTTGGGTTTTGTTGGGTGGGTTTCGTTGGGTTTTGTTGGGTGGGTTTGGTTGGGTTTCGTTGGGTTTTGTTGGGTTTTGTTGCATGGGTTTGGTTGGGTTACGTTGGGTTTTGTTGGGTGGGTTTGGTTGGGTTTTGTTGGGTGGGTTTGGTTTGGGTTTGTTGGGTTTTGTTGGGTGGGTTTCGTTGGGTTTTGTTGGGTGGGTTTGGTTGGGTTTTGTTGGGTGGGTTTTGTTGGGTTTCGTTGGGTTTGGTTGGGTTTTGTTGGGTGGGTTTGGTTGGGTTTTGTTGGGTGGGTTTGGTTGGGTTTTGTTGGGTTTTGTTGGGTGGGTTTGGTTGGGTTTTGTTGGGTGGGTTTTGTTGGGTTTTGTTGGGTGGGTTTTGTTGGGTTTGTTGGGTGGGTTTGGTTGGGTTTTGTTGGGTGGGTTTGGTTGGGTTTTGTTGGGTGGGTTTGGTTGGGTTGTGTTTGGTGAAATTCGTTGGGTTTTGTTGGGTGGGTTTGGTTGGGTTTTGTTGGGTGCGTTTGGTTGGGTTTTGTTGGGTTCTGTTGGGATTTATTGGGTGTGTTTTGTTGGGTTTTTGGGGGCTTTGTTGGGTTTTGCTGGGTGGGTTTGGTTGGGTTTTGTTGGGTGGGTTTTGTTGGGTTTGTTTGGTTGGGTTTCGTTTTGTTTTGTTGGGTGGGTTTCGTTGGGTTTTGTTGGGTGGGTTTGGTTGGGTTTTGTTGGGTTTCGTTGGGTGGGTTTGGTTGGGTTTTGTTGGGTGGGTTTGGTTGGGTTTTGTTTGGTGAGTTTGGTTGGGTTTTGTTGGGTTTGGTTGGGTTTTGTTGGAATTTGTTGGGTGGGTTTGGTTGGGTTTTGTTGGGTGGGTTTGGTTGGGTTTTGTTGGGTTTTGTTGGGATTTGTTGGGTGGGTTTTGTTGGGTTTTGTTGGGTGGGTTTGGTTGGGTTTTGCTGGGTGGATTTGGTTGAGTTTTGTTGGGGTTTGTTGGGTTTTGTTGGGTGTGTTTGGAAGGGTTTTGTTGGGTTTTGTTGAGTGGGTTTGGTTGGGGTTTGTTGGGTGGGTTTGGTTTGGTTTTGTTGGGTTTTGTTGACTGGGTTTCGTTGGGTTTTGTTGGGTGGGTTTGGTAGGGTTTGGTTGGGTTTTGTTGGGTTTTTGCGGAATTTGGTTTGGTTTTGTTGGGTGGGTTTGGTTGGTTTTGTTGTGTGGGTTTGGTTGGGTTTTGTTGGGTTTTGTTGGGATTTGTAGGGATATGTTGGGTGGGTTTTGTTGGGTTTTGTTGGGTCAGTTTTGTTGGGTTTTGTTGGGTGAATTTGGTTGGGTTTTGTTGGGTTGGTTTGGTTAGGTTTTGTTGGGTGGGTTAAGTTGGGTTTTGTTGGGTGGGTTTTGTTGGGTTTTGTTGGGATTTGTTTGGTGGGTTTTGTTGGGTTTTGTTGGGTCAGTTTTGTTGGGTTTTGTTGGGTTGGTTTGGTTGGATTTCGTTGGGTTTTGTTGGGTGGGTTTCGTTGGGTTTTGTTGGGTGCGTTTGGTTGCGTTTTGTTACGTTTTCGTTGGTTGGGTTTGGTTGGGTTTTGTTGGGTTGGTTTGGTTGGGTTTCGTTGGGTTTGTTTGGTTTGTTGGGTGGGTTTGTTGGGTGGGGTTTTGTTGGGTATGTTTGGTTGGGTTATGTTGGGTTTTGTTGGGTGGGTTTGGATGGGTTTGGTTGGGTTTTGTTAGGTTTTCTTGGATGGATATAGTTGGATTTTGTTGGGTGGGTTTGGGTGGGTTTTGTTGGGATTTGCTGGGTTTTGTTGGGTGGGTTTGGTTACGGTTTGTTGTTTGGGGTTGGGTGGGTTTGGTTGGGTTTTGTTGGGTGGGTTTGGTTGGGTTTTGTTGGGTGGGTTTGGTTGGGTTTTGTTGGGATATGTTGGGTTTCGTTAGGTGAGTGTTGTTGGGTTTTGTTGGGTGGGTTTGGTTGGGTTTTGTTGGGTGGGATTTCTTGGGTTTTGTTGGGCCAGCTTTGTTGGGTTTTGCTAGGTGGGCTTGGTTGGGTTTTGTCGGGTTTTGCTGGGTGGGTTTTGTTGGGTTTTTGGGGGGTTTTGTTGGGTAAGTTTTGTTGGGTGAGTTTCGTTGGGTTTTGTTGGGTTTTGTTGGGTGGGCTTCCTTGGGTTTTGTTGGGTGGGTTTGGTTGGGTTTTGTTGAGTTTTGTTGGGTGGGTTTTGTTGGGTTTCGTTGGGTTGGTTTGGTTGGGTTTTGTATGGTTTTGTTGGATGGGTATAGTTGGGTTTTGTTGGGTGGGTTTGGTTGGGTTTTGTTGGGTTTTGTTGGGTTTTGTTGGGTTTTGTTGGGTGGGTTTGGTTGGGTTTTGTTGGGTTTTGTTGGGTTTTGTTGGGTGGGTTTGTTGGGATTTGTTGGGTGGGTTTGGTTGGGTTTTGTTGGGTTTTGTTGGGTTTTGGTACGTGGATTTCGTTGGATTTTGCTGGGGTTTGTTGGGTTTTGTTGGGTGGGTTTCGTAACGGTTTGTTGGGTGGGTTTCGTTGGGTTTTGTTGGGTGCATTTTGGTGGGTTTTGTTTTGTGGGTGTTGTTGGGTTTGGTTGGGTGTCTTTGGTTGGGTTTTGTTGGGTTTTGTTGGGTTTTGTTGGGTGGTTTGTTGGGTGGGTTTGGTTGGGTTTTGTTGGGTGGGTTTGGTTGGGTTTTGTTGGGTTTTGTTGATTTGGTTTGGTTGGGTTTCGTTGGGTTTTGTTGGGTGGGTTTCGTTGGGTTTTGTTGGGTGGGTTTGGTTGGGTTTTGTTGGGTTTTGTTGGGTGGGTTTGGTTGGGTTTTGTTGGGTGGGTTTGGTTGGGTTTTGTTGGGTTTTGTTGGGTGGGTTTGGTTGGGTTTTGTTGGGTTTTGTTGGGATTTGTTGGGTGGGTTTGGTTGGGTTTTGTTGGGTGGGTTTGGTTGGGTTTTGTTGGGTGGGTTTGGTTGGGTTTTGTTGGGTGGATTTTGATGGGTTTTGTTGGGCTTGTTTGGTTGGGTTTTGTTGGGTTGGTTTGGTTGGGTTTTTGTTGGGTTTTGTTGGGTGGGTTTTGTTGGGTTTTGTTTTGTGGGTTTGGTTGGGTTTTGTTGGGTTTTGTTGGGTAGGTTTGGTTAACTTTGTTGGGTTTTGTTGGGTGGGGTTGGTTGTTTTTTGTTGGGTTTTGTTGGGTGGGTTTGGTTGGGTTTTGTTGGGTGGGTTTGGTTGGGTTTTGTTGGGTGGGTTTCGTTACGGTTTGTTGGGTGGGTTTGGTTGGGTTTTGTTGGGTTTTGTTGGGTGAATTTCGTTGGGTTTTGTTGGGTGGGTTTGGTTGGGTTTTGTTGGGTGGGTTTGGTTGGGTTTTGTTGGGTATCGTTGGGTTTGTTGGGTGGGTTTGTTGGGATTTGTTGGGTTTTGTTGGGTGGGTTTGGTTTTGGGTTTTGGTGGGGTTTGCTGGGTTTTGCTGGGTGGGTTTCGTTACGGTTTGTTATGTGGGTTTTGTTGGGTGTGTTTGGAAGGGTTTTGTTGGGTTTTGTTGAGTGGGTTTGGTTGGGTTTTGTTGGGTGGGTTTCGTTGGGTTTTGTTGGGTTTTGTTGGGTGGGTTTGGTTGGGTTTTGTTGGGTGGGTTTGGTTGGGTTTTGTTGGGTGGGTTTGGTTGGGTTTGGTTGGGTTTTGTTGGGTTTTGTTGGTTGGGTTTTGTTGGGTGGGTTTGGTTGGGTTTTGTTGGGTGGGTTTGGTTGGGTTTTGTTGGGTTTTGTTGGGATTTGTTGGGTGGGTTTTGTTGGGTTTTGTTGGGTGAGTTTTGTTGGGTTTTGTTGGGTGGGTTTGGTTGGGTTTTGTTGGGTGGGTTTGGTTGGGTTTTGTTTGGTGGGTTCTGTTGGGTTTTTTGGGGTTTTGTTGGGTGGGTTTTGTTGGGATTTGTTGGGGGAATTTGGTTGGGTTTTGTTGGGTGAGTTTTGTTGGGTTTTGTTGGGTGGGTTTGGTTGGGTTTTGTTGGGTTTTGTTGGGTTTTGTTGGGTGGGTTTTTTGGGTTTTGTTTGGTGGGTTTGGTTGGGTTTTGTTGGGTGGGTTTGGTTGGGTTTTGTTGGGTGGGTTTGGTTGGGTTTTGTTGGGTTTCGTTGGGTGGGATTTGTTGGGTGGGTTTTGTTGGGTTTTGTTGGGTTTTGTTGGGTTTTGTTGGGTTGGTTTGGTTGGGTTTCGTTGGGTTTTGTTGGGTGGGTTTCGTTGGGTTTTGTTGGGTGGGTTTGGTTGGGTTTTGTTGGGTTTTGTTGGGTTGGTTTGGTTGGGTTTTGTTGGGTTTTGTTGGGTGGGTTTGGTTGGGTTTTGTTGGGTTGGTTTGGTTGGGTTTTGTTGGGTTTCGTTGGTTGGGTTTGGTTGGGTTTTGTTGGGTTGGTTTTGTTGGGTTTCGTTGGGTTTTGTTTGGTTTTGTTGGGTGGGTTTGGTTGGGTTTTGTTGGGTAGGTTTGGTTGGATTTTGTTGGGTTTGTTGGGTTTTGTTTGGGTTTTGTTGGGGTTTTGTTGGGTGGGTTTCGTTACGGGTTTGTTGGGTGGGTTTTGTTGGGTTTGTTGGGTGGGTTTGGTTGGGTATTGTTGGGTGGGTTTGGTTGAGTTGAGTTGGGTTTTGTTGGGTGGGTTTGGTTGGGTTTTGTTGCGTGGGTTTGGTTTGGGTTTTGTTGGGTTTTGTTGGGTGGGTTTGGTTGGGTTTTGTTGGGTGGGTTTGGTTGGGTTTTGTTGGGTGGGTTTGGTTGGGATTTGTTGGGTTTTGTTGGGTGGTTTGGTTGGGTTTTGTTGGGTGGGTTTGGTTGGGTTTTGTTGGGTTGGTTTGTTTGGGTTACGTTGGGTTTTGTACATGGGTTTGGTTGGGTTACGTTGGGTTCTGTTGGGTGGGTTTGGTTGGGTGGGTTTCGTTGGGTTTTGTTGGGTTTTGTTGGGTGGGTTTGGTTGGGTTTTGTTGGGTTTTGTTGGGTTGGTTTGGTTGGGTTTCGTTGGGTGGGTTTGGTTGGGTTTTGTTGGGTGGGTTTGGTTGGGTTTTGTTGGGTGGGTTTGGTTGGGTTTTGTTGGGTGGGTTTGGTTGCGTGAGTTTGGTTAAGTTTGGCTGGGTCTCGTTGGGTGGGTTTTGTTGGGTTTCGTTGGGTGGGTTTGGTTGGGTTTTGTTGGGTGGGTTTGGTTGGGTTTTGTTGGGTTTGTTTGGTTGGGTTTTGTTGGGTGGGTTTGGTTGGGTTATGTTGGGTTTTGTTGGGTTTGGTTGGGTTTTGTTGGGTTTTGTTGGGTTTTGTTGGGTGGGTTTGGTTGGGTTTTGTTGGGTTTTGTTGGGTTTTGTTGGGTGGGTTTGGTTGGGATTTGTTGGGTTTTGTTGGGTGGGTTTGGTTGGGTTTTGTTGGGTGGGTTTCATTGGGTTTTGTTGGTGGGTTTGGTTGGGTTTTGTCGGGTATTGTTGGGTTTGTTGGGTGGGTTTCGTTGGGTTTTCTTGGGTGGGTTTGGTTGGGTTTTGTTGGGTGGGTTTTGTTGGGTTTTGTTGGGTGGGTTTGGTTAGGTTTTGTTGGGTGGGTTTGGTTGGGTTTTGTTGGGTGGGTGTCGTTGGGTTTTGTTGGGTGGGTTTGGTTCGGTTTTGTTGGGTTTTGTTGGGTGGGTTTGGTTGGGTTTTGTTGCGTTTCGTTGGGTGGGTTTCGTTGGGTTTCGTTGGGTTTGGTTTTGATTTGTTGGGTTTTGTTGGGTGGGTTTGGTTGGGTTTTGTTGGTTGGGTTTCGTTGGGTTTTGTTGGGTGGGTTTCGTTGGGTTTTGTTGGGTGGGTTTGGTTGGGTTTTGTTTGGTTTTGTTGGGTGGGTTTGGTTGGGTTTTGTTGGGTGGGTTTGGTTGGGTTTTGTTCGGTGGTTTTGGTTGGGTTTTCTTGGGTGGGTTTGGCTAGGTTTTGTTGGGTGGATTTGGTTGGGTATTTTCGGGGTTTGTTGGGTTTGTTGCTTGTGTTTGGAAGGGTTTGTTTGGGTTTTGTTGGGTGGGTTTGGTTGGGGTTTGTTGGGTGGGTTTGGTTTGGGTTTGGTTGGGTTTTGTTGGGTGGGTTTGGTTGGGTTTTGTTGGGTGGGTTTCGTTGGGTTTGGTTGGGTTTTGTTGGGTTGGTTTCGTTCGGTTTTGTTGGGTGGGTTTGGGTGGGTTTTGTTGGGTGGGTTTGGTTGGGTTTTGTTGGGTTTTGTTGGGTGGGTTTTTTGGGTTTTGTTGGGTGGGTTTGGTTGGGTTTTGTTGGGTGGGTTTTGTTGGGTTTTGTTGGGTGGGTTTGGTTGGGTTTTGTTGGGTGGGTTTGGTTGGGTTTTGTTGGGTGGGTTTGGTTGGGTTTCGTTTGGTTTCGTTGGGTTTTGTTGGGTGGGTTTGGTTGGGTTTTGTTGGGTGGGTTTGGTTGGGTTTTGTGGGGTGGGTTTTGTTGGGTGGGTTTTTGGGGTTTTGTTTGGTGGGTTTTGTTGGGTTTTGTTGGGTGGGTTTGGTTGGGTTTTGTTGGGTGGGTTTGGTTGGGTGTGTTTGGTTGGGTTTGGTTGGGATTTGTTGGGTGGGTTTGGTTGGGTTTTGTTGGGTGGGTTTGGTTGGGTTTTGTTGGGTTTGTTGGGTGGGTTTGGTTGGGTTTTGTTGGGTTTTGTTGGGTGGGTTTGGTTGGGTTTTGTTGGGTTTTGTTGGGTGGTGTTGGGTTTTGTTGGGATTTCTTGGGTGGGTTTGGTTGGGTTTTGTTGGGTTTTGTTTCGTGGATTGGTTGGGTTTAGTTGGGTGGGTTTGGGTAGGTTTTGTTGGGTTTGTTGGATGGGTTTCGTTGGGTTTTGTTGGGTTTTGTTGGGTGGGTTTTGTTGGGTTTTGTTGGGTGGGTTTGGTTGGGTTTTGTTTGGTGGGTTTTTTTGGTTTTGTTTGGTTTTGTTGGGTGGGCTTTGTTGGGTTTTGTTGGGTGGGTTTGGTTGGGTTTTGTTGGGTTTTGTTGGGTGGGTTTGGTTGGGTTTTGTTGGGTGGGTTTGGTTGGGTTTTGTTGGGTTTTGTTGGGTGGGTTTCGTTGGGTTTTGTTGGGTGGGTTTGGTTGGGTTTGGTTGGGTTTTGTTGGGTTTTGTTGGGTTTTGTTGGGTGGGTTTGGTTGGGTTTTGTTGGGTGGGATTGGATCCGTTTTGTTGGGATTTGTTGGGTTTTGTTGGGTGGGTTTTATTGGGGTTTGTTGGGTGGGTTTAGTTGGGTTTTGTTCGGTGGGTTTGGTTGGGTTTTGTTGGGTGGGTTTCGTTGGGTTTTGTTGGGTGGGTTTGGTTGGGTTTTGTTGGGTGGACTTCGTTGGGTTTTGTTGGGTGGGTTTGGTTGGGTTTTGTTGGGTGGGTTTGGTTGGGTTTTGTTGGGTTTTGTTGGGATTTGTTGGGTGGTTTTGTTCTGTTTTGTTGGGTTTGTTTGGTAGGGTTTTGTTGGGTTGGTTTATTTGGGTTGTGTTGGGTGGGTTTGGTTGGGTTTTGTTGGTTGGGTTTCGTTGGGTTTTGTTGGGTGGGTTTGGTTGGGTTTTGTTGGGTGGGTTTGGTTGGGTTTTGTTGGGTTTCGTTGGGTGGGTTTGGTTGGGTTTTGTTGGGTGGGTTTGGTTGGGTTTGGTTGGGTTTTGTTGGGTGGGTTTGGTTGGGTTTCGTTGGGTTTTGTTGGAATTTGTTGGGTGGGTTTGGTTGGGTTTTGTTGGGTGGGTTTGGTTGGGTTTTGTTGGGTTTTGTTCCGATTTGTTGGGTGGGTTTTGTTGGGTTTTGTTGGGTGGGTTAGGTTGGGTTTTGCTGGGTGGATTTGGTTGGGTTTTGCTGGGGTTTGTTGGGTTTTGTTGCTTGTGTTTGGAAGGGGTGTGTTGGGTTTTGTTGAGTGGGTTTGGTTGGGTTTTGTTGGGTGGGTTTCGTTTGGTTTTGTTGGGTTTTGTTGGGTGGGTTTCGTTGGGTTTTGTTGGGTGGGTTTGGTAGGGTTTGGTTGGGTTTTGTTGGGTTTTTGCGGAATTTGGTTTGGTTTTGTTGGGTGGGTTTGGTTGGGTTTTGTTGTGTGGGTTTGGTTGGGTTTTGTTGGGTTTTGTTGGGATTTGTAGGGATATGTTGGGTGGGTTTTGTTGGGTTTTGTTGGGATTTGTTGGGTGGGTTTGGTTGGGTTTTGTTGGGTGGGTTTGGTTAAGTTTTGTTGGGTGGGTTAAGTTGGGTTTTGTTGGGTGAGTTTGGTTGGGTTTTGTTGGGATTTGTTGGGTTTTGTTGGGCCAGTTTTGTTGGGTTTTGTTGGGTTGGTTTCGTTGGGTTTCGTTGGGTTTTGTTGGGTGGGTTTCGTTGGGTTTTGTTGGGTGGGTTTGGTTGGGTTTTGTTGGGTGGGTTTCGTTGGGTTTTGTTGGGTTGGTTTGGTTGGGTTTCGTTGGGTTTTGTTTGGTTTTGTTGGGTGGGTTTTGTTGGGTTTTGTTGGGTTTTGTTGGGTGGCTTTGATTGGGTTTTGTTGGGTTTTGTTGGGTGGGTTTGGTTGGGTTTTGTTGGGTTTTGTTGGGTTTTGTTGGCTGGGTTTTGTTGGGTGGGTTTGGTTGGGGTTTGTTGGGTTTTGTTGGGTTTTGTTGGGTGGGTTGGGTGGGTTTGGTTGGGTTTTGTTGGGTTTTGTTGGTTTTTGTTGGGTGGGTTTGTTCGGGTTTTGTTGGGTGGGTTTGGTTGGGTTTGGTTAAGTAGGTTTGTTTGGGTTTTGTTGGGATATGTTGGGTGGGTTTTGTTGGGTGAATTTGGTTGGGTTTTGTTGGGTGGGTTTGGTTGGGTCTTTTTGGGTGTGTTTGGTTCCGTTTTGTTGGGCTTTGGTGGTTCGTTTGGGTGGGTTTGGTTGGGTTTTGTTGGGCTTTGTTGGGTTTTGTTGGGTGGGTTTGGTTGGGTTTGGTTGAGTTTTGTTGGGTGGGTTTGTTGGGTTTTGTTGGGTTTTGTTGGCTTGGTTTGGTTGGGTTTCGTTGGGTTTTGTTGGGTGGGTTTCGTTGGGTTTTGTTGGGTTGGTTTGGTTGGGTTTTGTTGGGTTTTGTTGGATGGGTTTGGTTGGGTTTTGTTGGGTGGGTTTGGCTCTCGTTTGTTGGGTTTTGTTGGGTGGGGTTGGTTGGGTTTTGTTGGTTGGGTTTTGTTTGGTTTTGTTTGGTGTTGTTGGGTGGGCTTTGTTGGGTTTTGTTGGGTGGTTTCGGTTGGGTTTTGTTGGGTGGATTTGGATGGGTTTTGTTGGGTGGGTTTGGTTGGGTTTTGGTGGGTGGATTTGGTTTGGTTTTGGTGGGTGGGTTTGTTTGGGATCTGTTGGGTGGGTTTCGTAACGGTTTGTTGGGTGGGTTTCGTTGGGTTTCGTTGGGTGAGTTTGGTTGGGTTTTGTTTTGTGGGTTTGGTTGGATTTTGTTTGGTGGGTTTGGTTGGGTTTTGTTGGGTTTTGTTGGGATTTGTTGGGTGGTTTTGTTGGGTTGTGTTGGGTTTTGTTGGGTGGGTTTGGTTGGGTTTTGTTGGGTGGGTTTTGTTGGGTTGGTTTGGTTGGGTTTCGTTGGGTTTTGTTGGGTGGGTTTCGTTGGGTTTTGTTGGGTGGGTTTGGTTGGGTTTTGTTGGGTTTCGTTGGGTGGGTTTGGTTGGGTTTTGTTGGGTGGGTTTGGTTGGGTTTTGTTGGGTTTTGTTGGGTGGGTTTGGTTGGGTTTCGTTGGGTTTTGTTGGGATTTGTTGGGTGGGTTTGGTTGGGTTTTGTTGGGTGGGTTTGGTTGGGTTTTGTTGGGTGGGTTTGGTTGGGTTTTGTTGTTGGGTTTTGTTGGGTTTTGTTGGGTTTTGTTGGGTGTGTTTGGTTGGGTTTTGTTGGGTTTTGTTGGGTGGGTTTTGTTAAGTTTTGTTGGGTGGGTTTCAATGGGTTTTGTTGGGTTTTGTTGGGTGGGTTTGGTTGGGTTTTGTTGGGTGGGTTTGGTTGGGTTTTGTTGGGTGGGTTTGGTTGGGTTTTGTTGGGTTTTGTTGGGTGGGTTCGGTTGGGTTTCGTTGGGTTTTGTTGGGATTTGTTGGGTGGGTTTGGTTGGGTTTTGTTGGGTGGGTTTGGTTGGGTTTTGTTGGGTTTTGTTGGGATTTGTTGGGTGGGTTTTGTTGGGTTTTGTTGGGTGGGTTTGGTTGGGTTTTGCTGGGTGGATTTGGTTGGGTTTTGCTGGGGTTTGTTGGGTTTTGTTGCTTGTGTTTGGAAGGGATTTGTTGGGTTTTGTTGAGTGGGTTTGGTTGGGTTTTGTTGGGTGGGTTTCGTTTGGCTTTGTTGGATTTTGTTCTGTGGGTTTCGTTGGGTTTTGTTGGGTGGGTTTGGTAGGGTTTGGTTGGGTTTTGTTGGGTTTTTGCGGAATTTGGTTTGGTTTTGTTGGGTGGGTTTGGTTGGGTTTTGTTGTGTGGGTTTGGTTGGGTTTTGTTGGGTTTTGTTGGGATTTGTAGGGATATGTTGGGTTTGTTTTGTTGGGTCAGTTTGTTGGGTTTTGTTTGGTGAATTTGGTTGGGTTTTGTTGGGTTGGTTTGGTTGGGTTTTGTTGGGTGGGTTAAGTTGGGTTTTGTTGGGTGGGATTTGTTTGGTGGGTTTTGTTGGGATTTGTTTGGTGGGTTTTGTTGGGTTTGTTGGGTCAGTTTTGTTGGGTTCGGTTGGGTGGGTTTGGTTAGGATTTGTTGGGTTTTGTTGGGTGGGTTTGGTTCGGTTTTTTGGTTGTTTCGTTGGTTGGGTTTGGTTGCGTTTTGTTGGGTTAGTTTGGTTGGGTTTCGTTGGGTTTTGTTTGGTTTTGTTGGGTTTTGTTGGGTGGGTTTTGTTGGGTTTTGTTGGGTTTTGTTGGGTGGGTTTGGTTGGGTTTGGTTGGGTTTTGTTGGGTTTGTTGAGTGGGTTTCGTTGGGTTTTGTTGGGTGGGTTTGGTTGGGTTTTGTTGGGTGGGTTTGGTTGGGTTTTGTTGGGTTTTGTTGGGATTTGTTGGGATATGTTGGGTGGGTTTTGTTGGGTTTTGTTGGGTCAGTTTTGTTGGGTTTTGTTGGGTGAATTTGGTTGGGTTTTGTTGGGTGGGTTTGGTTGGGTTTTGTTGGGTGGGTTCGGTTGGGTTTCGTTGGGTGGGTTATGTTGGGTTTTGTTGGGATTTGTTTGGTGGTTTTTGTTGGGTTTTGTTGAGTGGGTTTTGTTGGGTTTTGTTGGGTGGGTTTTGTTGGGATTTGTTGGGTGGGTTTTGTTGGGTTTTGTTGGGTGGGTTTGGTTGGTTTTGTTGTGTGGGTTTGGTTGGGTTTTGTTGGGTTTTGTTGGGATTTGTAGGGTTATGTTGGGTGGGTTTGTTGGGTTTTGTTGGGTCAGTTTTGTTGGGTTTTGTTGGGTGGGTTTGGTTGGGTTTTGTTATGTGGGTTTGTTTAGGTTTTGTTGGGTGGGTTAAGTTGGGTTTTGTTGGGTGGGTTCTGTTGGGTTTTGTTGGGATTTGTTTGGGTTGGTTTGGATGGGTTTCGTTGGGTTTTGTTAGGTTTTGTTGGATGGGTATAGTTGGGTTTTGTTGGGTGGGTTTGGGTGGGTTTTGTTGTGTGGGTTTTTTTTTTGTTTTGTTGGGTTTTGTTGGGATTTGTTGGGTTTTGTTGGGTGGGTTTTGTTGGGTTTTGTTGGGTCAGTTTTGTTGGGTTTTGTTGGGTGAATTTGGTTGGGTTTTGTTGGGTTGGTTTGGTTGGGTTTTGTTGGGTGGGTTTGGTTGGGTTTTGTTGGGTGGGTTTTGTTGGGTTTTGTTGGGATTTGTTGGGTGGGTTTTGTTGGGTTTTGTTGGGTCAGTTTTGTTGGGTTTTGTTGGGTTGGTTTGGTTGGGTTTCGTTGGGTTTTGTTTGGTTTTGTCGGATGGGTTCGGTTGGGTTTTGTTGGGTGGGTTTGGTTGGGTTTTGTTGGGTTTTGTTGGGATTTGTAGGGATATGTTGGGTGGGTTTTGTTGGGTTTTGTTGGGTCAGTTTTGTTGGGTTTTGTTGGGTGAATTTGGTTGGGTTTTGTTGGGTTGGTTTGGTTAGGTTTTGTTGGGTGGGTTAAGTTGGGTTTTGTTGGGTGGGTTTTGTTGGGTTTTGTTGGGATTTGTTTGGTGGGTTTTGTTGGGTTTTGTTGGGTCAGTTTTGTTGGGTTTTGTTGGGTTGGTTTGGTTGGATTTCGTTGGGTTTTGTTGGGTGGGTTTCGTTGGGTTTTGTTGGGTGCGTTTGGTTGCGTTTTGTTACGTTTTCGTTGGTTGGGTTTGGTTGGGTTTTGTTGGGTTGGTTTGGTTGGGTTTCGTTGGGTTTTGTTTGGTTTTGTTGGGTGGGTTTTGTTGGGTGGCTTTGGTTGGGTTTTGTTGGGTTTTGTTGGGTTGGTTTGGATGGGTTTCGTTGGGTTTTGTTAGGTTTTGTTGGATGGGTATAGTTGGGTTTTGTTGGGTGGGTTTGGGTGGGTTTTGTTGGGATTTGTTGAGTTTTGTTGGGTGGGTTTGGTTACGGTTTGTTGTTTGGGGTTGGGTGGGTTTGGTTGGGTTTTGTTGGGTGGGTTTGGTTGGGTTTGGTTGGGTGGGTTTGTTTGGGTTTTGTTGGGATATGTTGGGTGGGTTTTGTTAGGTGAATTTGGTTGGGTTTTGTTGGGTGGGTTTGGTTAGGACTTGTTCGGTGGGATTTCTTGGGTTTTGTTGTGCCAGCTTTGTTGGGTTTTGTTGGGTGGGTTTGGTTGGGTTTTCTTTGGTTTGTTGGGTGGGCTTTGTTGGGTTTTGTTGGGTGGGTTTCGTTGGGTTTTGTTGGGTTTTGTTGGGTGGGTTTTGTTGGGTTTTGTTGGGTTTTGATGGGTTGGTTTGGTTGGGTTTCGTTGGGTTTTGTTGGGTGGGTTTCGTTGCGTTTTGTTGGGTTGGTTTGGTTGGGTTTTGTATGGTTTTGTTGGATGGGTATAGTTGGGTTTTGTTCGGTGGGTTTATTCTGTGGGTTTTGTTGGGTTTTGTTGGGTTTTGTTGGGTTTTGTTGGGTGGGTTTGGTTGGGTTTTGTTTGGTTTTGTTGGGTGGGCTTTGTTGGGTTTTGTTGGGTGGGTTTTGTTGGGATTTGTTGGGTGGGTTTGGTTGGGTTTTGTTGGGCGAGTTTGGTTGGGTTTTGGTAGGTGGATTTCGTTGGGTTTTGCTGGGGTTTGTTGGGTTTTGTTGGGTGGGTTTCGTAACGGTTTGTTGGGTGGGTTTGGTTGGGTTTTGTTGGGGTTTGTTGGGTTTTGTTGGGTGGGTTTGGTTGGGTTTTGTTGGGTGCGTTTGGTTGGGTTTTGTTGGGTTTTGTTTGGATTTATTGGGTGGGATTTGTTGGGTGGGTTTGGTTGGGTTTTGTTGGGTGGGTTTCGTTGGGTTTTGTTGGGTGGGTTTTGTTGGGTTGGTTTGGTTGGGTTTCGTTGGGTTTTGTTGGGTGGGTTTCGTTGGGTTTTGTTGGGTGGGTTTGGTTGGGTTTTGTTGGGTTTTGTTGGGTGGGTTTGGTTGGGTTTTGTTGGGTGGGTTTGGTTGAGTTTTGTTGGGTTTTGTTGGGTTGGTTTGGTTGGGTTTCGTTGGGTTTTGTTGGGTTTTGTTGGGTGGGTTTGGTTGGGTTTTTTTGGGTGTGTTTGGTTAAGTTTTGTTGGGTGGGTTTGGTAAGGATTTGTTCGGTGGGATTTCTTGGGTTTTGTTGGGCCAGCTTTGTTGGGTTTTGTTGGGTGGGTATGGTTGGGTTTTGTTTGGTTTTGTTGGGTGGGCTTTGTTGGGTTTTGTTGGGTGGGTTTTAATGGGTTTTGTTGGGTTTTGTTGGGTAGGTTTGGTTGGGTTTTGTTGGGTGGGTTTGGTTGGGTTTTGTTGGGTGGGTTTGGTTGGGTTTTGTTGGGTTTTGTTGGGTGGGTTCCGTTGGGTTTCGTTGGGTTTTGTTGGGTTTGTTGGGTGGGTTTTGTTGGGTTTTGTTGGGTGGGTTTGGTTGGGTTTTGTTGGGTTTTGTTGGGATTTGTTGGGTGGGTTTTGTTGGGTTTTGTTGGGTGGGTTTGGTTGGGTTTTGCTGGGTGGATTTGGTTGGGTTTTGCTGGGGTTTGTTGGGTTTTGTTGCTTGTGTTTGGAAGGGATTTGTTGGGTTTTGTTGAGTGGGTTTGGTTGGGTTTTGTTGGGTGGGTTTCGTTTGGTTTTGTTGAGTTTTGTTCTGTGGGTTTCGTTGGGTTTTGTTGGGTGGGTTTGGTGGGGTTTGGTTGGGTTTTGTTGGGTTTTTGCGGAATTTGGTTTGGTTTTGTTGGGTGGGTTTGGTTGGGTTTTGTTGTGTGGGTTTGGTTGGGTTTTATTGGGTTTTGTTGGGATTTGTTGGGATTTGTTGGGTGGGTTTGGTTGGGTTTTGTTGGGTCAGTTTTGTTGGGTTTTGTTGGGTGAATTTGGTTATGTTTTGTTGGGTTGGTTTGGTTGGGTTTTGTTGGGTGGGTTTGGTTGGGTTTTGTTTGGTGAAATTCGTTGGGTTTTGTTGGGTGGGTTTGGTTGGGTTTTGTTGGGTGCGTTTGGTTGGGTTTTGTTGGGTTTTGTTGGGATTTATTGGGTGTGTTTTGTTGGGTTTTGGGGGGCTTTGTTGGGTTTTGTTAAGTTGGTTTGGTTGGGTTTTGTTGGGTGGGTTTTGTTGGGTTTGTTTGGTTGGGTTTCGTTTTGTTTTGTTGGGTGGGTTTCGTTGGGTTTTGTTGGGTGGGTTTGGTTGGGTTTTGTTGGGTTTCGTTGGGTGGGTTTGGTTGGGTTTTGTTGGGTGGGTTTGGTTGGGTTTTGTTGGGTTTTATTGGGTGGGTTCGGTTGGGTTTCGTTGGGTTTTGTTGGAATTTGTTGGGTGGGTTTGGTTGGGTTTTGTTGGGTGGGTTTGGTTGGGTTTTGTTGGGTTTTGTTGGGATTTGTTGGGTGGGTTTTGTTGGGTTTTGTTGGGTGGGTTAGGTTGGGTTTTGCTGGGTGGATTTGGTTGGGTTTTGCTGGGGTTTGTTGGGTTTTGTTGCTTGTGTTTGGAAGGGATTTGTTGGGTTTTGTTGAGTGGGTTTGGTTGGGTTTTGTTGGGTGGGTTTCGTTTGGTTTTGTTGGGTTTTGTTCTGTGGGTTTCGTTGGGTTTTGTTGGGTGGGTATGGTAGGGTTTGGTTGGGTTTTGTTGGGTTTTTGCGGAATTTGGTTTGGTTTTGTTGGGTGGGTTTGGTTGGTTTTGTTGTGTGGGTTTGGTTGGGTTTTGTTGGGTTTTGTTGGGATTTGTAGGGATATGTTGGGTGGGTTTTGTTGGGTTTTGTTGGGTCAGTTTTGTTGGGTTTTGTTGGGTGAATTTGGTTGGGTTTTGTTGGGTTGGTTTGGTTAGGTTTTGTTGGGTGGGTTAAGTTGGGTTTTGTTGGGTGGGTTTTGTTGGGTTTTGTTGGGATTTGTTTGGTGGGTTTTGTTGGGTTTTGTTGGGTCAGTTTTGTTGGGTTTTGTTGGGTTGGTTTGGTTGGGTTTCGTTAGGTTTTGTTGGGTGGGTTTGGTTGGGTTTTGTTGGGTGGGATTGGTTGCGTTTTGTTACGTTTTCGTTGGTTGGGTTTGGTTGGGTTTTGTTGGGTTGGTTTGGTTGGGTTTCGTTGGGTTTTGTTTGGTTTTGTTGGGTGGGTTTGGTTGGGTTTCGTTGGGTTTTGTTGGGTGGGTTTGGTTGGGTTTGGTTGGGTTTTGTTGGGTTGGTTATGTTTTGTTTGGATGGGTTTCGTTGGGTTTTGTTAGGTTTTGTTGGATGGGTATAGTTGGGTTTTGTTGGGTGGGTTTGGGTGGGTTTTGTTGGGATTTGTTGAGTTTTGTTGGGTGGGTTTGGTTACGGTTTGTTGTTTGGGGTTGGGTGGGTTTGGTTGGGTTTTGTTGGGTGGGTTTGGTTGGGTTTGGTTGGGTGGGTTTGTTTGGGTTTTGTTGGGATATGTTGGGTGGGTTTTGTTGGGTGAATTTGGTTGGGTTTTGTTGGGTGGGTTTGGTTAGGATTTGTTCGGTGGGATTTCTTGGGTTTTGTTGGGCCAGCTTTGTTGGGTTTTGTTGGGTGGGTTTGGTTGGGTTTTGTTGGGTTTTGTTGGGTGGGTTTTGTTGGGTTTTGTTGGGTGGGTTTCGTTGGGTTTTGTTGGGTTTTGTTGGGTTTTGTTGGGTGGGTTTGGTTGGGTTTTGTTGGGTTTTGATGGGTTGGTTTGGTTGGGTTTCGTTGGGTTTTGTTGGGTGGGTTTCGTTGCGTTTTGTTGGGTTGGTTTGGTTGGGTTTTGTATGGTTTTGTTGGATGGGTATAGTTGGGTTTTGTTGGGTGGGTTTATTCTGTGGGTTTGTTGGGTTTTGTTGGGTTGGGTTTGTTGGGTGGGTTTGTTGGGTTTTGTTGGTTTTGTTGGGTTTTGTTGGGTGGGTTTGGTTGGATTTTGTTGGTGGGTTTGGTTGGATTTTGTTCGGCGAGTTTGGTTGGGTTTTGGTAGGTGGATTTCGTTGGATTTTGCTGGGGTTTGTTGGGTTTTGTTGGGTGGGTTTCGTAACGGTTTGTTGGGTGGGTTTGGTTGGGTTTTGTTGGGTGAATTTCGTTGGGTTTTGTTGGGTGGGTTTTGTTGGGTTTTGCTGGGTGCGTTTGGTTGTGTTTTGTTGGGTTTTGTTGGGATTTATTGGGTGGGTTTTGTTGGGTTGGTTTGGTTGGGTTTTGTTGGGTGGGTTTCTTTGGGTTTTGTTGGGTGGGTTTTGTTGGGTTGGTTTGGTTGGGTTTCGTTGGGTTTTGTTGGGTGGGTTTCGTTGGGTTTTGTTGGGTGGGTTTGGTTGGGTTTTGTTGGGTTTCGTTGGGTGGGTTTGGTTGGGTTTTGTTGGGTGGGTTTGGTTGGGTTTTGTTGGGTTTTGTTGGGTGGGTTCGGTTGGGTTTCGTTGGGTTTTGTTGGGATTTGTTGGGTGGGTTTGGTTGGGTTTTTTTGGGTGTGTTTGGTTAAGTTTTGTTGGGTGGGTTTGGTTAGGATTTGTTCGGTGGGATTTCTTGGGTTTTGTTGGGCCAGTTTTGTTGGGTTTTGTTGGGTGGGTTTGGTTGGGTTTTGTTTGGTTTTGTTGGGTGGGCTTTGTTGGGTTTTGTTGGGTGGGTTTTAATGGGTTTTGTTGGGTTTTGTTGGGTAGGTTTGGTTAACTTTTGTTGGGTTTTGTTGGGATTTGTTGGATGAGTTTGGTTGGGTTTTGTTGGGTGGGTTTGGTTGGGTTTTGCTGGGTGGGATTTGTTGGGTTTTGTTGGGTGGGTTTCGTTACGGTTTGTTGGGTGGGTTTGGTTGGGTTTTGTTGGGTTTTGTTGGGTGAATTTCGTTGGGTTTTGTTGGGTGGGTTTGGTTGGGTTTTGTTGGGTGCGTTTGGTTGGGTTTTGTTGGGATTTATTGGGTGGGATTTGTTGGGTTCTTTGGGGTTTTGTTGGGTTTTTTGGGTTGGTTGGGTTGGGTTTTGTTGGGTGGGTTTCGTTACGGTTTGTTTGATGGGTTTGGTTGGGTTTTGTTGGGTGTGTTTGGAAGGGTTTTGTTGGGTTTTGTTGAGTGGGTTTGGTTGGGTTTTGTTGGGTGGGTTTGGTTTGGTTTCGTTGGGTTTTGTTGGGTGGGTTTGGTTGGGTTTTCTTGGGTGGGTTTGGTTGGGTTTTGTTGGGTGGGTTTGGTTGGGTTTTGTTGGGTTTTTGCGGAATTTGGTTGGGTTTTGTAGGGTGGATTTGGTTGGGTTTGGTTGGGTGGGTTTGGTTGGGTTTTGTTGGGTTTTGTTGGGATATGTTGGGTGGGTTTTGTTGGGTTTTGTTGGGTAAATTTGGTTGGGTTTTGTTGGGTGGGTTTGGTTGGGTTTTGCTGGGTGGGTTTGGTTAAGTTTTGTTGGGTGGGTTTTGTTGGGTTTTGTTGGGGTTTGTTGGGTGGGATTTGTTGGGTTTTGTTGGGTTTTTGCGGAATTTGGTTGGGTTTTGTTGGGTGGATTTGGTTGGCTTTGGTTAAGTGGGTTTGGTTGGGTTTTGTTGGGTTTTGTTGGGATATGTTGGGTGGGTTTTGTTGGGTTTTGTTGGGTAAATTTGGTTGGGTTTTGTTGGGTGAGTTTGTGTGGGTTTTGTTGGGTGTGTTTGGTTAAGTTTTGTTGGGTGGGTTTTGTTGGGTTTTGTTGGGATTTGTTGGGTGGGATTTGTTGGGTTTTGTTGGGCCCGTTTTGTTGGGTTTTGTTCGGTTGGTTTGGTTGGGTTTCGTTGGGTTTTGTTGGGTGGGTTTCGCTGGGATTTGTTGGGTGGGTTTTGTTGGGTTTTGTTGGGTTTTATGGGGTTGGTTTGGTTGGGTTTTGGTGGGTTTTGTTGGGTGGGTTTCGTTGGGTTTTGTTGGGTTGGTTTGGTTGGGTTTTGTTGGGTTTCGTTGGTTGGGTTTGGTTGGGTTTTGTTGGGTTGGTTTTGTTGGGTTTCGTTGGGTTTTGTTTGGTTTTGTTGGATGGGTATATTTGGGTCTTGTTGGGTGGGTTTGGTTGGGTGTGGTTGGGTTTTGTTTGGTGAAATTCGTTGGGGTTTTTGGGTGGGTTTCGTTACGGTTTGTTGGGTGGGTTTTGTTTTTGTTTTGTTGGGTGGGTTTGGTTGGGTTTTGTTGGGTGTGTTTGAATGGGTTATGTTGGGTTTTGTTGAGTGGGTTTGGTTCGGTTTTGTTGGGTGGGTTTGGTTTGGTTTTGTTGGGTTTTGTTGGGTGGGTTTGGTTGGGTTTTCTTGGGTGGGTTTGGTTGGGTTTCGTTGCGTAGGTTGGTTGGGTTTTGTTGGGTTTTGTTGGGTTTTTGCGGAATTTGGTTGGGTTTTGTAGGGTGGATTTGGTTGGGTTTGGTTGGGTGGGTTTGGTTGGGTTTGGTTGGGTTTTGTTGGGATTTGTTGGGTTCTGTTGGGTAAATTTGGTTGGGTTTTGTTGGGTGGGTTTGGTTGGGTTTTGTTGGGTGGGTTTGGTTGGGTTTTGTTGGGTGGGCTTGGTTGGGTTTTGTTGGGTGGGTTTTGTTGGGTTTTGTTGGGTTTTGTTGGTTGGGTTTTGTTGGGTTTTGTTGGGTGGGTTCGGTTGGGTTTCGTTGGGTTTTGTTGGGATTTGTTGGGTGGGTTTGGTTGGGTTTTGTTGGGTGGGTTTGGTTGGGTTTTGTTGGGTGGGTTTGGTTGGGTTTTGTTGGGTGGGTTTGGTTGGGTTTTGTTGGGTGGGTTTCGTTGGGTTTTGTTGGGATTTGTTGGGTGGGATTTGTTGGGTTTTGTTGGGTCAGTTTTGTTGGGTTTTGTTGGGTTGGTTTGGTTGGGTTTCGTTGGGTTTTGTTGGGTGGGTTTCATTGGGTTTTGTTGGGTGGGTTTGGTTGGGTTTTGTTGGGTTTTGTTGGGTGGGTTTGGTTGGGTTTTGTTGGGTATGTTTGGTTGGGTTTCGTTGGGTTTTCTTGGGTTTTGTTGGGTGGGTTTGTTTGGGTTTTGTTGGGTTTTGTTGGGTGGGTTTTGTTGGGTTTTGTTGGGTTTTGTTGGGTGGGTTTGGTTGGGTTTCGTTGGGTTTTGTTGGGTTTTGTTGGATGGGTTTCGTTGGGTTTTGTTGGGTGGGTTTGGTTGGGTTTTGTTGGGTTTTGTTGGGTGGGTTTGGTTGGGTTTTGTTGGGTTGGTTTGGTTGGGTTTCGTTGGGTTTTGTTTGGTTTTGTTGGGTGGGTTTGGTTGGGTTTTGTTGGGTGGGTTTGGTTGGGTTTTGTTGGGTTTTGTTGGGTTGGTTTGGTTGGGTTTTGTTGGGTTTTGTTAGGTTTTGTTGGGTGGGTATAGTTGGGTTTTGTTGGGTGGGTTTTGTTGGGTGGGTTTTGTTGGGTGGGTTTGGTTACGGTTTGTTGTTTGGGGTTGGGTGGGTTGGGTTGGGTTTTGTTGGGTGGGTTTGGTTGGGTTTGGTTGGGTGGGTTTGGTTGGGTTTTGTTGGGTCGTGTTGGGTGGGTTTGGTTGGGTGAATTTGGTTGGGTTTTGTAGGGTGGGTTTGGTTGGGTTTTGTTGTCTGGATTTCGTTGGGTTTTGTTGGGTTTTGTTGGGTGGGTTCGGTTGGGACTTGTTCGGTGGGATTTCTTGGGTTTTGTTGTGCCAGCTTTGTTGGGTTTTGTTGGGTGGGTTTGGTTGAGTTTTGTTTGGTTTTATTGGGTGGGATTGGTTGGGTTTTGTTGGGTGGGTTTCGTTGGGTGAGTTTGGTTGGGTTTTGTTTGGTGAAATTCGTTGGGTTTTGTTGGGTGGGTTTGGTTGGGTTTTGTTGGGTGCGTTTGGTTGGGTTTTGTTGGGTTTTGTTGGGATTTATTGGGTGTGTTTTGTTGGGTTTTGGGGGGCCTTGGTTGGGTTTTGTTGGGTGGGTTTCGTTGGGTTTTGTTGGGTGGGTTTTGTTGATTTGGTTTGGTTGGGTTTCGTTGGGTTTTGTTGGGTGGGTTTCGTTGGGTTTTGTTGGGTGGGTTTGGTTGGGTTTTGTTGGGTTTCGTTGGGTGGGTTTGGTTGGGTTTTGTTGGGTGGGTTTGGTTGGGTTTTGTTGGGTTTTATTGGGTGGGTTCGGTTGGGTTTCGTTGGGTTTTGTTGGAATTTGTTGGGTGGGTTTGGTTGGGTTTTGTTGGGTGGGTTTGGTTGGGTTTTGTTGGGTTTTGTTGGGATTTGTTGGGTGGGTTTTGTTGGGTGGGTTTGGTTGGGTTTTGCTGGGTGGATTTGGTTGGGTTTTGCTGGGGTTTGTTGGGTTTTGTTGCTTGTGTTTGGAAGGGATTTGTTGGGTTTTGTTGAGTGGGTTTGGTTGGGTTTTGTTGGGTGGGTTTCGTTTGGTTTTGTTGGGTTTTGTTCTGTGGGTTTGGTTGGGTTTTGTTGGGTGGGTTTGGTAGGGTTTGGTTGGGTTTTGTTGGGTTTTGCGGAATTTGGTTTGGTTTTGTTGGGTGGGTTTGGTTGGTTTTGTTGTGTGGGTTTGGTTGGGTTACGTTGGGTTTTGTTGGGATTTGTAGGGATATGTTGGGTGGGTTTGTTGGGTTTTGTCGGGTCCGTTTTGTTGCGTTTTGTTGGGCGCATTTGGTTGGCTTTTGTTGGGTTCCTTTGGTTAGGTTTTGTTGGCTGGGTTTACCTGGGTTTTGTTGGGTGGGTTTTGTTGGGTTTTGTTGGGATTTGTTTGGTGGGTTTTGTTGGGTTTTGTTGGGTCAGTTTTGTTGGGTTTTGTTGGGTTGGTTTGGTTGGATTTCGTTGGGTTTTGTTGGGTGGGTTTCGTTGGGTTTTGTTGGGTGCGTTTATTTGCGTTTTGTTACGTTTTCGTTGGTTGGGTTTGGTTGGGTTTTGTTGGGTTGGTTTGGTTGGGTTTCGTTGGGTTTTGTTTGGTTTTGTTGGGTGGGTTTTGTTGGGTGGCTTTGGTTGGGTTTTGTTGGGTTTTGTTGGGTTGGTTTGGATGGGTTTCGTTGGGTTTTGTTAGGTTTTGTTGGATGGGTATAGTTGGGTTTTGTTGGGTGGGTTTGGGTGGGTTTTGTTGGGATTTGTTGGGTTTTGTTGGGTGGGTTTGGTTACGGTTTGTTGTTTGGGGTTGGGTGGGTTTGGTTGGGTTTTGTTGGGTGGGTTTGGTTGGGTTTGGTTGGGTGGGTTTGGTTGGGTTTTGTTGGGATATGTTGGGTGGGTTTTGTTAGGTGAATTTGGTTGGGTTTTGTTGCGTGGGTTTGGTTAGGACTTGTTCGGTGGGATTTCTTGGGTTTTGTTGGGCCAGCTTTGTTGGGTTTTGTTGGGTGGGTTTGGTTGGGTTTTGTTTGGTTTTGTTGGGTGGGCTTTGTTGGGTTTTGTTGGGTGGGTTTCGTTGGGTTTTGTTGGGTTTTGTTGGGTGGGTTTTGTTGGGTTTTGTTGGGTTTTGATGGGTTGGTTTGGTTGGGTTTCGTTGGGTTTTGTTGGGTGGGTTTCGTTGCGTTTTGTTGGGTTGGTTTGGTTGGGTTTTGTATGGTTTTGTTGGATGGGTATAGTTGGGTTTTGTTCGGTGGGTTTATTCTGTGGGTTTGTTGGGTTTGTTGGGAATTGTTGGGTTTTGTTGGGTGGGTTTGGTTGGGTTTTGTTTGGTTTTGTTGGGTGAAATTCGTTGGGTTTTGTTGGGTTGGGTTTGTTGGGATTTGTTGAGTGGGTTTGGTTGGGTTTTGTTGGGCTTTGTTGGGTTTTGGTAGGTTTATTTCGTTGGGTTTTGCTGGGGTTTGTTGGGTTTTGTTGGGTGGGTTTCGTAACGGTTTGTTGGGTGGGTTTGGTTGGGTTTTGTTGGGTGAATTTCGTTGGGTTTTGTTGGGTTTTGTTGGGTTTTGTTGGGTGGGTTTGGGTGTGTTTTGTTGGGTTTTGTTGGGATTTATTGGGTGGGTTTTGTTGGGTTGGTTTGGTTGGGTTTTGTTGGGTGGGTTTCTTTGGGTTTTGTTGGGTGGGTTTTGTTGGGTGGGTTTGGTTGGGTTTCGTTGGGTTTTGTTGGGTGGGTTTCGTTGGGTTTTGTTTGGTGGGTTTGGTTGGGTTTTGTTGGGTTTTGTTGGGTGGGTTTGGTTGGGTTTTGTTGGGTGGGTTTGGTTGGGTTTTGTTGGGTTTTGTTGGGTGGGTTTGGTTGGGTTTGTTTGGGTTTTGTTGGGATATGTTGGGTGGGTTTTGTTGGGTCTTTTTGTGTGTGTTTGGTTAAGTTTTGTTGGGTGGGTTTGGTTGGGTTTGGTTGTGTTTTGTTGGCTGGGTTTCGTTGGGTTTTGTTGGGTTTTGTTGGGTGGGTTTGGTTGGGTTTTGTTTGGTTTTGTTGGGTGGGCTTTGTTGGGTTTTGTTGGGTGGGTTTTAATGGGTTTTGTTGGGTTTTGTTGGGTAGGTTTGGTTAACTTTTGTTGGGTTTTGTTGGGATTTGTTGGATGAGTTTGGTTGGGTTTTGTTGGGTGGGTTTGGTTGGGTTTTGCTGGGTGGGATTTGTTGGGTTTTGTTGGGTGGGTTTCGTTACGGTTTGTTGGGTGGGTTTGGTTGGGTTTTGTTGGGTTTTGTTGTATGAATTTCGTTGGGTTTTGTTGGGTTGGTTTGGTTGGGTTTTGTTGGGTGCGTTTGGTTGGGTTTTGTTGGTTTTTGTTGGGATTTATTGGGTGGGATTTGTTGGGTTGTTTGGGGTTTTGTTGGGTGGGTTTGGTTGGGTTTTGTTGGGTGGGTTTCGTTACGGTTTGTTGGATGGGTTTGGTTGGGTTTTGTTGGGTGTGTTTGGAAGGGTTTTGTTGGGTTTTGTTGAGTGGGTTTGGTTGGGTTTTGTTGGGTGGGTTTGGTTTGGTTTTGTTGGGTTTTGTTGGGTGGGTTTGGTTGGGTTTTGTTGGGTGGGTTTGGTTGGGTTTTGTTGGGTGGGTTTGGTTGGGTTTGGTTGGGTTTTGTTGGGTTTTTGCGGAATTTGGTTGGGTTTTGTTGGGTGGGTTTGGTTGGGTTTGGTTGGGTGGGTTTGGTTGGGTTTTGTTGGGTTTTGTTGGGATATGTTGGGTGGGTTTTTTGGGGTTTTGTTGGGTGAATTTGGTTGGGTTTTGTTGGGTGGGTTTGGTTGGGTTTTGTTGGGTGGGTTTGGTTAAGTTTTGTTGGTTGGGTTTTGTTGGGTTTTGTTGGGGTATGTTGTTTGGGTTTTTTGGGGTTTTGTTGGGTGAATTTGGTTGGATTTTGTTGGGTGGGTTTGGTTGGGTTTTGTTGGGTGGGCTTGGTTGGGTTTTGTTGGGTTTTGTTGGGATATGTTGGGTGGGTTTTGTTCGGTTTTGTTGGGTAAATTTGGTTGGGTTTTGTTGGGTGAGTTTGGTTGGGTTTTGTTGGGTGGGTTTGGTTAAGTTTTGTTGGGTGGGTTTGGTTGGGTTTTGTTGGGATTTGTTGGGTGGGATTTGTTGGGTTTTGTTGGGCCTGTTTTGTTGGGTTTTGTTCGGTTGGTTTGGTTTTTTTTCGTTGGGTTTTGTTGGTTGAGTTTCGCTGGGATTTGTTGGGTGGGTTTGGTTGGGTTTTGTTGGGTTTTTTGGGGTTGGTTTGGTTGGGTCTTGTTGGGTTTTGTTGGGTGGGTTTCGTTGGGTTTTGTTGGGTTGGTTTGGTTGGGTTTTGTTGGGTTTCGTTGGTTGGGTTTGGTTGGGTTTTGTTGGGTTGGTTTTGTTGGGTTTCGTTGGGTTTTGTTTGGTTTTGTTGGATGGGTTTCGTTGAGTTTTGTTGGGTTTTGTTGGGTGGGTTTGGTTGGATTTTGTTGGGATTTGTTTGATTTCGTTGGGGTTTTGTTGGGTGGGTTTCGTTACGGTTTGTTGGGTGGGTTTGGTTGGGTTTTGTTTGGTGGGTTTGGTTGGGTTTTGTTGGGTGGGTTTGAATGGGTTTTGTTGGGTTTTGTTGGGTGGGTTTGGTTGGGTTTTGTTGGGTGGGTTTGGTTTGGTTTTGTTGGGTTTTGTTGGGTGGGTTTGGTTGGGTTTTGTTGGGTGGGTTTGGTTGGGTTTTGTTGGGTGGATTGGTTGGGTTTGTTGGGTTTTGTTGGGTTTTGCGGAATTTGGTTGGGTTTTGTTGGGTGGGTTTGGTTGGGTTTTGTTGGGTGGGTTTGGTTGGGTTTTGTTGGGTTTTGTTGGGTTTTGTTGGGTGGGTTTTGTTGGGTTTTGTTGGGTGGGTTTGGTTGGGTTTTGTTGGGTGGGTTTGGTTGGGTTTTGTTGGGTGGGTTTGGTTGGGTTTTGTTGGGTGGGTTTTGTTGGGGTTTGTTGGGTGGGTTTGGTTGGGTTTTGTTGGGTTTTGTTGGGTGTGTTTTGTTGGGCTTTGTTGGGTTTTGTTGGGTGGGTTCGGTTGGGTTTCGTTGGGTTTTGTTGGGTTTTGTTGGGTAGGTTTGGTTGGGTTTTGTTGGGTGGGTTTGGTTGGGTTTTGTTGGGTGGGTTTGGTTGGGTTTTGTTGGGTGGGTTGGTTGGGTTTTGTTGGGTGGGTTTGGTTGGGTTTTGTTGGGATTTGTTTGGTGGGTTTTGTCGGGTTTGGTTGGGTCAGTTTTGCTGCGTTTTGTTGGGTTGGTTGGGTTGGATTTCGTTGGGTTTTGTTGGGTGGGTTTCGTTGGGTTTTGTTGGGTGGGTTTGGTTGCGTTTTGTTGGGTTTTCGTTGGTTGGGTTTGGTTGGGTTTTGTTGGGTGGGTTTGGTTGGGTTTCGTTGGGTTTTGTTGGGTTTTGTTGGGTGGGTTTTGTTGGGTTTTGTTGGGTTTTGTTGGGTGGGTTTGGTTGGGTTTTGTTGGGTTTTGTTGGGTTGGTTTGGTTGGGTTTCGTTGGGTTTTGTTAGGTTTTGTTGGATGGGTTTCGTTGGGTTTTGTTGGGTGCGTTTGGTTGCGTTTTGTTACGTTTTCGTTGGTTGGGTTTGGTTGGGTTTTGTTGGGTTGGTTTGGTTGGGTTTCGTTGGGTTTTGTTTGGTTTTGTTGGGTGGGTTTTGTTGGGTTTTGTTGGGTGGCTTTGGTTGGGTTTTGTTGGGTTTTGTTGGGTTGGTTTGGATGGGTTTCGTTGGGTTTTGTTAGGTTTTGTTGGATGGGTATAGTTGGGTTTTGTTGGGTGGGTTTGGGTGGGTTTTGTTGGGATTTGTTGGGTTTTGTTGGGTGGGTTTGGTTACGGTTTGTTGTTTGGGGTTGGGTGGGTTGGGTTGGGTTTTGTTGGGTGGGTTTGGTTGGGTTTGGTTGGGTGGGTTTGTTTGGGTTTTGTTGGGAAATGTTGGGTGGGTTTTGTTAGGTGGGTTTGGTTGGGTTTGGTTGGGTTTTTTTGGGTGTGTTTTGTTAAGTTTTGTTGGGTGGGTTTGGTTAGGACTTGTTCGGTGGGATTTCTTGGGTTTTGTTGGGCCAGCTTTGTTGGGTTTTGTTGGGTGGGTTTGGTTGGGTTTTGTTTGGTTTTGTTGGGTGGGCTTTGTTGGGTTTTGTTGGGTGGGTTTCGTTGGGTGGGTTTCGTTGGGTTTTGTTGGGTTTTGTTGGGTGGGTTTTGTTGGGTTTTGTTGGGTTTTGTTGGGTTGGTTTGGTTGGGTTTTGTTGGGTTTTGTTGGGTGGGTTTCGTTGGGTTTTGTTGGGTTGGTTTGGTTGGGTTTTGTATGGTTTTGTTGGATGGGTATAGTTGGGTTTTGTTGGGTGGGTTTATTCTGTGGGTTTTGTTGGGTTTTGTTGGGTTTTGTTGGGTGGGTTTGGTTGGGTTTTGTTTGGTTTTGTTGGGTGGGCTTTGTTGGGTTTTGTTGGGTGGGTTTTGTTCGGTTTTGTTGGGTGGGTTTGGTTGGGTTTTGTTGGGTGGGTTTGGTTGGGTTTTGGTACGTGGATTTCGTTGGATTTTGTTGGGATTTGTTGGGTTTTGTTGGGTGGGTTTCGTAACGGTTTGTTGGGTGGGTTTGGTTGGGTTTTGTTGGGTGAATTTCGTTGGGTTTTGTTGGGTGGGTTTGGTTGGGTTTTGTTGGGTGCGTTTGGTTGGGTTTTGTTGGGTTTTCTTGGGATTTATTGGGTGGGATTTGTTGGGTTGGTTTAGTTGGGTTTTGTTGGGTGGGTTTCGTTGGGTTTTGTTGGGTGGGTTTTGTTGGGTTGGTTTGGTTGGGTTTCGTTGGGTTTTGTTGGGTGGGTTTCGTTGGGTTTTGTTGGGTGGGTTTGGTTGTGTTTTGTTGGGTTTCGTTGGGTGGGTTTGGTTGGGTTTTGTTGGGTGGGTTTGGTTTTGTTTTGTTGGGTTTTGTTGGGTGGGTTCGGTTGGGTTTCGTTGGGTTTTGTTGGGTGGGTTTGGTTGGGTTTTGTTGGGTGGGTTTGGTTGGGTTTTGTTGGGTGGGATTTGTTGGTTTTTGTTGGGCCAGATTTGTTGGGTTTTGTTGGGTGGGCTTTGTTGGGTTTGGCTTGGTTTTGTTGGGTGGGTTTTGTTGGGTTTTGTTGGGTGGGTTTGATTGGGTTTTGTTGGGTGGGTTTGGTTGGGTTTTGTTGGGTTTTGTTGGGATTTGTTGGGTGGGTTTGGTTGGGTTTTGTTGGGTGGGTTTGGTTGGGTTTTGTTGGGTGGGATTTGTTGGGTTTTGTTGGGTGGGTTTCGTTACGGTTTGTTGGGTGGGTTTGGTTGGGTTTTGTTGGGTGAATTTCGTTGGGTTTTGTTGGGTGGGTTTGGTTGGGTTTTGTTGGGTGCGTTTGGTTGGGTTTTGTTGGGTTTTGTTTGGATTTATTGGGTGGGATTTGTTGGGTTTTTTGGTTTGTTGTTTTTGGGTGGGTTGGTTGGGTTGGGTTTTGTTGGGTGGGTTTCGTTACGGTTTGTTTGATGGGTTTGGTTGGGTTTTGTTGGGTGTGTTTGGAAGGGTTTTGTTGGGTTTTGTTTGGTGGGTTTGGTTGGGTTTTGTTGGGTGGGTTTGGTTTGGTTATGTTGGGTTTTGTTGGGTGGGTTTGGTTGGGTTGTGTTGGGTGGGTTTGTTTGGGTTTTGTTGGGTGGGTTTGGCTGGGTTTTGTTGGGTTTTGTTGGGATTTATTGGGTGTGTTTTGTTGGGTTTTGGGGGGCTTTGTTGGGATTTGTTGGGTTGGTTTGGTTGGGTTTTGTTGGGTGGGTTTGGTTGGGTTTTGTTGGGTTTTTGTTGGGATTTGTTGATTGGGTTTGATTGGGTTTTGTTGGGTGGGTTTGGTTGGGTTTTGTTGGGTGGGTTTGGTTGGGTTTTGCTGGGGTTTGTTGGGTTTTGTTGGGTGGGTTTCGTTACGTTTTGTTGGAAGGGTTTCGTTGGGTTTGTTGTGTGGGTTTAGGTTGGGTTTTGTTGCTTGTTTTCTTTGGTTTGGGTTTGGTTGGATTTTGTTGGGTGGGTTTGGTTGGGTTTTGTTGGGTGTGTTTGGAAGGGTTTTGTTGGGTTTTGTTGGGTGGGTTTGGTTGGGTTTTGTTGGGTGGGTTTGGTTTGGGTTTTGTTGGGTTTTGTTGGGTGGGTTTGGTTGGGTTTTGTTGGGTGGGTTTGGTTGGGTTTTGTTGGGTGGGTTTGGTTGGGTTTTGTTGGGTTTTGTTGGGTTTTCTTTGGTTGGGTTTTGTTGGGTGGGTTTGGTTGGGTTTTGTTGAGTGGGTTTGGTTGGGTTTTGTTGGGTTTTGTTGGGTTTTGTTGGGTGGGATTTGTTGGGTTTTGCTGGGTGGGTTTGGTTGGGTTTTGTTTGGTGGGTTTGGTTGGGTTTTGTTGGGTGGGTTTGGTTGGGTTTTGTTGGGTTTTGTTGGGTGGGTTTGGTTGGGTTTGGTTGGGTTTTTGAGGAATTTGGTTGGGTTTTGTTGGGTTTTGTTGGGTGGGTTTGGTTGGGTTTCGTTGGGTTTTGTTGGGATTTGTTGGGTGGGTTTGGTTGGGTTTTGTTGGGTGGGTTTTGTTTGGTTTTGTTGGGTGGGTTTGGTTTGGTTTTGTTGGGCTTTGTTGGGTATTGTTGGGTGGGTTTTGTTGGGTTTTGTTGGGTGGGTTTGGTTGGGTTTTGCTGGGTGGATTTGGTTGGGTTTTGCTGGGGTTTGTTGGGTTTTGTTGGGTGGGTTTCGTTACGGTTTGTTGGATGGGTTTGGTTGGGTTTTGTTGCTTGTGTTTGGAAGGGATTTGTTGGGTTTTGTTGAGTGGGTTTGGTTGGGTTTTGTTGGGTGGGTTTCGTTTGGTTTTGTTGGGTTTTGTTGGGTGGGTTTCGTTGGGTTTTGTTTGGTGGGTTTGGTAGGGTTTGGTTGGGTTTTGTTGGGTGTGTTTTCTGGGGTTTTGTTGGGTTTTGTTGGGTGGGTTTGGTTGGGATTTGTTGGGTGGGTTTGGTTGGGTTTTGTTGGGTGGGTTTCGTTACGGTGTGTTGGGTGGGTTTGGTTGGGTTGTGTTTGGTGAAATTCGTTGGGTTTTGTTGGGTGGGTTTGGTTGGGTTTTGTTGGGTGGGTTTGGTTGGGTTTTGTTGGGTTTTGTTGGGTTTTGTTGGGATTTGTTGGGTGGGTTTTGTTGGGTTTTGTTGGTTGCGTTTTGTTGGGTTTTGTTGGGTTGGTTTGGTTGGGTTTTGTTGGGTGGGTTTGGTTGGGTTTTGTTGGGTTTTGTTGGGATTTGTTGGGTGGGTTTTGTTGGGTTTTGTTGGGTGGGTTTGGTTGGGTTTTGTTGGGTGGGTTTGGTTGGGTTTTGCTGGGGTTTGTTGGGTTTTGTTGGGTGGGTCTCGTTACGGTTTGTTGGGTGGGTTTGGTTGGGTTTTGTTGGGTGGGTTTCGTTACGGTTTGTTGGGTGGGTTTCGTTACGGTTTGTTGGGTGGGTTTGGTTGGGTTTTGTTGGGTTTTGTTGGGTGGGTTTGGTTGGGTTTTGTTGGGTGGGTTTGGTTTGGTTATGTTGGGATTTATTGGGTGGGTTTTGTTGGGTTTTGGGGGTTGGTTGGGTTTTGTTGGGTGGGTTTTGTTGGGTGGGTTTTGTTGGGTTTTGTTGGGTGGGTTTGGTTGGGTTTTGTTGTTTGGGTTTTGTTGGGTTTTGTTGGGTGGGTTTGGTTGGGTTGTGTTGGGTTTTGTTGGGTGGGTTTTGTTGGGTTTTGTTGGGTTGGTTTAGTTGGGTTTTGTTGGGTGGGTTTGTTGGGATTTGTTGGGTGGGTTTGGTTGGGTTTTGTTGGGTGGGTTGGGTTGGGTTTTGTTGGGTTTTGTTGGGTGGGTTTTGGTGGGTTTTTTTTGGGTGGGATTTGTTGGTTTTTGTTGGGTGGGTTTGGTTGGGTTTTGTTGGGTGGGTTTCGTCTGGTTTCGTTGGGTTTTGTTGGGTGAGATTTGTTGGGTATTGTTGGTTGGGTTTGGTTGGGTTTTTTGGGGTTTTGTTGGGTTTTGTTGGTTTCGTTTGGTTTTGTTGGGTGGGTTTGGTTGGGTTTTGTTGGGTGGGTTTGGTTGGGTTTTGTTGATTGGGTGGGTTTGGTTGGGTAGGTTTGGTTGGGTTTTGTTGGGTCAGTTTTGTTGGGTTTTGTTGGGTTGGTTTGGTTGGGTTTCGTTAGGTTTTGTTGGGTGGGTTTCATTGGGTTTTGTTGGGTGGGTTTTGTTGGGTTTTGTTGGGTTTTGTGGGTTTGGTTGGGTTTTGTTGGGTGGGTTTGGTTGGGTTTCGTTGGGTTTTGTTTGGTTTTGTTGGGTGGGTGTTATTGGGGTTTGTTGGGTGGGTTTAGTTGGGTTTTTTGGGTTTTGTTGGGTGGGTTTGGTTGGGTTTTGGTGGGTTTTGTTGGGTTTTGTTGGGTGGGTTTGGTTGGGTTTTGTTGGGTGGGTTTGGTTGGGTTTTGTTGGGATTTGTTGGGTTTTGTTGGGTGGGTTTGGTTACGGTTTGTTGTTTGGGGTTGGGTGGGTTTGGTTGGGATTTGTTGGGTGGGTTTGGTTGGGTTTTGTTGGGATTTATTGGGTGTGTTTTGTTGGGTTTTGGGGGGCTTTGTTGGGATTTGTTGGGTTGGTTTGGTTGGGTTTTGTTGGGTGGGTTTGGTTGGGTTTTGTTGGGTTTTGTTGGGATTTGTTGGGTGGGTTTTGTTGGGTTTTGTTGGGTGGGTTTGGTTGGGTTTTGTTGGGTGGATTTGGTTGGGTTTTGCTGGGGTTTGTTGGGTTTTGTTGGGTGGGTTTCGTTACGGTTTGTTGGATGGGTTTGGTTGGGTTTTGTTGTGTGGGTTTGGTTGGGTTTTGTTGCTTGGGTTTCGTTACGGTTTGTTGGGTGGGTTTGGTTGGGTTGTGTTTGGTGAAATTCGTTGGGTTTTGTTGGGTGGGTTTGGTTGGGTTTTGTTGGGTGCGTTTGGTTGGGTTTTGTTGGGTGGGTTTTGTTGGGTTTTGTTGTTGTTTGTTGGGTGGGATTTGTTGGGTTTTGTTGGGTTTTTGAGGAATTTGGTTGGGTTTTGTTGGGTTTTATTGGGTGGGTTCGGTTGGGTTTCGTTGGGTTTTGTTGGGATTTGTTGGGTGGGTTTGGTTGGGTTTTGTTGGGTGGGTTTGGTTGGGTTTTGTTGGGTGGGTTTTGTTGGGTTTGTTGGGTGGGTTTGGTTGGGTTTTGTTGGGTGGGTTTGGTTGGGTTGTTGGGTGGGTTTGGTTGAGTTTTGTTGGTTGGGTTTGGTTGAGTTTTGTTGGGTTTTGTTTCGTGGGTTTCGTTGGGTTTTGTTTGGTGGGATTCGTTTGGTTTTGTTGGGTTTTGTTGGGTGGGTTTGGTTGGGTTTTGTTGGGTGGGTTTGGTTGGGCTTTTTTGGATTTTGTTGGGTTGGACTTTGTTGGGTTTTGTTGGGTTAGTTTGGTTGGGTTTTGTTGGGTGGGTTTGGTTGGGTTTTGTTGTCTGGGTTTCGTTACGGTTTGTTGGGTGGGTTTGGTTGGGTTGTGTTTGGTGAAATTCGTTGGGTTTTGTTGGGTGGGTTTGGTTGGGTTTTGTTGGGTGCGTTTGGCTGGGTTTTGTTGGGTTTTGTTGGGATTTATTGGGTGTGTTTTGTTGGGTTTTGGGGGCTTTGTTGGGTTTTGTTGGGTTTTGTTGGGATTTGTTGGGTTGGTTTTGTTGGGTGTGTTTGGAAGGGTTTTGTTGGGTTTTGTTGGGTGGGTTTCGTTGGGTTTTGTTGGGTGGGTTTGGTTGGGTTTTGTTGGGTTTTGTTGGGTGGGTTTGGTTGGGTTTTGTTGGGTGGGTTTGGTTGGGTTTTGTTGGGTGGGTTTCGTTGGGTTTTGTTGGGTTTTGTTGGGTGGGTTTCGTTGGGTTTTGTTGGGTGGGTTTGGTTGGGTTTGGTTGGGTTTTGTTGGGTGGGTTTGGTTGGGCTTTTGTGTGGGATTGGTTGGGTTGTGTTGGGTGAGTTTGGTTGGGTTTGTTGTTTGGGTTTCGTTACGGTTTGTTGGGTGGGTTTGGTTGGGTTGTGTTTGGTGAAATTCGTTGGGTTTTGTTGGGTGGGTTTGGTTGGGTTTTGTTGGGTGGGTTTGGTTGGGATTTGTTGGGTTTTGTTGGGATTTATTGGGGGGGTTTGGTTGGGTTTTGTTAGGTGGCTTTGGTTGGGTTTTGTTGGGTTGGTTTCGTTGGGTTTTGTTTGGTGGGTTTAGTTGGTGTTTGTTGGATGGGTTTCGTTGGGTTTTGTTTGGTGGGTTTCGTTGGGTTTTGTTGGGTGGGTTTGGTTGGGTTTTGTTGGGTTTCGTTGGGTGGGTTTGGTTGGGTTTTGTTGGGTGGGTTTGGTTGGGTTTTGTTGGGTTTTGTTGGGTGGGTTTGGTTGGGTTTTGTTGGGTTTTGTTGGGTGGGTTTGGTTTGGTTGGGTTTTGTTGGGTTTTGTTGGGTGGGTTTGGTTGGGTTTTGTTGGGTGGGTTTGGTTGGGTTTTGTTGGGTTTTGTTGGGTGGGTTTGGTTGGGTTTTGTTGGGTGGGTTTGGTTAGGGTTTGTTGGGTTTTGTTGGGTGGGTTTGGTTGGGTTTCGGTGGGTTTTGTTGGATTTTGTTGGGTGGGTGTTGTTGGGTTTTGTTGGGTGGGTTTCGTTGGGTTTTGTTGGGTGGATTTCGTTGGGATTTGTTGGGTGGGCTTGTTTGGTTTTTGTTGGGTGCGTTTGGTTGGGTTTTGTTGGGTGGATTTGGTTGGGTTTGGTTGGGGTTTGTTGGGTTTTGTTGGGTTTGGAAGGGATTTGTTGGGTTTTGTTGAGTGGGTTTGGTTGGGTTTTGTTGGGTGGGTTTCGTTTGGTTTTGTTGGGTTTTGTTCTGTGGGTTTCGTTGGGTTTTGTTGGGTGGGTTTGGTAGGGTTTGGTTGGGTTTTGTTGGGTTTTTGCGGAATTTGGTTTGGTTTTGTTGGGTGGGTTTGGTTGGGTTTTGTTGTGTGGGTTTGGTTGGGTTTTGTTGGGTTTTGTTGGGATTTGTAGGGATATGTTGGGTGGGTTTTGTTGGGTTTTGTTGGGTCAGTTTTGTTGGGTTTTGTTGGGTGAATTTGGTTGGGTTTTGTTGGGTTGGTTTGGTTGGGTTTTGTTGGGTGGGTTTGGTTGGGTTTTGTTGGGTGGGTTTTGTTGGGTTTTGTTGGGATTTGTTTGGTGGGTTTTGTTGGGTCAGTTTTGTTGGGTTTTGTTGGGTTGGTTTGGTTGGATTTCGTTGGGTTTTGTTGGGTGGGTTTCGTTGGGTTTTGTTGGGTGCGTTTGGTTGCGTTTTGTTACGTTTTCGTTGGTTGGGTTTGGTTGGGTTTTGTTGGGTTGGTTTGGTTGGGTTTCGTTGGGTTTTGTTTGGTTTTGTTGGGTGGGTTTTGTTGGGTTTTGTTGGGTTTTGTTGGGTGGCTTTGGTTGGGTTTTGTTGGGTTTTGTTGGGTTGGTTTGGATGGGTTTCGTTGGGTTTTGTTAGGTTTTGTTGGATGGGTTTCGTTGGGTTTTGTTGGGTGGGTTTGGTTGGGTTTTGTTGGGTTTTGTTGGGTTTTGTTGGGTGGGTTTGGTTACGGTTTGTTGTTTGGGGTTGGGTGGGTTTGGTTGGGTTTTGTTGGGTGGGTTTGGTTGGGTTTGGTTGGGTGGGTTTGTTTGGGTTTTGTTGGGATATGTTGGGTGGGTTTTGTTAGGTGAATTTGGTTGGGTTTTGTTGGGTGGGTTTGGTTGGGTTTTTTTTGGGTGTGTTTTGTTAAGTTTTGTTGGGTGGGTTTGGTTAGGACTTGTTCGGTGGGATTTCTTGGGTTTTGTTGGGCCAGCTTTGTTGGGTTTTGTTGGGTGGGTTTGGTTGAGTTTTGTTTGGTTTTGTTGGGTGGGCTTTGTTGGGTTTTGTTGGGTGGGTTTCGTTGGGTGGGTTTCGTTGACATTTGTTGGGTTTTGTTGGGTGGGTTTTGTTGGGTTTTGTTGGGTTTTGTTGGGTTGGTTTGGTTGGGTTTCGTTGGGTTTTGTTGGGTGGGTTTCGTTGGGTTTTGTTGGGTGGGTTTGGTTGGGTTTTGTTGGGTTTTGTTGGGTGGGTATAGTTGGGTTTTGTTGGGTGGGTTTCTGGGGTTTTGTTGGGTTTTGTTGGGTTTTGTTGGGTAGGTTTTGTTGGGTTTTGTTGGGTGGGTTTGGTTGGGTTTTGTTGGGTGGGTTTGGTTGGGTTTTGTTGGGTGGATTTGGTTGGGTTTTGCTGGAATTTGTTGGGTTTTGTTGGGTGGGTTTCGTAACGGTTTGTTGGGTGGGTTTGGTTGGGTTTTGTTGGGTGAATTTCGTTGGGTTTTGTTGGGTGGGTTTTGTTGGGTTTGTTTGGTTCGGTTTCGTTTTGTTTTGTTGGGTGGGTTTCGTTGGGTTTTGTTGGGTGGGTTTGGTTGGGTTTTGTTGGGTTTCGTTGGGTGGGTTTGGTTGGGTTTTGTTGGGTGGGTTTGGTTGGGTTTTGTTGGGTTTTGTTGGGTGGGTTTGGTTGGGTTGTGTTGGGTGGGTTTGGTTGGGTTTTGTTGGGTGGGTTTGGTTGGGTTTTGTTGTGTGGTTTTGGTTGGGTTTTGTTGGGGTTTGTTGGGATTTGTTGGGTGGGTTTGTTTGGGTTTTGTTGATTGGGTTCGGTTGGGTTTTGTTGAGTGGGTTTGGTTGGGTTTTGTTGGGTTTTTTTGGGTATTGTTGGGTGAGTTTGGTTGGGTTTTGGTGGGTTTTGTCGAGTGGGTTTGGTTGGGTTTTGTTGGGTGAGTTTGGTTGGGTTTTGGTGGGTTTTGTTGTTTGGGTTTAGTTGGGTTTTGTTGGGTGGGTTTGGTTGGGTTCTATTGGGTTTTGATGGGTGGTTTTGGTTGAGTTTTGTTGGGTGGGTTTGGATGGGTTTTGTTGGGTTTTGTTGGGTTGGGTTGGTTGGGTTTTGTTGGGTGGGTTTCGTTGGTTTTTGTTGGGTGGGTTTGGTTGAGTTTTCTTCTGTATGTTTTGTTGGGTTTGTTGGGTGGGTTTTGTTGGGTTTTGTTGGGTGGGTTTTGTTGGGTTTTGTCCGGTGAATTTGGTTGGGTTTTGTTGGATGGGTTTGGTTGGGTTTTGTTGGGTGGGTTTGGTTGGGTTTTGTTGGGTGGGTTTCGTTGGGTTTTGTTGGGTGGGTTTGGTTGGGGTTTGTTGGGTGGGTTTGGTTGGGTTTTGTTGGGTTTTGTTGGGTTTTGTTGGGTGGTTTTGGCTGGGTTTTGTTGGGTGGGTTTGGTTGAGGTTTGTTGGGTGGGTTTGGTTGGGTTTTGTTGGGTGGGTTTGGTTGGGTTTTGTTGGGTTTTGTTGGGTGGGTTTGGTTGGGTTTTGTTGGGTGGGTTTCGTTGGGTTTTGTTGGGTGGGTTTGGTTGGGTTTTGTTGGGTTTTGTTGGGTGGGTTTGGTTGGGTTTTGTTGGGTGGGTTTGGTTGGGTTTTGTTGGGTTTTGTTGGGTGGGTTTGGTTGGGTTTTGTTGGGTGGGTTTGTTGGGTTTTGTTGGGTGGGTTTGGTTGGGTTTTGTTGGGTGGGTTTGGTTGGGTTTTGTTGGGTTTTGTTGGGATTTGTTGGGTGGGTTTTGTTGGGTTTTGTTGGGTGGGTTTGGTTGGGTTTTGTTGGGTGGATTTGGTTGGGTTTTGCTGGGGTTTGTTGGGTTTTGTTGCTTGTGTTTGGAAGGGATTTGTTGGGTTTTGTTGAGTGGGTTTGGTTGGGTTTTGTTGGGTGGGTTTCGTTTGGTTTTGTTGGGTTTTGTTCTGTGGGTTTCGTTGGGTTTTGTTGGGTGGGTTTGGTTGGGTTTTGTTGGGTTTTGTTGGATGGGTTTCGTTGGGTTTTGTTGGGTGGGTTTGGTTGGGTTTTGTTGGGTGGGTTTGGTTGGGTTTTGTTGGGTTTTGTTGGGATTTGTTGGGTTTTGTTGGGTGGGTTTGGTTAAGTTTTGTTGGGTGGGTTTGGTTGGGTTTTGTTGGGTGGGTTTGGTTGGGTTTTGTTGGGTGGGTTTGGTTGGGTTTTGTTGGGTGGGTTTGGTTGGGTTTTGTTGGGTGGATTTGGTTGGGTTTTGTTGGGTTTTGTTGCGTTTTGTTGCTTGTGTTTGGAAGGGATTTGTTGGGTATTGTTGGGTGGGTTTGGTTGGGGTTTGTTTGGTGGGTTTCGTTGGGTTTCGTTGGGTTTGTTGTGTGGGTTTCGTTGGGTTTTGTTGGGTGGGTTTGGTTGGGTTTTGTTGCTTTTATTTGGTTTGGTTTTGTTGGGTGGGTTTGGTTGGGTTTTGTTTTGTGGGTTTGGTTGGGTTTGGTTGGGTTTTGTTGGGTTTGTTGGGATTTGTTGGGATATGTTGGGTGGGTTTGTTGGGTTTTGTTGGGTCAGTTTTGTTGGGTTTTGTTGGGTGAATTTGGTTGGGTTTTGTTGGGTTGGTTTGGTTAGGTTTTGTTGGGTGGGTTAAGTTGGGTTTTGTTGGGTGGGTTTTGTTGGGTTTTGTTGGGATTTGTTTGGTGGGTTTTGTTGGGTTTTGTTGGGTCAGTTTTGTTGGGTTTTTTGGGGTTGGTTTGGTTGGATTTCGTTGGGTTTTGTTGGGTGGGTTTCGTTGGGTTTTGTTGGGTGCGTTTGGTTGCGTTTTGTTACGTTTTCGTTGGTTGGGTTTGGTTGGGTTTTGTTGGGTTGGTTTGGTTGGGTTTCGTTGGGTTTTGTTTGGTTTTGTTGGGTGGGTTTTGTTGGGTTTTGTTGGGTGGGTTTGGTTGGGTTTTGTTGGGTTTTGTTGGTTGGGTTTTGTTGGGTTTTGTTGGGTGGGTTTGGTTGGGTTTTGTTGGGTGGGTTTTGTTGGGTGGGTTTTGTTGGGATTTGTTGAGTTTTGTTGGGTGGGTTTGGTTACGGTTTGTTGTTTGGGGTTGGGTGGGTTTGGTTGGGTTTCGTTGGGTGGGTTTGGTTGGGTTTGGTTGGGTGGGTTTGTTTGGGTTTTGTATGGATATGTTGGGTGGGTTTTGTTAGGTGAATTTGGTTGGGTTTTGTTGGGTGGGTTTGGTTAGGACTTGTTCGGTGGGATTTGTTGGGTTTTGTTGGGCCAGCTTTGTTGGGTTTTGTTGGGTGGGTTTGGTTGGGTTTTGTTGGGTTTTGTTGGGTGGGCTTGGTTGGGTCCTGTTGGGTGGGTTTCGTTGGGTTTTGTTGGGTATTGTTGGGTTTGTTGGGTGGGTTTCGTTGGGTTTTGATGGGTGGGTTTGGTTGGGTTTCGTTCGGTTTTGTTTGGTGCGGTTCGTTGGGTTTTGCTGGGTTCGTTTGGTTGGATTTTGTTTGCTTTTGTTGGATGGGTATAGTTGGGTTTTGTTGGGTGGGTTTATTCTGTGGGATTGTTGGGTTTTGTTGGATTTGTTGGTTTTTGTTGGGTGGGTTTGGTTGGGTTTTGTTTGGTTTTGTTGGGTGGGTTTGGTTGGGTGGGTTTTGTTGGGTGGGTTTTGTTGGGATTTGTTGGGTGGGTTTGGTTGGGTTTTGTTGGGCGAGTTTGGTTGGGTTTTGGTAGGTGGATTTCGTTGGGTTTTGCTGGGGTTTGTTGGGTTTTGTTGGGTGGGTTTCGTAACGGTTTGTTGGGTGGGTTTGGTTGGGTTTTGTTGGGTGAATTTCGTTGGGTTTTGTTGGGTGGGTTTTGTTGGGTTTTGTTGGGTGGGTTTGGTTGGGTTTTGTTGGGTTTTGTTGGGTTTTGTTGGGTGGGTTTTGTTGGGTTAGTTTGGTTGGGTTTTGTTGGGTGGGTTTGGTTGGGTTTTGTTGGGTGGGTTTTGTTGGGTTTTGTTGGGTGGGTTTGGTTGGGTTTTGTTGGGTGGGTTTGGTTGGGTTTTGTTGGGTTTCGTTGGGTGGGTTTGGTTGGGTTTTGTTGGGTGGGTTTGGTTGGGTTTTGTTGGGTTTGTTGGGTGGGTTTGGTTGGGTTTTGTTGGGTGGGTTTGGTTGGGTTTTGTTGGGTGGGTTTGGTTGGGTTTCGTTGGGTGGGTTTGGTTGGGTTTTGTTGGGTGGGTTTGGTTGGGTTTTGTTGGGTGGGTTTTGTTGGGTTTTGTTGGGTTTTGTTGGGTGGGTTTGGTTGGGTTTTGTTTGGTTTTGTTGGGTGGGCTTTGTTGGGTTTTGTTGGGTGGGTTTTAATGGGTTTTGTTGGGTTTTGTTGGGTGGGTTTGGTTGGGTTTTGTTGGGTTTTGTTGGGATTTGTTGGATGGGTTTGGTTGGGTTTTGTTGGGTGGGTTTGGTTGGGTTTTGCTGGGTGGGATTTGTTGTGTTTTGTTGGGTGGGTTTCGTTACGGTTTGTTGGGTGGGTTTGGTTGGGTTTTGTTGGGTTTTGGTTGGTGGGTTTCGTTGGGTTTTGTTGGGTTGGTTTGGTTGGGTTTTGTTGGGTGCGTTTGGTTGCGTTTTGTTGGTTTTTGTTGGGATTTATTGGGTGGGATTTGTTGGGTTGTTTGGGGTTTTGTTGTTTTGGGGGTTTGGTTGGGTCGGGTTTTGTTGGGTGGGTTTCCTTACGGTTTGTTTGATGGGTTTGGTTGGGTTTTGTTGGGTGTGTTTGGAAGGGTTTTGTTGGGTTTTGTTGAGTGGGTTTGGTTGGGTTTTGTTGGGTGGGTTTGGTTTGGTTTTGTTGGGTTTTGTTGGGTGGGTTTGGTTGGGTTTTGTTGGGTGGGTTTGGTTGGGTTTTGTTGGGTGGGTTTGGTTGGGTTTTGTTGGGTTTTTGCTTAATTTGGTTTGGTTTTGTTGGGTGGGTTTGGTTGGGTTTTGCTGGGTGGGTTTGGTTGGGTTTTGTTGGGTTTGGTTGGGATTTGTTGGGTGGGTTTTGTTGGGTTTTGTTGGGTGGGTTTGGTTGGGTTTTGTTGGGTGGGTTTGGTTGGGTTTTGTTGGGTGGGTTTGGTTGGGTTTTGTTGGGTGGGTTTTGTTGGGTTTGTTGGGTTTTGTTGGGTGGGTTTGGTTGGGTTTTGTTGGGTGGGTTTGGTTGGGTTTTGTTGGGTTTTGTTGGGTTTTGTTGGGTGGGTTTGTTGGGTTTTGTTGGGTGGGTTTGGTTGGGTTTTGTTGGGTTTTGTTGGGTGGGTTTGGTTGGGTTTTGTTGGGTGGGTTTGGTTGGGTTTTGTTGGGTGGGTTTGGTTGGGTTTTGTTGGGTGGGTTTTGTTGGGTTTTGTTGGGTGGGTTTGTTGGGTTTTGTTGGGTGGGATTCATTGGGTTTTGTTGGGTGGGTTTGGTTGGGTTTTGTTGGGTGGGTTTGGTTGGGTTTTGTTGGGTGGGTTTGGTTGGGTTTTGTTGGGATTTGTTGGGTGGGATTTGTTGGGTGGGTTTTGTTGGGTTTTGTTCGGTTACTTTGGTTGGGTTTTGTTGGGTTTTGTTGGGTGGGTTTAATTGGGTTTTGTTGGGTGGGTTTTGTTGGGTTTTGTTGGGTTTTTGTTGGCTTGGTTTGGTTGGGTTTCGTTGGGTTTTGTTGGGTGGGTTTCGTTGGGTTTTGTTGGGTTGGTTTGGTTGGGTTTTGTTGGGTCTCGTTGGTTGGGTTTGGTTTGGTTTTGTTGGGTTGGTTTTGTTGGGTTTTGTTGGGTTTGTTTGGTTTTGTTGGGTGGGTTTTGTTGGGTTTTGTTGGGTGGGTTTGGTTGGGTTTTGTTGGGTGGGTTTGGTTGGGTTTTGTTGGGTTTTGTTGGTTGGGTTTTGTTGGGTTTGTTGGGTGGGTTTGGTTGGGTTTTGTTGGGTGGGTTTTGTTGGGTTTTGTTGGGTGGGTTTGGTTGGGTTTTGTTGGGTGTGTTTGGTTGGGTTTTGTTGGGTTTTGTTGGGTGGGTTTGGTTGGGTTTTGTTGGGTGGGTTTGGTTGGGTTTTGTTGGGTTTTGTTGGGTGGGTTTGGTTGGGTTTTGTTGGGTGGGTTTGGTTGGGTTTTGTTGGGTGGGTTGGTTGGGTTTTGTTGGGTTTTGTTGGGTTTTGGGAATTTGGTTGGGTTTTGTTGGGTGGGTTTGGTTGGGTATTGTTGGTTGGGTTTGGTTGGGTTTGTTGGGTGGGTTTGGTTGGGTTTTGTTGGGTGGGTTTTGTTGGGTTTTGTTGGGTGGGTTTTGTTGGGTTTTGTTGGGTGGGTTTGGTTGGGTTTTGTTGGGTGGGTTTGGTTGGGTTTTGTTGGGTGGGTTTGTTGGGTTTTGTTGGGTGGGTTTGATTGGGTTTTGTTGGATTTTGTTGATTGGGTTTTGTTTTGTTGGGTGGGTTTGGTTGGGTTTTGTTGGGTGGGTTTTGTTGGGATTTGTTGGGTGGGTTTGGTTGGGTTTTGTTGGGTGGGTTTGGTTGGGTTTTGTTGGGTGGGTTTGGTTGGGTTTTGTTGGGTGGGTTTTGTTGGGTTTTGTTGGGTTTTGTTGGGTGGGCTTGGTTGGGTTTTGTTGGGTGGGTTTTGTTGGGTTTTGTTGGGTGGGTTTGGTTGGGTTTTGTTGGGTGGGTTTGGTTGGGTTTTGTTGGGTTTTGTTGGGATATGTTGGGTGGGTTTTGTTGGGTTTTGTTGGGTGAATTTGGTTGGGTTTTGTTGGGTGGGTTTGGTTGGGTTTTGTTGGGTGGGTTTGGTTGGGTTTTGTTGGGTGGGTTTTGTTGGGTTTTGTTGGGATTTGTTGGGTGGGATTTGTTGGGTTTTGTTGGGCCAGTTTTGTTGGGTTTTGTTGGGTTGGTTTGGTTGGGTTTCGTTGGGTTTTGTTGGGTGGGTTTTGTTGGGTTTTGTTGTTTTTTGTTGGGTTGGTTTGGTTGGGTTTCGTTGGGTTTTGTTGGGTGGGTTTCGTTGGGTTTTGTTGGGTTGGTTTGGTTGGGTTTTGTTGGGTCTCGTTGGTTGGGTTTGGTTTGGTTTTGTTGGGTTGGTTTTGTTGGGTTTCGTGGGGTTTTGTTTGGTTTTGTTGGATGGGTATATTTGGGTTTTGTTGGGTGGGTTTGGTTGGGTGTGGTTGGGTTTTGTTTGGTTTTGTTTGGTGAAATTCGTTGGGGTTTGTTGGGTGGGTTTCGTTACGGTTTGTTGGGTGGGTTTTGTTTTTGTTTTGTTGGGTGGGTTTGGTTGGGTTTTGTTGGGTGTGTTTGAATGGGTTATGTTGGGTTTTGTTGGGTTTTGTTTGGTTTTGTTGGGTGGGTTTGGTTTGGTTTTGTTGGGTTTTGTTGGGTGGGTTTGGTTGGGTTTTGTTGGGTGGGTTTGGTTGGGTTTTGTTGGGTGGGTTCGGTTTGGTTATGTTTGGTTTTGTTGGGCGGAATTTGGTTGGGTTTTGTTGGGTGGGTTTGGTTGGGTTTTGTTGGGTGGGTTTGGTTGGGTTTTGTTGGGTTTTGTTGGGATTTGTTGGGTGGGTTTTGTTGGGTTTTGTTGGGTTTGGTTGGGTTTTGTTGGGTGGGTTTGGTTGGGTTTTGTTGGGTGGGTTTGGTTGGGTTTTGTTGGGTGGGTTATGGTGGGTTTCGTTGGGTGGGATTTGTTGGGTTTTGTTGGGTTGGTTTGGTTGGGTTTTGTTGGGTTTCATTGGGTGGGTTTGGTTGGGTTTCGTTGGGTGGGTTTGGTTGGGTTTTGTTGGGTGGGTTTGGTTGGGTTTTGTTGGGTGGGTTTGGTTGGGTTTTGTTGGGTGGGTTTGGTTGGGTTTTGTTGGGTGGGTTTTGTTGGGTTTTGTTGGGTGGGTTTGGTTGGGTTTTGTTGGGTGGATTTGGTTGGGTTTTGCTGGGGTTTGTTGGGTTTTGTTGGGTGGGTTTCGTTACGGTTTGTTGGGTGGGTTTGGTTGGGTTTTGTTGCTTGTGTTTGGAAGGGATTTGTTGGGTTTTGTTGAGTGGGTTTGGTTGGGTTTTGTTGGGTGGGTTTCGTTTGGTTTTGTTGGGTTTTGTTGGGTGGGTTTGGTTGGGTTTGGTTGGGTTTTGTTGGGTTTTGTTGGGATTTATTGGGTGTGTTTTGTCGGGTTTTGGGGGTCCTTGGTTGGGTTTTGTTGGGTGGAATTCGTTGGGTTTTGTTGGGTGGGTTTGGGTGGGTTTGGTTGGGTTTTGCTGGGTGGGTTTGGTTAAGTTTTGTTGGGTGGGTTTTGTTGGGGTTTGTTGGGTGGGATTTGTTGGGATTTGTTGGGTTTTTGGGAATTTGGTTGGGTTTGTTGGGTTTTGTTGGGTGAAGTTTGTTGGGTTTTGTTCGGTTGGTTTGGTTGGGTTTCGTTGGGTGGGTTTGGTTGGGTTTTGTTGGGTTTTGTTGGGATTTGTTGGGTGGGTTTTGTTGGGTTTTGTTGGGTGGGTTTGGTTGGGTTTTGTTGGGTGGGTTTGGTTGGGTTTTTTGGGTGGGTTTGGTTGGGTTTTCTTGGGTGGGTTTTTGGGGGTTTTCTTGTGTTTTCTTGGGTGGGTTTGGTTGGGTTTTGTTGGGTTTTGTTGGGTGGGTTTGGTTGGGTTTTGTTGGGTGGGTTTGGTTGGGTTTTGTTGGGTGGGTTTGGTTGGGTTTGGCTGGGTTTTGTTGGGTGGGTTTGGTTGGGTTTTGTTGGGTGGGTTTGGTTGGGTTTTGTTGGGTTTTGTTGGGATTTGTTGGGTGGGTTTGGTTGGGTTTTGTTGGGTGGGTTTGGTTGGGTTTTGCTGGGTGGATTTGGTTGGGTTTTGCTGGGGTTTGTTGGGTTTTGTTGGGTGGGTTTCGTTACGGTTTGTTGGATGGGTTTGGTTGGGTTTTGTTGCTTGTGTTTGGAAGGGATTTGTTGGGTGGGTTTGGTTGGGTTTTGTTGGGTGGGTTTCGTTGGGTTTTGTTGGGTTTTGTTGGGTGGGTTTGGTTGGGTTTTGTTGGGTGGGTTTGGTAGCTTTTCGTTGGGTTTTGTTGGGTTTTTGCGGAATTTGGTTTGGTTTTGTTGGGTGGGTTTGGTTGGGTTTTGTTGTGTGGGTTTGGTTGGGTTTTGTTGGGTGGGTTTCGTTACGGTTTGTTGGGTGGGTTTGGTTGGGTTGTGTTTTGCGAAATTCGTTGGGTTTTGTTGGGTGGGTTTGGTTGGGTTTTGTTGGGTGGGTTTGGTTGGGTTTTGTTGGGTTTCGTTGGGTTTTGTTGGGATTTGTTGGGTGGGTTTGGTTGGGTTTTGTTGGGTGGATTTGGTTGGGTTTTGTTGGGTGGATTTGGTTGGGTTTTGCTGGGGTTTGTTGGGTTTTGTTGGGTGGGTTTCGTTACGGTTTGTTGGATGGGTTTGGTTGGGTTTTGTTGTGTGGGTTTGGTTGGGTTTTGTTGGGTGGGTTTCGTTACGGTTTGTTGGGTGGGTTTGGTTGGGTTGTGTTTGGTGAAATTCGCTGGGTTTTGTTGGGTGGGTTTGGTTGGGTTTTGTTGGGTGCGTTTGGTTGGGTTTTGTTGGGTTTTGTTGGGATTTATTGGATGTGTTTTGTTGGGTTTTGGGGGTCCTTGGTTGGGTTTTGTTGGGTGGAATTCGTTGGGTTTGGTTGGGTTTTGTTGGGTTGGGTTTGGTTGGGTTTTGTTGGGTGGGTTTTGGGTTTGGGGTTTGTTGTTGGGTTTGTTGGGTGGGTTTGGTTGGGTTTGTTGGGTGGGTTTGGTTGTGTTTTGTTGGGTTTTGTGGGGTGGGTTTGGTTGGCTTGGTTGGTGGGGTTTGGTTGGGTTTGTTGTTGGGTTTGTTGGGTGGGTTTGGTTGGGTCTTGTTGGGTGGGTTTGGTTGGGTTTTGTTGGGTTAGTTTAGTTAAGTTTTGTTGGGTGGGTTTGGTTGGGTTGTGTTGTTTTTTGTTGGGTGGGTTTGGTTTGGCTTGGTTGGGTTTGGTTGGGTTTTGTTGGGTTTTGTTGGGTTTGTTGGGTGGGTTTTGTTGGGTTTTGTTGGGTGGGTTTGGTTGGGTTTTGCTGGGTGGATTTGGTTGGGTTTTGCTGGGGTTTGTTGGGTTTTGTTGGGTGGGTTTCGTTACGGTTTGTTGGGTGGGTTTGGTTGGGTTTTGTTGGGTTTTGTTGGGTTTTGTTGGGTGGGTTTAGATGGGTTTTGTTGGGTGGGTTTGGTTTGGTTTTGTTGGGATTTGTTGGGTTGTCTTGGGTGGGTTTGCTTTAGTTTTGTTGGGTGGGTTTGGTTGGGTTTGGTTGGGTTTTGTTGGGTTTGGTTGATCGGGTTTGGTTTGGTTTTGTTGGGTTGGTTCGGTTGGGTTTCGTTGGATGGGTTTGGTTGGGTTTTGTTGGGTGGGTTTCGTTACGGTTTGTTGGGTGGGTTTGGTTGGATTTTGTTGGGTGGGATTGGTTGGGTTTGGTTGGGTGGGTTTGGTTGGGTTTTGTTGGGTGGGTTTGGTTGGGTTTGGTTGGGTTTTGTTGGGTTTGTTGGGTGGGTTTGGTTGGGTTTTGTTGGGTGGGTTTGGTTCGGTTTTGTTGGGTAGGTTTGGTTGGGTTTTGTTGGGTTTGGTTGGTGTGTTTGGTTGGGTTTCGTTGGGTTTTATTGGGTGGGTTTCGTTGGGTTTTGTTGGGTGGGTTTGGTTGGGTTTTGTTGGGTTTTGTTGGGTGGGTTTTGTTGGGTTTTGTTGGGTGGGTTTGGTTGGGTTTTGTTGGGTTTTGTTGGGTGGGTTCGGTTGGGTTTCGTTGGGTGGGTTTGGTTGGGTTTTGTTGGGTGGGTTTGGTTGGGTTTTGTTGGGTGGGTTTGGTTGGGTTTTGTTGGGTGAGTTTCGTTGGATTTGTTGGGTGGGTTTGGTTAAGTTTTGTTGGGTGGGTTTGGTTGGGTTTTGTTGGGTGGATTTGGTTGGGTTTTGTTGGGTGGGTTTGGTTGGGTTTTGTTGGGTGGGTTTTGTTGGGTTTTGTTGGGTTTTGTTGGGTGGGTTTGGTTGGGTTTTGTTGGGTGGGTTTGGTTGGGTTTTGTTGGGTTTTGTTTTGTGGGTTTCGTTGGGTTTTGTTGGGTGGGTTTGGTAGGGTTTGGTTGGGTTTTGTTGGGTGTGTTGGAATTTGGTTTGGTTTTGTTGGGTGGGTTTGGTTGGGTTTTGTTGGGTGGGTTTTGTTGGGTTTTGTTGGGTTTTGTTGGGATTTGTAGGGATATGTTGGGTGGGTTTTGTTGGGTTTTGTTGGGTCAGTTTTGTTGGGTTTTGTTGGGTGAATTTGGTTGGGTTTTGTTGGGTTGGTTTGGTTGGGTTTTGTTGGGTGGGTTAAGTTGGGTTTTGTTGGGTGGGTTTTGTTGGGTTTTGTTGGGATTTGTTTGGTGGGTTTTGTTGGGTTTTGTTGGGTCAGTTTTGTTGGGTTTTGTTGGGTTGGTTTGGTTGGATTTCGTTGGGTTTTGTTGGGTGGGTTTCGTTGGGTTTTGTTGGGTGGGTTTGGTTGGGTTTTGTTGGGTTTTGTTGGATGGGTTTGGTTGGGTTTTGTTGGGTCGATTTGGTTGGGTTTCGTTGGGTGGGTTTGGTTGGGTTTTGTTGGGTGGGTTTGGATGGGTTTTGTTGGGTTGGTTTGGTTGGGGTTTGTTTGGTTTTGTTGGGTGGGTTTTGTTGGGTGGGTTTGGTTGGGTTTCGTTGGGTTTTGTTGGGTTCTGTTAGGTGGATATCGTTGGGTTTTGTTGGGTTTTGTTGGGTGGGTTTGGTTGGGTTTTGTTGGGTTTTGTTGGGTTTTGCTGTTTGGGTTTCGTTGCGGTTTGTTGTTTGGGGTAGGGTGGGTTTGGTTGGGTTTTGTTGGGAATTGTTGGGTTTTGTTGGGTGTCCTTGGTTAAGTGGGTTTGTTTGGGTTTTGTTGGGATATGTTGGGTGGGTTTTGTTGGGTGAATTTGGTTGGGTTTTGTTTGGTGGGTTTGGTTGGGTTTTGTTGGGTGGGTTTGGTTGGGTTTTGTTGGGTGGGTTTGGTTGGGTTTTGTTGGGTGGGTTTCATTGGGTTTTGTTGGGTGGGTTTGTCTGGGGTTTGTGGGTTTTGTTTGGTGGGTTTGTTGGGTTTTGTTGGGTGGGTTTGGTTGGGTTATGTTGGGTTTTGTTGGGTGGGTTTGGTTGGGTTTCGTTGGGCTTTGTTGGGTGGGTTTTGGTTGGGTTTTGTTGGGTGTTGGGTTTGGTTGGGTTTTGTTGGGTTTTGTTGATCGGGTTTGGTTGGGTTTTGTTGGGTGGGTTTCGTTGGGTTTGGTTGGGTGGGTTTGATTGGGTTTTGTTGGGTGGGTTTGGTTGGGTTTTGTACGGTTTTGTTGGGTGGGTTTAGTTGGGTTTTGTTGGGTGGGTTTATTGTGTGGGTTTAGTTGGGTTTTGTTGGGTGGGTTTGGTTGGGATTTGTTGGGTGGGCTTGGTTGGGTTTTGTTGGGTGGGCTTGGTTGGGTTTTGTTGGGTGGGCTTTGTTGGGTTTTGTTGGGTGGGTTTGGTTTGGTTTTGTTGGGTTTTGTTGGGTGGGTTTCGTTGGGTTTTGTTGGGTGGGTTTCGTAACGGTTTGTTGGGTGGGTTTGGTTGGGTTTTGTTGGGTGAATTTCGTTGGGTTTTGTTGGGTTTTGTTGGGATTTGTTGGGTGGGTTTCGTTGGGTTTTGTTGGGTGGGTTTGGTTGGGTTTTGTTGGGTTTCGTTGGGTGGGTTTGGTTCGGTTTTGTTGGATTTGGTTGGGTTTTGTTGCTTGGGTTTTGTTGGGTTTTGTTGGGTTAGTTTGGTTGGGTTTTGTTGGGGTTTTGTTAGGTGGGTTTGGTTGGGTTTTGTTGGGTTTTGTTGGGTGGGTTTGGTTGGGTTTTGTTGGGTGGGTTTGGTTGGGTTTTGTTGGGTGGGTTTGGTTGGATTTTGTTATGTTTTGTTAGGTGGGTTTGGTTGGGTTTTGTTGGGTGGGTTTGGTTGGGTTTTCTTGGGTTTTGTTGCGTTTTGTTGGGTGAAATTGGTTGGGTTTTGTTGGGTGGGTTTGGTTGGGTTTTGTTGGGTTTTGTTGGGTTTTGTTGGGTGGGTTTGGTTGGGTTTTGTTGGGTTCGTTTGGTTGGGTTTTGTTGGGTTTTGTTGGGATTTGTTGGGTGGGTTTCGTTGGGTTTTGTTGGGTGAGTTTGGTTGGGTTTTGTTGGGTGGGTTTGGTTAGGTTTTGTTGGGTGGGTTTCGTTGGGTTTTGTTGGGTGGGTTTGGTTAGGTTTTGTTGGTTTTTGGGGGGATTTGTTGGGTGAATTTGGTTGGGTTTTGTTGGGTTTTGTTGGGTTTTGTTGGGTGGGTGTGGTTGGGTTTTGTTGGCTGGATTTCTTTGGGTTTTGTTGGGTGGATTTGCTTGGGTTTTGGTGGGTTTGGTTCGGTTTTGTTGGGTTTTGGTTGTTGGGTTTGGTTGGGTGTGTTTGGTTGGGTTTGGTTGGGATTTGTTGGGTGGGTTTGGTTGGGTTTTGTTGGGTGGGTTTGGTTGGGTTTTGTTGGGTGGGTTTGGTTGGGTTTTGTTGGGTGGGTTTGGTTGGGTTTGTTGGGTTTTGTTGGGTGGGTTTGGTTGGGTTTTGTTGGGTGGGTTTGGTTGGGTTTTGTTGGGTGGGTTTCGTTGGGTTTTGTTGGGTGGGTTTGGTTGGGTTTTGTTGGGTGGGTTTGGTTGGGTTTTGTTGGGTTTCGTTGGGTTTTGTTGGGTGGGTTTCGTTGGGTTTTGTTGGGTGGGTTGGGTTGGGTTTTGTTGGGTTTCGTTGGGTGGGTTTGGTTGGGTTTTGTTGGGTGGGTTCGGTTGGGTTTCGTTGGATGGGTTTGGTTGGGTTTTGTTGGGTTAGTTTGGTTGGGTTTTGTTGTTGTTTTGTTATGTGGGTTTGGTTGGGTTTTGTTGGGATTTGTGCTTGGGTTTGGTTGTTTTTTGTTTCGTAGGTTTGGTTGGGTTTTGTTGGGTGGGTTTGGTTGGATTTTGTTATGTTTTGTTAGGTGGGTTTGGTTGGGTTTTGTTGGGTGGGTTTGGTTGGGTTTTCTTGGGTTTTGTTGCGTTTTGTTGGGTGAAATTGGTTGGGTTTTGTTGGGTGGGTTTGGTTGGGTTTTGTTGGGTTCGTTTGGTTGGGTTTGGTTGCGTTTTGTTGGGATTTGTTGGGTTGGCTTGGTTGGGTTTTGTTGGGTGGGTTTGGTTGGGTTTTGTTTGGTCGGTTTCGTTGGGTTTTGTTGGGTGAATTTGGTTGGGTTTTGTTGGCTGGGTTTTGTTGGGTGTGTTTGGTAGGGTTTTGTTGGGTTTTGTTGGGTGGGTTTGGTTGCTTTTTGTTGGGTTATGTTGGGACTTGTTGGGTGGGTTTTGTTGGGTTTTGTTGGGTGGGTTTGGTTGGGTTTTGTTGGGTGTGTTTGGTAGGGTTTTGTTGGTTTGGTATGGTAGGGTTTCGTTGGGATTTATTGGGTGGGTTTGGTTGGGTTTTGTTGGGTGGGTTTGGTTGGGTTTTGTTGGGTGGGTTTGGTTGGGTTTTGTTGGGGTTTGTTGGGTTTTGTTGGGTGGGTTTGGTTGGGTTTTGTTGGGTTTGGTTGGGTTTTGTTGCGTTTTGTTGGGTGAATTTGGTTGGGTTTTGTTGGGTGGGTTTGGTTGGGTTTTGTTGGGTGGGTTTTGTTGGGTTTTGTTGGGGTTTGGTTGGGTTTTGTTGGGTGGGTTTGGTTGGGTTTTGTTGGGTGGGTTTGGTTGGGTTTTGTTGTGTGGGTTTGGTGGGATTTTGTTGGGTTTTGTTAGGTGGGTTTCGTTGGGTTTTGTTGGGTGGGTTTGGTTGGGTTTTCTTGGGTTCGTTTGGTTGGGTTTTGTTGCGTTTTGTTGGGATTTGTTGGGTTGGTTTGGTTGGGTTTCGTTGGGTTTTGTTTGGTTTTGTTTGGTTTTGTTGGGTCGGTTTGGTTGGGTTTTGTTGGGTGGCTTTGGTTGGGTTTTGTTGGGTTTTGTTGGGTTTTGTTGGGATTTGTTGGGTGAATTTGGTTGGGTTTTGTTGGGTGAGTTTTGGTGGGTTTTGTTGGGTGTGTTTGGTAGGGTTTTGTTGGGTTTTGTTGGATGGGTTTGGTTGGGTTTTGTTGGGTTTTGTTGGGTTTTGTTGCAATTTAATGGGTGGGTTTGTTGGGTTTTGTTGGTTGGGTTTTGGTGGGTTTGGTTGGGTGTGTTTGGTTGGGATTGGTTGGGTTTTGTTGGGTAGGTAAGGTAGGGTTTCGTTGGGATTTATTGGGTGGGTTTGGTTAAGTTTGGAATTGTTTTGTTTGGTTTTGTTGGGTGGGTTTGGTTGGGTTTTGTTTTGAGTGTTTGGTTGGGTTTTGTTGGGTTTTGTTGGGATTAGTTGGGTGGGTTTTGTTGGGTTTCGTTGGGTTTTGTTGGGTGGGTTTGGTTGAGTTTCGTTGGGTTTTGTTGGGTGGGTTTTGTTGGGTTTTGTTGGGTGGGTTCCATTGGGTTTCGTTGGGTTTTGTTGGGTTTTGTTGGGTGGGTTTCGTTGGGTTTTGTTGGGTGGGTTTGGTTGGGTTTTGTTGGGTGGGTTTGGTTGGGTTTTGTTGGGTTTTGTTGGGTTTTGTTGGGTTTTGTTGGGTGGGTTTGTTGGGTTTTGTTGGGTGGATTTTGTTGGGTTTTGTTGGGTTTGTTGGTTGGGTTTTGTTGTTGGGTTTTGTTGGGTTTGTTGGGTTTTGTTGGGTTTGTTGGTTTGGTTGGGTTTCGTTGGGTTTGGTTGGGTTTCGTTGGGTTTTTATCGGTTTTGTTGGTTGGATTTTGTTGGGTGGGTTTTGTTGGGTGTTTTAGGTTGGGTTTGGTGGGTGGGTTTGGTTGAGATTTGTTGGGTTTTGTTGGGTTTGGTCGGGTTTGATTGGGTTTGGTTGGGTTTTGTTGGGTGGGTTTGGTTGGGTTTTGTTGGGTGGGTTTGGTTGGGTTTTGTTGGGATTTGTTGGGTGGGTTTGGTTGGGTTTTGTTGGGTGGGTTTGGTTGGGTTTTGTTGGGTTTCGTTGGGTGGGTTTGGTTGGGTTTTGTTGGGTGGGTTTGGTTGGGTTTTGTTGGGTGGGTTTGGTTGGGTTTTGTTGGGTGGGTTTGGTTGGGTTTTGTTGGGTGGGTTTGGTTGGGTTTTGTTGGGTTTTGTTGGGTTTTGTTGGGTGGGTTTTGTTGGGTTTTGTTGGGTGGGTTCCATTGGGTTTCGTTGGGTTTTGTTGGGTGGGTTTTGTTGGGTTTTGTTGGGTGGGTTTGGTTGGGTTTTGTTGGGTGGGTTTGGTTGGGGTTTGTTGGGTTTTGTTGGGTGGGTTTGGTTGGGTTTCGTTGGGATTTGTTGGGTGGGTTTGGTTGGGTTTTGTTGGGTTTTGTTGGGATTTGTTGGGTTTTGTTGGGTGGGTTTGGTTGGGTTTTGTTGGGTGGGTTTGGTTTGGGTGGGTTTGGTTGGGTTTTGTTGGGTTTGTTGGGTTTTGTTGGGAAGGTTTGGTTGTTTTTGGTTGGGTTTTGTTGGGTTTGTTGGGTGGGTTTGGTTGGGTTTTGTTGGGTGGGTTTGGTTGGGTTTTGTTGGGTTCGTTGGGTGGGTTTCGTTGGGTTTTGTTGGGTGGTTTGTTGGGTCTTGTTGGGTTTGTTGGATGGGTTCCGTTGGGTTTCGTTGGGTGGGTTTGGTTGGGTTTTGTTGGGTTTCGTTGGGTGGGTTTGGTTGGGTTTTGTTGGGTTTCGTTGGGTGGGTTTGAATTGGTTTTGTTGGGTGGGTTCATTTGGGTTTCGTTGGGTGGGTTTTGTTGGGTTTTGTTGGGATTTGTTGGGTGGGTTTTGTTGGGTTTTGTTGGGTTTTGTTGGGTTTTGTTGGGATTTGTTGGGTGGGTTTGGTTGGGTTTTGTTGGGTGGGTTTGGTTGGGTTTTGTTGGGTTTTTGTTGGGTGGGTTTCGTTGGGTTTTGTTGGGTGGATTTGGTTGGGTTTTGTTGGGTAGGTTTGGTTGGGTTTTGTTGGGTTTGTTGGGTGGGTTCGTTGGGTTTTGTTGGGTTTTGGTTGGTGGGTTTGGTTGGGTTTTGTTGGGTGGGTTTGGTTGGGTTTTGTTGGGTGGTTTTCGTTGGGTTTTGTTGGGTTTGTTGGTTGGGTTTTGTTGGGTTTTGTTGGGTGGGTTTCGTTGGGTTTTGTTGGGTGGGTTTGGTTGGGTTGTGTTGGGATTTGGGTTTTGTTGGGTTTTGTTGGGTGGGTTTGGTTGGGTTTTGTTGGGTGGGTTTGGTTGGGTTTTGTTGGGTGGGTTTGGTTGGGTTTTGTTGGGTGGGTTTGGTTGGGTTTTGTTGGGTTTTGTTGGGATTTGTTGGGTGGGTTTGGTTGGGTTTTGTTGGGTGGGTTTGGTTGGGTTTTGTTGGGTTTTGTTGGGTGGGTTTGGTTGGGTTTTGTTGGGTTTTGGTGGGTTTTGTTGGGTTTTGTTGGGTGGGTTTGGTTGGGTTTTGTTGGGTGGGTTTTGTTGGGTTTTGTTGGGTGGGTTTGGTTGGGTTTTGTTGGGTTTTGTTGGGTGGGTTTGGTTGGGTTTTGTTGGGTGGGTTTGGTTGGGTTTTGTTGGGTGGGTTTGGTTGGGTTTTGTTGGGTTAGTTTGGTTGGGTTTTGTTGGGGTTTTGTTATGTGGGTTTGGTTGGGTTTGTTGGGATTTGTTGGGTGGGTTTGGTTGGGTTTTGTTGGGTGGGTTTGGTTGGGTTTTGTTGGGTGGGTTTGGTTGGGTTTTGTTGGGTTTTGTTGGGTGGGTTTGGTTGGGTTTTGTTGGGTGGGTTTGGTTGGGTTTTGTTGGGTGGGTTTGGTTGGGTTTTGTTGGGTTTTGTTGGGCGGGTTTGGTTGGCTTTTGTTGGGTTTTGTTGGGTGGGTTTAGTTGGTTTTTGTTGGGTTTTGTTGGGTGAATTTGGTTGTGTTTTTGTTGGGTGGGTTTTGTTGGGTTTTGTTGGGTGGGTTTGGTTGGGTTTTGTTGGGTTTTGTTGGTTGGGTTTGGTTGGGTTTTGTTGGGATTTGTTGGGTGGGTTTGGTTGGGTTTTGTTGGGTGGGTTTGGTTGGGTTTTGTTGGGTGTGTTTGGTTGGGTTTTGTTGGGTTTTGTTGGGTGGGTTTGGTTGGGTTTTGTTGGGTGGGTTTGGTTGGGTTTTGTTGGGTGGGTTTGGTTGGGTTTTGTTGGGTGGGTTTGGTTGGGTTTTGTTGGGTTTTGTTGGGATTTGTTGGGTGGGTTTGGTTGGGTTTTGTTGGGTGGGTTTTGTTGGGTTTTGTTGGGTTGGTTTGGTTGGGTTTGGTTTTGTTTTGTTTAGTGGGTTTTGTTGGGTTTTGTTGGGTGGGTTTGGTTGGGTTTTGTTGGGTGGGTTTGGTTGGGTTTGTTGGGTGGGTTTGGTTGGGTTTTGTTGGGTTTTGTTGGGTTTTGTTGGGTGGGTTTTGTTGGGTTTTGTTGGGTGGGTTTGGTTGGGTTTTGTTGGGTGGGTTTGGTTGGGTTTTGTTGGGTTTTGTTGGGTGGGTTTGGTTGGGTTTTGTTGGGTGGGTTTGGTTGGGTTTTGTTGGGTGGGTTTGGTTGGGTTTTGTTGGGATTTGTTGGGTGGGTTTTGTTGGGATTTGTTGGGTGGGTTTGGTTGGGTTTTGTTGGGTGGGTTTGGTTGGGTTTTGTTGGGGTTTGTTGGGTTTTGTTGGGTGGGTTTCGTTACGGTTTGTTGGGTGGGTTTTGTTGGGTTTTGTTGGGTGGGTTTGGTTGGGTTTTGTTGGGTGGGTTTGGTTGGGTTTTGTTGGGTGGGTTTGGTTGGGTTTTGTTGGGTGGGTTTGGTTGGGTTTTGTTGGGATTTGTTGGGTGGGTTTGGTTGGGTTTTGTTGGGTGGGTTTGGTTGGGTTTTGTTGGGTCGGTTTCGTTGGGTTTTGTTGGGTTTGTTCGGTTTTGTTCGGTGGGTTTGGTTGGGTTTTTTGTGTGGGTTTTGTTGGGTTTTGTTGGGTGGGTTTGGTTGGGTTTTGTTGGGTGGGTTTGGTTGGGTTTTGTTGGGTGGGTTTTGTTGGGTTTTGTTGGGTGGGTTTGGTTGGGTTTTGTTGGGTGGGTTTGTTGGGTTTTGTTGGGTGGGTTTCGTTACGGTTTGTTGGGTTTGTTTTGTTGGGTGTGTTTGGAAGGGTTTTGTTTTGTTTTGTTGAGTGGGTTTGGTTGGGTTTTGTTGGGTGGGTTTGGTTGGGTTTTGTTGGGTTTTGTTCGGTGGGTTTGGTTGGGTTTTGTTGGGTGGGTTTGGTTGGGTTTTGTTGGGTGGGTTTGGTTGGGTTTTGTTGGGTGGGTTTGGTTGGGTTTTGTTGGGTGGGTTTGGTTGGGTTTTGTTGGGTTTTGTTGGGTGGGTTTTGTTGGGTTTTGTTGGGTGGGTTTGGTTGGGTTTTGTTGGGTGGGTTTGGTTGGGTTTTGTTGGGTTTTGTTGGGTTTTTTGGGTGGGTTTTGTTGGGTGGGTTTGGTTGGGTTTTGTTGAGTGGGTTTGGTTGGGTTTTGTTGGGTGTGTTTGGTTGAGGTTTGTTGGGTTTGTTGGGTTTGTTGGGTGGGTTTGGTTGGGTTATGTTGGGTGGGTTTGGTTGGTTTGTTGGGTTTGGTTGGGTTTTGTTGGTGGGTTTTGTTGGGTTTGTTGGGTGGGTTTGGTTGGGTTTGTTGGATGGGTTTGGTTGGGTTTTGTTGGGTTTTGTTGGGGTTGTTGGGTTTTGTTGGGTTTTGTTGGGATTTGTTGGGTGGGTTTGGTTGGGTTTTGTTGGGTTTTGTTGGGATTTGTTGGGTGGGTTTGGTTGGGTTTTGTTGGGTGGGTTTGGTTGGGTTTTGTTGGGTGGGTTTGGTTGGGTTTTGTTGGGTTGGTTTAGTTGGGTTTTGTTGGGTTAATTTAGTTGAGTTTTGTTGGGTTTTGTTGGGTGGGTTTGGTTGGGTTTTGTTGGGTGGGTTTGGTTGGGTTTTGTTGGGTGGGTTTGGTTGGGTTTTGTTGGGTGGGTTTGGTTGGGTTTTGTTGGGTGGGTTTTGTTGGGTTTTGTTGGGATTTGTTGGGTGGGTTTCGTTGGGTTTTGTTGGGTAAGTTTTGTTGGGTTTTGTTGCGTTTTGTTGGGTGAATTTGGTTGGGTTTTGTTAGGTGGGTTTGGTTGGTTTTTGTTGGGTTTTCGTGGGATTTGTTGGGTGAATTTGGTTGGGTTTTTGTTGGGTGGGTTTTGTTGGGCTTTGTTGGGTGTGTTTGGTAGGGTTTTGTTGGGTTTTGTTGGGTGGGTTTGGTTGGGTTTTGTTGGGATTTGTTGGGTGGGTTTTGTTGGGTTTTGTTGGGTGGGTTTGGTTGGGTTTTGTTGGGTGGGTTTGGTTGGGTTTTGTTGGGTTTTGTTGGGTGGGTTTTGTTGGGTTTTGTTGTGTGGGTTTAGTTGGGTTTTGCTGGGTGGGTTTCGGTAGGTTTTGTTGGGTGGGTTTGGTTGAGTTTGTTGGGTGGGTTTCGTTGGGTTTTGTTGGGTTTTGTTGGGTGGGTTTGGTTGGGTTTGGTTGGGTGGGTTTTGTTGGGTTTTGTTGGGTGGGTTTGGTTGGGTTTTGTTGGGTGGGTTTGGTTGGGTTTTGTTGGGTTCGGTTTGGTTGGGTTGTGTTGGGTTTTGTTGGGTTTGGTTGGGTGGGTTTCGTTGGGTTTTGTTGGGTGGGTTTGGTTGGGTTTTGTTGGGTGGGTTTGGTTGGGTTTGGTTGGGTTTTGTTGGGTTTTGTTGGGTTTTGTTGGGTGGGTTTGGTTGGGTTTTGTTGGGTGGGTTTGGTTGGGTTTTGTTGGGTTTTGTTGGGTGGGTTTGGTTGGGTTTTGTTGGGTGGGTTTGGTTGGGTTTTGTTGGGTGGGTTTGGTTGGGTTTTGTTGGGTTAGTTTGGTTGGGTTTTGTTGGGGTTTTGTTATGTGGGTTTGGTTGGGTTTTGTTGGGATTTGTTGGGTGGGTTTGGTTGGGTTTTGTTGGGTGGGTTTGGTTGGGTTTTGTTGGGTGGGTTTGGTTGGGTTTTGTTGGGTTTTGTTAGGTGGGTTTGGTTGGGTTTTGTTGGGTGGGTTTGGTTGGGTTTTGTTGGGTGGGTTTGGTTGGGTTTTGTTGGGTGGGTTTGGTTGGGTTTTGTTGGGTGGGTTTGGTTGGGTTTTGTTGGGTGGGTTTGGTTGGGTTTTGTTGGTTTGGTTGGGTTTTGTTGGGTGGGTTTGGTTGGGTTTTGTTGGGTGGGCTTGGTTGGGGTTTGTTGGGTTTGGTTGGGTGGGTTTGGTTGGGTTTTGCTGGGTGGGTTTGGTTGTGTTTGTTGGGATTTAATGGTTGGGTTTTGTTGGGTATTGTTGGGTAGGTTTGGTTGGGGTTTGTTGGGTGGGTTTCGTTGGGTTTCGTTGGGTTTCGTTGGGTTTTGTTGGGTGGGATTGGTTGGGTTTGGTTGGGTGGGTTTGGTTGGGTTTTGTTGGGTTTTGTTGGTTTGTTGGGTTTTGTTTGTGGGTTTTGTTGGGCTTTGTTGGGTGGGTTTGGGTGGGTTTCGTTGGGTTTTGTTTCGTGGTTTTTGTTGGGTTTTGTTGGGTTTTGTTGGGTGGGTTTGGTTGGGTTTTGTTGGGTGGGTTTGGTTGGGTTTTGTTGGGTGGGTTTGGTTGGGTTTTGTTGGTGGGTTTTGTTGGGTTTTGTTGGGTGGGTTTGGTTGGGATTTGTTGGGTTTTGTTGGGTGGGTTTGGTTGGGTTTTGTTGGGTGGGTTTGGTTGGGTTTGGTTGGGTTTTGTTGGGTTTTGTTGGGTTTTGTTGGGATTTGTTGGGTGGGTTTTGTTTGTTCTGTTGAGTGGGTTTGGTTGGGTTTTGTTGGGTGGGTTTGGTTGGGTTTTGTTGGGTGGGTTTGGTTTGGTTTTGTTGGGATTTGTTGGGTGGGTTTTGTTGGGATTTGTTGGGTGGGTTTGGTTGGGTTTTGTTGGGTGGGTTTGGTTGGGTTTTGTTGGGTGGGTTTGGTTGGGTTTTGTTGGGATTTGTTGGGTGGGTTTGGTTGGGTTTTGTTGGGTGGATTTGGTTGGGTTTTGCTGGGGTTTGTTGGGTTTTGTTGGGTGGGTTTCGTTACGGTTTGTTGGGTGGGTTTTGTTGGGTTTTGTTGGGTGGGTTTTGTTCGGTTAGTTTGGTTGGGTTTTGTTGGGATTTGTTGGGGGAATTTGGTTGGGTTTTGTTGGGTTGGTTTGGTTGGGTTTCGTTGGGTTTTGTTGGATGGGTTTCGTTGGGTTTTGTTGGGTGGGTTGGGTTGGGTTTTGTTGGGTTTCGTTGGGTGGGTTTGGTTGGGTTTTGTTGGGTGGGTTCGGTTGGGTTTCGTTGGATGGGTTTGGTTGGGTTTTGTTGGGTTAGTTTGGTTGGGTTTTGTTGGGGTTTTGTTATGTGGGTTTGGTTGGGTTTTGTTGGGATTTGTGGGTGGGTTTGGTTGGGTTTTGTTTCGTAGGTTTGGTTGGGTTTTGTTGGGTGGGTTTGGTTGGATTTTGTTATGTTTTGTTAGGTGGGTTTGGTTGGGTTTTGTTGGGTGGGTTTGGTTGGGTTTTCTTGGGTTTTGTTGCGTTTTGTTGGGTGAAATTGGTTGGGTTTTGTTGGGTGGGTTTGGTTGGGTTTTGTTGGGTGGGTTTGGTTGGGTTTTGTTTGGTGGGTTTGGCTGGGTTTTGTTGGGTTTGTAGGGTGGGTTTGGTTGGGTTTGGTTGGGTGGGTTTGGTTGGATTTTGTTGGGTGGGTTTGGTTGGGTTTTGTTGGGTTTGTTGGGTTTTGTTGGGTTTGTTGGGTGGGTTTGGGTGGGTTTGGTTGGGTTTTGTTGTGTGGGTTTGGTTTGGTTTTGTTGGGTTTTGTTTGGTTTTGTTCGGTGAATTTGGTTGGGTTTTGTTGTGTAGGTTTTGTTGGGTTTTGTTGGGTGGGTTTGGTAGGGTTTGGTTGGGTTTTGTTGGGTGGGTTTGTTGGGTTTGTTGGGTTTGTTGGGTGGGTTTGTTGGGTTTTGTTGGGTGGGTTTGTTGGGTTTGTTGGGTGGGTTTGGTTGGGTTTGTTGTTGGGTGGGTTTGGTTGGGTTTTGTTGGGTGGGTTTGTTGGGTTTGTTGGGTTTCGTTGGGTTTGTTGGTTTGGTTGGGTTTTGTTGGGTTTTGTTGTTTGGTTGGGTTTGTTGGGTTTTGTTGGGTGGGTTTGGTTGGGTTTGTTGGGTTTTGGTGGGTGGGTTGTTGTTGGGTTTGGTTTCGTAGGTTTGGTTGGGTTTTGTTGGGTGGGTTTGGTTGGGTTTTGTTGGGTTTTGTTGGGTGGGTTTGGTTGGGTTTTGTTGGGTGGGTTTGGTTGGGTTTTCTTGGGTTTTGTTGCGTTTTGTTGGGTGAAATTGGTTGGGTTTTGTTGGGTGGGTTTGGTTGGGTTTTGTTGGGTTCGTTTGGTTGGGTTTGGTTGCGTTTTGTTGGGATTTGTTGGGTTGGCTTGGTTGGGTTTGGTTGGGTTTTGTTTGGTTTTGTTGGGTGGGTTTGGTTGGGTTTTGTCTTGATTTTTGGGGATTTGTTGGGTGAATTTGGTTGGGTTTTGTTGGGTGGGTTTTGTTGGGTGTGTTTGGTACGGTTTTGTTGGGTTTTGTTGGGTGGGTTTGGTTGCTTTTTCTTGGGTTATGTTGGGATTTGTTGGGTGGGTTTTGTTGGGTTTTGTTGGTTGGTTTTTTTTTTGGGGGGGTGGGGTTTGTTGGGTGTGTTTGGAAGGGTTTTGTTGGGTTTTGTTGGGTGGGTATGGTAGGGTTTCGTTGGGATTTATTGGGTGGGTTTGGTTGGGTTTTGTTGGGTGGGTTTGGTTGGGTTTTGCTGGGTGGGTTTTGTTGGGTTTTGTTGGGGTTTGTTGGGTTTTGTTCTGTGGGTTTGGTTGGGTTTTGTTGGGTGGATTTGGTTAAGTTTTGTATGGTTTTGTTGGGTTTTGTTGGGTGAATTTGGTTGGGTTTTGTTGGGTGGTTTTTGTTGGGTTTTGTTGGGTGGGTTTTGTTGGGTTAGTTTGGTTGGGTTTTGTTGGGTTTTGTTATGATTTGTTGGGTGGGTTTGGTTGGGTTTTGTTGGGTGGGTTTGGTGGGATTTTGTTGGGTTTTGTTAGGTGGGTTTCGTTGGGTTTTGTTGGGTGGGTTTGGTTGGGTTTTGTTGGGTTGGTTTGGTTGGGTTTTGTTGGGTGGGTTTGGTTGGGTTTTGTTGGCTGGGTTTGGTTGGGTTTCGTTGGTTTTTTGTTTGGTTTTGTTGGGTGGGTTTGGTTGGGTTTTGTTGGGTGGGTTTGGTTGGGTTTTGTTGGGTTCGTTTGGTTGGGTTTTGTTGGGTTTTGTTGGGATTTGTTGGGTGAATTTGGTTGGGTTTTGTTGGGTGGGTTTTGTTGGGCTTTGTTGGGTGTGTTTGGTAGGGTTTTGTTGGGTTTTGTTGGGTGGGTTTGGTTGGGTTTTGTTGGGTTTTGTTGGGATTTAATGGGTGGGTTTTGTTGGGTTTTGTTGGTTGGTTTTTTTTGGGGGGTTATGTTGGGTGTGTTTGGTAGGGTTTCGTTGGGTTTTGTTGGGTAGGTAAGGTAGGGTTTCGTTGGGATTTATTGGGTGGGTTTGGTTAAGTTTGGTATGGTTTTGTTTGGTTTTGTTGGGTGAATTTGGTTGGGTTTTGTTGGGTGGGTTTGGTTGGGTTTTGTTTTGTGTGTTTGGTTGGGTTTTGTTGGGTTTTGTTGGGATTTGTTGGGTGGGTCTTGCTGGGTTTTGTTGGGTGGGTTTGGTTGGGTTTTGTTGGGTAAGTTTGATTGGGTTTCGTTGGGTTTTGTTGGGTGGGTTATGTTGGGTTTTGTTGGGTGGGTTTGGTTGGGTTTTGTTGGGTGGGTTTGGTAGGGTTTTGTTGGGTTTTGTTGGGTGGGTATGGTAGGGTTTCGTTGGGATCTAATGGGTGGGTTTGGTTGGGTTTTGTTGGGTTTTGTTGGGATTTGTTGGGTTTTGTTGGGATTTTTTGGGTGAATTTGGGTGGGTTTTGTTGGGTTGGTTTGGTTGGGTTTCGTTGGGTTTTGTTGGAAGGGTTTCGTTGGGTTTTGTTGGGTGGATTGGGTTGGGTTTTTTGGGGGGTTTCGTTGGGTGGGTTTGGTTGGGTTTTGTTGGGTGGGTTCGGTTGGGTTTTGTTGGGTGGGTTTGGTTGGGTTTTGTTGGGTGGGTTTGGTTGGGTTTTGTTGGGTGGGTTTGGTTGGGTTTTGTTGGGTGGGTTTGGTTGGGTTTTGTTGGGTTTTGTTGGGTTTTGTTGGGTTTGTTGGGTGGGTTTTGTTGGGTTTTGTTGGGTGGGTTTTGTTGGGTTTTGTTGGGTTAGTTTGGTTGGGTTTTGTTGGGGTTTTGTTATGTGGGTTTGGTTGGGTTTTGTTGGGTTTTGTTGGGATTTGTTGGGTGAATTTGGTTGGGTTTTGTTGGGTGGGTTTGGTTGGGTTTTGTTGGGTGGGTTTGGTTGGGTTTTGTTGGGTGGGTTTGGTTGGGTTTTGTTGGGTTTTGTTAGGTGGGTTTCGTTGGGTTTTGTTGGGTGGGTTTGGTTGGGTTTTGTTGGGTGGGTTTGGTTGGGTTTTGTTGGGTGAATTTGGTTGGGTTTTGTTGGGTGGGTTTGGTTGGGTTTTGTTGGGTGGGTTTGGTTGGGTTTTGTTGGGTGGGTTTCGTTGGGTTTTGTTGGGTGGGTTTAGTTGGGTTTTGTTGGGTTTTGTTGGGATTTGTTGGGTGAATTTGGTTGGGTTTTGTTTAGTTGGTTTGGTTGGGTTTCGTTGGGTTTTGTTGGATGGGTTTCGTTGGGTTTTGTTGTTTGGGTTGGGTTGGGTTTTGTTGGGTTTCGTTGGGTGGGTTTGGTTGGGTTTTGTTGGGTGGGTTTCGTTGGGTTTTGTTGGGTGGGTTGAGTTGGGTTTTGTTGGGTTTCGTTGGGTGGGTTTGGTTGGGTTTTGTTGGGTGGGTTCGGTTGGGTTTCGTTGGGTGGGTTTGGTTGGGTTTTGTTGGGTTAGTTTGGTTGGGTTTTGTTGGGGTTTTGTTATGTGGGTTTGGTTGGGTTTTGTTGGGATTTGTGGGTGGGTTTGGTTGGGTTTTGTTGGGTGGGTTTGGTTGGGTTTTGTTGGGTGGGTTTGGTTGGGTTTTGTTGGGTTTTGTTAGGTGGGTTTCGTTGGGTTTTGTTGGGTGGGTTTGGTTGGGTTTTCTTGGGTTTTGTTGCGTTTTGTTGGGTGAATTTGGTTGGGTTTTGTTGGGTGGGTTTGGTTGGGTTTTGTTGGGTTCGTTTGGTTGGGTTTTGTTGCGTTTTGTTGGGATTTGTTGGGTTGGTTTGGTTGGGTTTCGTTGGGTTTTGTTTGGTTTTGTTGGGTGGGTTTGGTTGGGTTTTGTTGGGTGGGTTTCGTTGGGTTTTGTTGGGTGGGTTTGGTTGGGTTTTGTTGGGATTTGTTGGGTGAATTTGGTTGGGTTTTGTTGGGTGGGTTTGGTTGCTTTTTGTTGGGTTATGTTGGGTTTTGTTGGGTGGGTTTGGTTGGGTTTTGTTGGTTGGTTTTTTGGTTGGGTTATGTTGGGTGTGTTTGGTAGGGTTTCGTTGGGTTTTGTTGGGTAGGTAAGGTAGGGTTTCGTTGGGATTTATTGGGTGGGTTTGGTTGGGTTTTGTTGGGTGGGTTTGGTTGGGTTTTGTTGGGTGGGTTTTGTTGGGTTTTGTTGCATGGGTTTTATTTGGGTTTTGTTGGTTGGGTTTGGTTGGGTTTTGTTGGGTGGGTTTGGTTGGGTTTCGTTGAATTTTGTTGGGTTTTGTTGGTTGGGTTTGGTTGGGTTTTGTTGGGTGGGTTTGGTTGGGTTTTGTTGGGTTTTGTTGGGTTTGTTGGGTGGGTTTGTTGGGTGGGTTTCGTTGGGTTTTGTTGGGTAAGTTTGGTTGGGTTTTGTTGGGTTTTGTTGGGTGGGTTTTTTGGGTTTTGTTGGGTGGGTTTGGTTCGGTTTTGTTGGGTGGGTTTGGTTGGGTTTTGTTGGGTGGGTTTTTTGGGTTTTGTTGGGTGGGTTTGGTTGGGTTTTGTTGGGTGGGTTTGGTTGGGTTTTGTTGGGTTTGGTTGGGTTTTGTTGGGTTTTGTTGGGTGGGTTTGGTTGGGTTTTGTTGGGTGGGTTTGGTTGGGTTTTGTTGGGTGGGTTTGGTTGGGTTTTGTTGGGATTTGTTGGGTTTTGTTGGGATTTGTTGGGTGTTTTTGGTTGGGTTTTGTTGGGTGGGTTTTGTTGGGCTTTGTTGGGTGTGTTTGGTAGGGTTTTGTTGGGTTTTGTTGGGTTGGTTTGGTTGGGTTTTGTTGGGTTTTGTTGGGATTTGTTGGGTGGGTTTTGTTGGGTTTTGTTGGGTGGGTTTTGTTGGGTGTGTTTGGTAGGGTTTTGTTGGGTGGGTATGGTAGGGTTTCGTTGGGATTTATTGGGTGGGTTTGGTTGGGTTTTGTTGGGTTTTGTTGGGTTTTGTTGGGTGAATTTGGTTGGGTTTTGTTGGGTGGGTTTGGTTGGGTTTTGTTGGGTGTGTTTGGTTGGGTTTTGTTGGGTTTTGTTGGGATTTGTTGGGTGGGTTTTGTTGGGTTTTGTTGGGTGGGTTTTGTTGGGTTTTGTTGGGTTGGTTTGGTTGGGTTTCGTTGGGTTTTGTTGGGTGGGTTTTGTTGGGTTTTGTTGGGTGGGTTTGGTTGGGTTTTGTTGGGTGTGTTTGGTAGGGTTTTGTTGGGTTTTGTTGGGTGGGTTTGGTTGGGTTTTGTTGGGTGGGTTCCGTTGGGTTTTGTTGGGTTTTCTTTGTGGGTTTGGTTGGGTTTTGTTGGGGTTTGTTGGGTGGGTTTGGTTGGGTTTTGTTGGGTGGGATTGGTTGATGTTTGTTGGGTTTGTTTGGTTGGGTTTTGCTGGGTGGGTTTGTTGGGTTTTGGGTTTTGGTTGGGTTTTGTTGGGATTTGTTGGGTGGGTTTGGTTGGGTTTTGTTGGGTTTTGTTGGGTGGGTTTGGTTGGGTTTTGTTGGGTGGGTTTGGTTGGGTTTTGTTGGGTGGGTTTGGTTGGGTTTCGTTGGGCTTTGTTGGGTGGGTTTTGGTTGGGTTTTGTTGGGTGGGTTTGGCTGGGGTTTGTGGGTTTTGTTTGGTGGGTTTGGTTGGGTTTTGTTGGGTGGGTTTGGTTGGGTTACGTTGGGTTTTGTTGGGTGGGTTTGGTTGGGTTTTGTTGGGTGGGTTTGGTTGGGTTTTGTTGGGTAGGTTTTGTTGGGTTTTGTTGGGTTTTGTTGGGTTTGTTGGGTGGGTTTGGTTGGGTTTTGTTGGGTGGGTTTGTTGGGTGGGTTTGGTTGGGTTTTGTTGGGTGGGTTTGGTTGGGTTTTGTTGGGTTTTGTTGGGTGGGTTTGGTTGGGTTTTGTTGGGTGGGTTTGGTTGGGTTTTGTTGGGTGGGTTTGGTTGGGTTTTGTTGGGTGGGTTTGGTTGGGTTTTGTTGGGTGGGTTTGGTTGGGTTTTGTTGGGTGGGTTTGGTTGGGTTTTGTTGGGTTTTGTTGGGTGGGTTTCGTTGGGTTTTGTTGGGTGGGTTTGGTTGGGTTTTGTTGGGTTTTGTTGGGTTTTGTTGGGTGGGTTTTGGTTGGGTTTTGTTGGGTGGGTTTGGTTGGGTTTTGTTGGGTGGGTTTGGTTGGGTTTTGTTGGGTGGGTTTGGTTGGGTTTTGTTGGGTTTTGTTAGGTGGGTTTGGTTGGGTTTTGTTGGGTGGGTTTGGCTGGGGTTTGTTGGGTTTTGTTGGGTTTTGTTGGGATTTGTTGGGTTCGTTTGGTTGGGTTTTGTTGGGTGGGTTTGGTTGGGTTTTGTTGGGTGGGTTTCGTTGGGTTTTGTTGGGTGGGTTTGGTTGGGTTTTGTTGGGTTTTGTTGGGTGGGTTTGGTTGGGTTTTGTTGGGTGGGTTTGGTTGGGTTTCGTTGGGTGGGTTTGGTTGGGTTTTGTTGGGTTAGTTTGGTTGGGTTTTGTTGGGGTTTTGTTATGTGGGTTTGGTTGGGTTTTGTTGGGTGGGTTTGGTTGGGTTTCGTTGGGTGGGTTTGGTTGGGTTTTGTTGGGTGGGTTTGGTTGGATTTTGTTATGTTTTGTTAGGTGGGTTTGGTTGGGTTTTGTTGGGTGGGTTTGGTTGGGTTTTCTTGGGTTTTGTTGCGTTTTGTTGGGTGAAATTGGTTGGGTTTTGTTGGGTGGGTTTGGTTGGGTTTTGTTGGGTTCGTTTGGTTGGGTTTGGTTGCGTTTTGTTGGGATTTGTTGGGTTGGCTTGGTTGGGTTTCGTTGGGTTTTGTTTGGTTTTGTTGGGTGGGTTTGGTTGGGTTTTGTTGGGTGGGTTTCGTTGGGTTTTGTTGGGTGGGTTTGGTTGGGTTTTGTTTTGATTTTTGGGGATTTGTTGGGTGAATTTGGTTGGGTTTTGTTGGGTGGGTTTTGTTGGGTGTGTTTGGTAGGGTTTTGTTGGGTTTTGTTGGGTGGGTTTGGTTGCTTTTTGTTGGGTTATGTTGGGACTTGTTGGGTGGGTTTTGTTGGGTTTTGTTGGTTGGTTTTTTGGATGGGTTTTGTTGGGTGTGTTTGGTATGGTTTTGTTGGGTTTTGTTGGTTGGGTATGGTAGGGTTTCGTTGGGATTTATTGGGTGGGTTTGGTTGGGTTTTGTTGGGTGGGTTTGGTTGGGTTTTGTTGGGTGGGTTTTGTTGGGTTTTGTTGGGTGAATTTGGTTGGGTTTTGTTGGGTGGGTTTGGTTGGGTTTTGTTGGGTTTTGTTGGGTGGGTTTCGTTGGGTTTTGTTGGGTGGATTTGGTTAAGTTTTGTATGGTTTTGTTGGGTTTTGTTGGGTGAATTTGGTTGGGTATTGTTGGGTGGTTTTTGTTGGGTTTTGTTGGGTGGGTTTTGTTGGGTTTTGTTGGGTTAGTTTGGTTGGGTTTTGTTGGGTTTTGTTATGATTTGTTGGGTGGGTTTGGTTGGGTTTTGTTGGGTGGGTTTGGTTGGGTTTTGTTGTGTGGGTTTGGTGGGATTTTGTTGGGTTTTGTTGGGTGGGTTTGGTTGGGTTTTGTTGGGTGGGTTTGGTTTGGTTTTGATGGGTTCGTTTAGTTGGGTTTTGTTGCGTTTTGTTGGGATTTGTTGTTTGCTTGGGTTTGGTTGGGTTTCGTTGGTTTGTATGTTTGGTTTTGTTGGGTTTGTTGGGTTGGTTGTGGGTTTGGTTGGGTTTTGTTGGGTGGGTTTGGTTGGGTAAAGTTGTCTGGGTTTTTTGGGTTTTGTTGCGTTTTGTTGAGATTTGTTGGGTGAATTTGGTTGGGTTTTGTTTGGTGGGTTTGGTTGGTTTTTGTTGGGTGTGTTTGGTAGGGTTTTGTTGGGTTTTGTTGGGTGGGTTTTGTTGGGTTTTGTTGGGTTTTGTTGCAATTTAATGGGTGGGTTTTGTTGGGTTTTGTTGGTTGGCTTTTTTGGGGTTATGTTGGGTGTGTTTGGTAGGGTTTCGTTGGGTTTTGTTGGTTGGGTATGGTAGGGTTTCGTTGGGTTTTGTTGGGTGGGTTTGGTTAAGTTTGGTATGGTTTCGTTGGGTTTTGTTGGGTGAATTTTGTTGGGTTTTGTTGGGTGGGTTTGGTTGGGTTTTGTTGGGTGTGTTTGGTTGGGTTTTGTTGGGTTTTGTTGGGACTAGTTGGGTGGGTTTTGTTGGGTTTTGTTGTTTGGGTTTTGTTGGGTTTTGTTGGGTTGGTTTGGTTGGGTTTCGTTGGGTTTTGTTGGGTGGGTTTTGTTGGGTTTTGTTGGGTGGGTTTGGTTGGGTTTTGTTGGGTGTGTTTGGAAGGGTTTTGTTGGGTTTTGTTGGGTGGGTATGGTAGGGTTTCGTTGGGATTTATTGGGTGGGTTTGGTTGGGTTTTGTTGGGTGGGTTTGGTTGGGTTTTGTTGGGTTTTGTTGGGTTTTGTTGGGTGGGTTTGGTTGGGTTTTGTTGGGTTTTGTTGGGTTTGGTTGGGTGGGTTTGGTTGGGTTTTGTTGATTGGGTTTGGTTGGGTTTTGTTGGGTTTTGTTGGGTTTGTTGGCTGGGTTTTGTTGGGTTTTGTTGGGTGGGTTTGGTTGGGTTTTGTTGGGTTTTGTTGGGTGGGTTTGGTTGGGTTTTGTTGGGTGGGTTTGGTTGGGTTTTGTTGGGTGGGTTTTGTTGGGTTTCGTTGGGTGGGTTTTGTTGGGTTTTGTTGGATGGGTTCCGTTGGGTTTTGTTGGGTCTGTTGGGTTGGGTTTTTTGGGGGGTTTCGTTGGGTGGGTTTGGTTGGGTTTTGTTGGGTGGGTTCGGTTAGGTTTCGTTGGGTGGGTTTGGTTGGGTTTTGTTGGGTTTTGTTGGGTTTTGTTGGGATTTGTTGGGTGGGTTTTGTTGGGTGGGTTTTGTTGGGTTTTGTTTGGTTAGTTTGGTTGGGTTTTGTTGGGGTTTTGTTATGTGGGTTTGGTTGGGTTTTGTTGGGATTTGTTAGGTGGGTTTGGTTGGGTTTTGTTGGGTGGGTTTGGTTGGGTTTTGTTGGGTGGGTTTGGTTGGGTTTTGTTGGGTTTTGTTAGGTGGGTTTCGTTGGGTTTTGTTGGGTGGGTTTGGTTGGGTTTTGTTGGGTTTTGTTGGGTGAATTTGGTTGGGTTTTGTTGGGTGGGTTTGGTTGGGTTTTGTTGGGTGGGTTTGGTTGGGTTTTGTTGGGTTTTGTTGGGTGGGTTTTGTTGGGTGGGTATTGTTGGGTGGGTTTTGTTGGGTTTTGTTATGTGGGTTTGGTTGGGTTTTGATGGGTGGGTTTTGTTGGGTTTTGTTGGGTTGGCTTAGTTGGGTTTTGTTTGGTTGGTTTGGTTGGGTTTCGTTGGGTTTTGTTGGATGGGTTTCGTTGGGTTTTGTTGTTTGGGTTTGGTTGGGTTTTGTTGGGTTTCGTTGGGTGGGTTTGGTTGGGTTTTGTTGGGTGGGTTCGGTTGGGTTTCGTTGGGTGGGTTTGGTTGGGTTTTGTTGGGTTAGTTTGGTTGGGTTTTGTTTGGGTTTTGTTTTGTGGGTTTGGTTGGGTTTTGTTGGGATTTGTTGGGTGGGTTTGGTTGGGTTTTGTTTCGTAGGTTTGGTTGGGTTTTGTTGGGTGGGTTTGGTTGGGTTTTGTTGGGTGGGTTTGGTTGGGTTTTTTGGGGTTTTGTTGCGTTTTGTTGGGTGAAATTGGTTGGGTTTTGTTGGGTGGGTTTTGTTGGGTTCGTTTGGTTGGGTTTGGTTGCGTTTTGTTGGGATTTGTTGGGTTGGCTTGGTTGGGTTTCATTGGGTTTTGTTTGGTTTTGTTGGGTGGGTTTGGTTGGGTTTTGTTGGGTGGGTTTCGTTGGGTTTTGTTGGGTGGGTTTGGTTAGGTTTTGTTGGTTTTTGGGGGGATTTGTTGGGTGAATTTGGTTGGGTTTTGTTGGTTGGGTTTTGTTGGGTGTGTTTGGTAGGGTTTTGTTGGGTTTTGTTGGGTGGGTTTGGTTGCTTTTTGTTGGGTTATGTTGGTTGGTTTTTTTTGGGGGGGGTTGTTGGGTGTGTTTGGTAGGGTTTTGTTGGGTATTGTTGGTTGGGTATGGTAGGGTTTCGTTGGGATTTATTTGGTGGGTTTGGTTGGGTTTTGTTGGGTGGGTTTGGTTGGGTTTTGTTGCCCGGGTTTCGTTGGGTTTTGTTGGGTGGGTTTGGTTTTTTTTTTGTTTGGTGGGTTTGGTTGGGTTTTGTTGGGTGGGTTCGGTTGGGTTTGGTTGGGTTTTGTTGGGATTTGTTGGGTGGGTTTCGTTAGGCTTTGTTGGATGAGTTTCGTTGGGTTTTGTTGGGTTAGTTTGGTTGGGTTTTGTTGGGTGGGTTTGGTTGGGTTTTGTTGGATTTTGTTGGGATTTGTTAGGTGGGTTTGGTTGGGTTTTGTTGGGTGGGTTTGGTTGGGTTTTGTTGGGTGGGTTTGGTTGGGTTTTGTTGGGTGGGTTTTGTTGGGTTTTGTTGGGTGGGTTTGGTTGGGTTTTGTTGGGTGGGTTTGGTTGGGTTTTGTTGGGTGGGTTTGGTTGGGTTTTGTTGGGTTTTGTTGGGTTGGGTTGGTTGGGTTTTGTTGGGTTTTGTTGGGTTTTGTTGGGTAGGTTTGGTTGGGTTTTGTTGGGTTTTGTTGGGTAGGTTCTGTTAGGTTTTGTTGGGTGGGTTTGTTGGGTTTTGTTAGGTGGGTTTGGTTGGGTTTTGTTGGGTGGGTTTGGTTGGGTTTTGTTGGGTGGGTTTGGTTGGGTTTTGTTGGGTGGGTTTGGTTGGGTTTTGTTGGGTGGGTTTGGTTGGGTTTTGTTGGGTGGGTTTGGTTGGGGTTTGTTGGGTGGGTTTGGTTGGGTTTTGTTGGGTTCTGTTGGTATTTGTTGGGTGGGTTTGGTTGGGTTTTGTTGGGTGGGTTTGGTTGGGTTTTGTTGGGTGGGTTTGGTTGGGTTTTGTTGGGTGGGTTTGGTTGGGTTTTGTTGGGTGGGTTTTGTTGGGTTTTGTTGGGTGGGTTTGGTTGGGTTTCGTTGGGTGGGTTTTGTTGGTATTTGTTAGGTGGCTTTTGTTGTTTTTTGTTGGGTGGGTTTTGTTGGGTTTTGTTGGGTTGGTTTGGTTGGGTTTTGTTGGGTTTTGTTGGGTTTTGTTGGGTTTTGTTGTGGTTTGTTGGGTGGGTTTCGTTAGGCTTTGTTTCCTGAGTTTCGTTGGGTTTTGTTGGGTTAGTTCGGTTGGGTTTTGTTGGGTTTTGTTGGGTGGGTTTGGTTGGGTTTTGTTGGATTTTGTTGGGATTTGTTAGGTGGGTTTGGTTGGGTTTTGTTGTTTGGGTTATGTTGGGTGGATTTGGTTGGGGTTTTGGGGGTTTTGTTGGGTGGGTTTGGTTGGGTTTGGTTGGGTTTTGTTGGGTGGGTTTGTTGAGTTTTGTTGGCTGGGTTTTGTTGGGTTTTGTTTCTTTGGGTTTTGTAGGGTTTTGTTGGGTTTTGTTTTAACGAATTGGTTGGGTTTTGTTGGGTTACGTTGGGTTTTGTTGGATGGGTTTGGTTGGGTTTTGTTGGGTGCGTTTGGTTTGGTTTGGTTGGGTTTTGTTGGGTGGGTTTAGTTGGGCTTTTTTGGTGGGTGTTGCTCGGCGGTTTTGGTTGGGTTTTGTTGGGTGGGTTTGGTTGGGGTTTGGGGGGTTTTGTTGGATTGGTTTGGTTGGGTTACCTTGGGTTTCTTTGGGTGGGTTTATTTGGGCTATTTGGTGGGTGTTGTTGGGTGGGTTTGGTTGGGTTTTGTTGGGTGGGTTTTGTTGGGTTTTGTTGGATGGGTTTGGTTGGGTTTCGTTGGTTTTCTTTGGGTGCGTTTGGTTGGGTTTTGTTGGTTGGGTTTGGTTCGGTTTTTGTTGGGTTTTGTTAGGTGGGTTTGGTTAATTTTCGTTGAGTTGATTTGAGAGAGGGCTGTAGTGCCAATTTCTGTCTAGAAATAGACTTTTTTGGGGGGTGGGGCTGAATCTTTACAAAATGATGGCCAAAGATGCTCAGAGTAACAAAGTTTTTTTCACAAGCACAAATGTTGCACATTAGAGAGAATTATAAAATCAAAGTCGGAATTTTTCTGAACGTCTGCAAGTGTAAGTATATTTTGTAACTGGTAATGACGTTACAGATAGTGAACCGGTATGCACTGTTACTTTCAAGTTTACGACCCGGGATCGATTCCCACTGCGTGCTTTAGCCGGCTATTTGTTTTTGTTTTAAATTTTCATATCAATTTTTTGCAAGTATAAGTGTGATGTTAGTTCATTTAATTGGACTGCAGATATCTGTAAATAATGTATTCTTCTCTGTAACGTATCATGTATATATTTTTAGGACGAAATAAATTTCTTCCTACAAAAAACAAAAAAAGAAAATAATAGCAATAATTACAGTAATATTACAATAGCATGTCAACCCCTTCAGATAGGCCTACTTGTGTTCTTCTTTTATAATGAAAAAAATCACATTTGAGATCTCCATTGCAAGCATAGCCTACCATATGTATATTTGTGCACATAGCCTGCTTAGTACCCGGCATGCCATCCATCTAGTTCATCAAAACTTCCAAGACGATTTGCTCTCCTCAACTTAGATCCAGACCAATGACGGATTCATTGTGTGCGAGGCACATGGGGTTCTCCCTAGAATTTTCAAGGGCAAGTTAAAAGCCCACATTTTTCTGGTTCTACGTTTCTAAAACGAAAATTTTCCTCAGCTATTCTGAGTGCCCAAATTGCTTCAGAGCTGCTTACTTTTGTAATGCACTTACTTAGACAATATTCAGAATTTTCCACACCGTGAGAGGGAGGCCCCTCCGACGACCGTTCCTCACAGCAGCTACTTGCATGTCTCAGATATGCGTGAGCTTCCTTTCACATACTTCGCAACCAAGAAATTCTGAGTCGCCAAATTTCGAGGATATAAGGGCGTGATGATCAGTTTCAAGTTTGGTTTCGCCGAACGGCCCTTTGCCAGAGGGTCGGGAGGACTTAAGAAAAAGTAAGATCGTGATGATCAGTGGTGCATGTGAAACGAAATGGCATTGTGGCTATTTGAAGCCCCGTGTGGTAGATCCGACTGTTACCAATACTGGAAGCCACGGCACTCACATCCCTGACAAACAGCTGGTAAAGCCTCTTTCCCTGACCTCATTGGTTCCTTTCCCTCACGGATAGGCGGTCCGTAGCACCCATTGAAGCACACGGTGAACACGAAAATAGGGGTGGAGTTTTAGGTTTCCCGCTCACTGATTGGATAAGTCTGCTAGCGCAGCGCACGTGGGACTCAGATGATGTTCGGATATAAAACTACCACGAGGAGGGAAACAGGGGCTGCCAAACGGAAGATCTCACTGAAGACGTCCACGCGCACGCTGTTCAATAATAATTAAAGTATCAGAATTGAGGCCAAATAACAGCTAATATTTGTGGGAACAAGGCGACTGTTACGATTTGGTAAGAAAAATTGAAGGGCGGGACTATTAGTAAGAAAGAGCAAAAGTTAAGTTAGCGGTACTCCGCTAACTGTGTTAGAAATTATATAGGCATCAGTAGAAATCATAGCTAAGAGTCGGGGTGGTTATAATTCACGCCTTACGAAGGCCGGGAAGGCGTGAAATTATTAGGAACACTGGAATTACGAAACCGTGTTTTAGGACGGCTTTATGATCTGGGAGGTTAACTAGGAGGGATGTACGTTATACTCCAGGCAGGGAGTTGTAACTAGGCTGGGTTATATCACTGAAGAGATGCCCTACAGCCCTATGTGTTCTACCGTTAGCTCAACCCCGTATTTGTTATATCATTGAAGAGATGCCCTATGTGTTCTATCGTTAGCCCAACCCCGTATGTGTTACATCACTGAAGAGGTGCCATATGTGTTCTATCGTTGGGTCAACCCCGTATGTGTTATATCACTGAAGAGCTGCCATATGTGTTCTACCGTTGGGTCAACCCCGTATATGTTATATCACTGAAGAGATGCCCTATGTGTTCTATCGTTAGACCAACCCCGTATGTGTTATATCACTGAAGAGGTGCCCAATGTGTTCTATCGTTGGGTCAACCCCGTATGTGTTATATCATTGAAGAGGTGCTCTATGTGTTCTATCGTTGGGACCACCTCGTATGTGTTATATCATTAAAGAGGTGCCCTATTTGTTCTATCGTTGGGTCAACCCCGTATGTGTAATACCAGTGGAGAGCCGGTGTATGTGTTTTTTTTCGTAGAGGCTTTCCTGTATGTGTTGTATCCTTGAAGACAGACAAATGTGCTATATCGTAGGGTGTGCCCGCCTGTGCTATACAACCTGGAGCTAGCTTAGGTACGTGGTATGTCGACGCAGAGCTGGGTCGCAGGTGTCCATGTGATTTAAAGGCGAGATCGAAATGTGGATTAGTGCAGTGAGTTGTTTATTTCGTATTGAGGGCGTTCTGGAAGGCAGAGGCGCACAGACGTACAAGGCACCGGGAGAGAAGCAACCCTCTTAGACGCTGGACCTTCTGCTAGAGAAAGGGGGAAGCCGTAGGGACCAAGGGACGAGTGCCCCCGTCAAAGACGTATACAGTGGAATATTGGAGCCAGGAGGGGAAAAATTAGGACACTCCGACGCCTTGAGGGCCGGGACCACATCGCTTTTTGAGACAACGGGGAGTCAGCTGGTACAAGGCCCACGTGCTGATCGCTCTTAAAATTGTATCATTTCACCGTTTCTTAGTGTAAATACCATTATCCTATATTAGGATTTGACTGTAATTCAATTATCAGAGTTCATGAATAATTATTTGATTAACTTTAGAAATTTGTGTTCTGTCCATCTTTACGTGTGTGTGTTAACAATATCTATTCTATAGCCTATCCCCGGGCCGCACTTTAATTTTAAGCGGCGCGTTACAAATTGGTGGCAGCAGTGGGATAGGCCAGGAATATTGTTAATATTTTCTTGTATTTAAGATGGAGCCAAAGCCGAATTACCCAGATGAAGACCACGTAGGATCACAGGGGTCGTGGCAGGTAGTAGATGACTGGCGTGAAGACGACCTAATCCAACTGTCTCCCCGACGTACCCCCAGTCCACATGGCAGGCGTGAGGGTGATTTTTATGGCAGACGTGAGGATGATTCCGAGAGAATAGGACACTCGAGAGATGTTGGCATTGAGCTAGGTACTGGAAGAGTTCCCCCAAGACGAGGACCGCTTGAGGGAAGCCCAGGGTTCTGGACAGGGGGTGAGGACGTATTCTCCAAGGAATCCATTTAGGAGGTACGATGGTCAAGACGAAACCTTGGGAGTGATGAACCACTTATCAGGCATGAGGTTTGGCAGGAACCCAGGAGATAGTAATCTTGGACGAGGGAATGACAACTTTACAGCAGTGGGGGCATGGCCACAGGAGGGATAGCTGGAATCCGTCCTGGTACGTATGATGGTAGCTCGTCATGGGGAGATTACCAGGCCCAATTTGAAATTGTTGCCGAATTGCATAGGTGGGGTGCAAGGGAGATGGCCATGTGCCTAGCAGCTAGCCTGAGAGGTGAAGCACAGGCAGTTTTGGCTGATTTAGATGCAAATGCTCGTAGGGACTACACCTCGGTAGTGGGTGCTCTTGCACGTCGTTTCGACCCCGCCCACCAAACGGAAGTCTTTCGCATACAGTTAAAAAATAGAATAAGAAAGAAGGAAGAGTCACTCCCAGAGTTGGCGCATGAGATCAGAAGGCTCGCTAGGCAGGCGTACCCAGCCGCATCCTCTGAGGTACAGGGTTTGTTGGCCAAAGATCACTTCGTGGATGCAATGAACGATCCTGCTTTAAGGTTTGGCATCTATCAGATTCGACCAAGGACCTTGGATGAAGCCTTAAAGGCAGCACTAGAAATCGAGGCATTCCAAACAGTAGAGAAGCAGAGAAACTTCACCGGTAGGAGGGTTGTGAGGGCTGTTGGTGGGCTGGACAACCGCCATGGAAGCCCTATGATGAACCCCCATTTGAGTAGCGAAAATAAGATGAAGGCTACAGGTGGGGACATGAAGGACCTACAAGATATGTTAAGAGCTTTGAAGGAAGAAGTGCAGACTCTGAAAGAGAGAGTAAAACAAGACCCTCCCAGCAACAGGAGATGGGGCAAAGGGGCTGCAAGGGCTGGTGGTAACCCCTCATATACGGAGGATGGTACCCCCATTTGTTTTCAATGTAGGAAGCCGGGACACTTGAAGCGAGACTGTACGGAAGCCAGAGAGGTCCACACGGAGCCGCAGAGGGCAGCAGAAGTGGTATCACAGGAAAACTCTCAACTGTCGGGGTTGGGGGTCGCATCCCGGCAGTAGACGGAGAACATAATAGACCTATTCGTGTAGCAGTTCATGAGGGAATTCCAGGTTTATCCCAGGATGGTATCTACCTAAGCGGGTCAGTGTATTCAAAACCTTTATCATGTTTAGTAGACACAGGTGCCAATATTTCTATTATACAAGCTAGCAAGTTTTTCACAATTCCTCAGGAGGAACGACCACAGCTACAAGGGAGTAAGCTGAGTATGGTGCTGGCAGACGGAAAGAGTGTACCAATACTGGGGAAGGCCAGTATGGACATGAAAATTGGCGAGAAGGGACTGAATCATGAATTTTGGGTTGCCGAAATTGGGCCTGACTGTATACTGGGCCTGGACTTCCCGAAGCGGCATAACTGCGTAATTAATGCACCAATGGGCAGTGTCATACTTGACAGTGACCAGGACACGTCAAATTTCTCTGGGATGGAAAAACAGGATTTTTGTTGTAGGATGATTTTAATCGAAACATTGGTATTGCCGGCTAACTCGGAGACTATGGTGAAGGCCAGAGTGAAGGACTTTAAAGAGGATCTCAAGGGGGAGATGGGAATGGTTGAGCCCACGGTGGAGCTTCTGAAGAAGAAGGGCGTGTTGGCTGCACTGTGTCTGATCGAATTGGGAGCAGGGAATCTTCCGGTGAAACTGGCTAACTTCAGTGACCAGGATGTGACTGTGTACAAAGATACAACTTTAGGTGTCTGTGAAGGGGTGGAAGGGATTGATATCGCCGAGGTACCCAGAGATGGCCCAGATGTGGCACAAGGACACCAGGACGAGTTGTATCGGGATGGTACAGGGGGCCAGAGAGTTGCAGTGTGCGAGGGGTTGGAAGAGGTGAGATCTTCCGGATGTGGCGAGGGGAATATCGCCAGGGACACCCAGATGGGACCGGTTGTGGTGCCCACACAGCTGCAGGCATTGTACCAAGATTGTACCAAGGACCTGGACGAAGAGCAACGGAAGGATGTTGCTAGATTGTTAGCTAGATGGGAAGCAGCCTTCTCAAAGGGATCGGAAGATTTGGGAAGAAAAAATGTTGACACACATCGTATTGACACTAGGGACCATCCACCAATTAGACAACCAGCTAGGAGGTTACCATTCCACAAACAAGAAGAAGCTACCGAAGAGATTAATCGTATGCTTTCCTCTGGTGTCATAGAACCTTCCTGCAGCCCGTGGTGCTCCCCCATTGTTCTCGTAAGAAAGAAAGATGGAAGCTTGAGATTCTGTGTTGATTTCAGGAAAGTCAATGATGTTACCATTAAAGACTCATATCCGCTTCCTAGAATAGATGACACGTTGGACCTCTTAGGTGGAGCCACTTGGTTTTCGACTCTGGACTTAGCGAGTGGATATTGGCAGATTGAAGTAGACCCTGACGATCGAAGTAGGACTGCCTTTTCTACCCACCAGGGGTTGTTTCAGTTCAAGGTTATGCCTTTCGGGCTTTGCAATGCCCCGGCCACCTTTGAAAGACTGATGGACAAGGTTCTTGGTGGATTGAAATGGGAGAGATGTCTTGTCTACTCAGATGATTTGATTGTTCATGGGAAAACGTTTGTGGATCATAACAGACGGCTAGAAGAGGTTATCAGACGGCTCAGTCAAGCAGGCTTAAAACTGTCTCCCCGGAAGTGTCAGCTCTTCAAACGTGAAGTGACTTTCCTAGGGCACATCGTTAGCTCTACTGGGATTCATACAGATCCCGAGAAAGTATCGGCAGTGACAACGTGGCCCCGACCTCAGAGTGTTCGAGACGTAAGAAAATTTGTGGGCCTTTGCAGCTACTATCGAAGGTTTACAAGGGGGTTTAGTACAATAGCAAAGCCACTCCACCGACTGACAGAGAAGGGCCGTGAGTTTAAGTGGACTAATGAATGTGAGGAGGCCTTCAATGAATTAAAACAGCGACTGATAACATCACCAATCTTGAGCTACCCGACAAGGGAAGACTCTTTTATACTAGATACTGATACCAGTAATCAAGGCTTGGGTGCAGTACTATCTCAAGTGCAAAATGGTGAGGAGCGTGTTATTGGGTATTACAGTCGGACGATGACTAAACCTGAGAGGAGATACTGCGTTACCCGGAAAGAGCTCCTGGCAGTCGTGGCAGGTGTGAAGTGGTTCCATCACTTTCTTTACGGCAGGCATTTCCTGGTGAGGACGGACCACGGGGCACTCCGATGGCTAATGAACTTCCGACATCCTGAAGGTCAGACAGCTAGATGGCTAGAGCTGTTAGGTGCATATGACTTCTTCATTGAGCACCGAGCCGGGAGAGTTCACAATAATTCGGATGGGCTATCCAGAAGACCTTGTGGTAATTGTGCTCACTGTGGCAGGGAAGAGACTAAGGAGACCACTAGTAGGGAGAAAGAGTAACGCCTGGTTGAACGTACAGAACCAGCCCTCAGGATGGCACATATTAATACCAAAGAAGGAGAACATGGCAACTCGGTCGAGCCACCACCCCAGAAGGCTTCCGTCCCACCCTTCTGGACCCAAGAAAATTTGCAAGATCATCAGAGGAATAACCCGGACCTACTACCAATCATACAAGGCAAAGAGAACCAATTGAAACCTCTATGGGAAGGTGTTTCTGGGGGAAGCAAGGTATTGCACCATTACTGGCGCCAGTGGGATAGTCTTGTACTGAGGGATGGGTTATTATTCAGGAAGTTTGAGTCCCCGGATGGGAAGGAAGCCCAGCTGCAATTAGTTGTGCCACATTCCCTTCAGAAACAAGTGTGGAACGTTGCTCATTCCCACCCTCTGTCAGGACACTTTATGATGAAGAAAACTCTAAGTAGGTTGAGACAGAAGTTCTATTGGAGTGGCTGCTCGAAAGATGTGAAGATGCCCTATGTGTTCTATCGTTAGCTCAACCCCGTATGTGTTATATCATTGAAGAGATGCCCTATGTGTTCTATCGTTAGACTAACCCCGTACGTGTTATATAAATGAAGAGGTGCCCATTGTGTTCTATCGTTGGGTCAACCCCGTATGTGTTATATCACTGAAGAGCTGCAATATGTGTTCTACCGCTGGGTCAACCCCGTATGTGTTATATCATTGAAGAGATGCTCTATGTGTTCTATCGTTAGCTCAACCCCGTATGTGTTATCATTGAAGAGATGCCCTATGTGTTTTATCGTTAGACCAACCCCGTATGTGATACATCACTGAAGAGGTGCCCAATGTGTTCTATCGTTGGGTCAACCCCGTATGTGTTATATCATTGAAGAGGTGCTCTATGTGTTCTATCGTTGGGACCACCTCGTATGTGTTATATCATTAAAGAGGTGCCCTATGTGTTCTATCGTTGGGTCAACCCCGTATGTGTTATACCAGTGGAGAGCCGGTGTATGTGTTTTTTTCGTAGAGGCTTTCCTGTATGTGTTGTATCCTTGAAGACAGACAAATGTGCTATATCGTAGGGTGTGCCCGCCTGTGCTATACAACCTGGAGCTAGCTTAGGTACGTGGTATGTCGACGCAGAGCTGGGTCGCAGGTGTCCATGTGATTTAAAGGCGAGATCGAAATGTGGATTAGTGCAGTGAATTGTTTATTTCGTATTGAGGGCGTTCTGGAAGGCAGAGGCGCACAGACGTACAAGGCACCGGGAGAGAAGCAACCCTCTTAGACGCTGGACCTTCTGCTAGAGAAAGGGGGAAGCCGTAGGGACCAAGGGACGAGTGCCCCCGTCAAAGACGTATACAGTGGAATATTGGAGCCAGGAGGGGAAAAATTAGGACACTCCGACGCCTTGAGGGCCGGGACCACATCGCTTTTTGAGACAACGGGGAGTCGGCTGGTACAAGGCCCACGTGCTGATCGCTCTTAAAATTGTATCATTTCACCGTTTCTAAGTGTAAATACCATTATCCTATATTAGGATTTGACTGTAATTCAATTATCAGAGTTCATGAATAATTATTTGATTAACTTTAGAAATTTGTGTACTGTCCATCTTTACGTGTGTGTGTTAACAATATCTATTCTATAGCCTATCCCCGGGCCGCACTTTAATTTTAAGCGGCGCGTTACAAATTGGTGGCATTGTGTTTGTGATCCGTCAGGGTGTTTGTTTGGGTTTGGGGTTCTTTAATTGATAGAATCTGATTGTGTGGGGCTGTTGTCAAGCTTTGGTGGTTTGACTTTTGATTAGGGCTTGGACTTCAGGGCATCTTATGGGGCCTTGGCCCTCCTTTGCCCTTCAACCTGTTATGTTAATTTCTTAATGCATCCTTCTATCGTACTTAAAAAAGTGTGCTTAATCAGTGGATATTCACACTCAGAAAAACACAAGAGCATGTTGTCTTTCAGCTTTGTTGGCTACAATGTACACATTGTGGAACTTTGTTGCGTAATGTAGTTAGGCCTAGGTTTGTTTCGAAATCTGTTGTGGTTTTGTTCGGTTTGTCTGTTTTCACCGTGTCATTTCATGAGCATGTAAAAAGCATCATACAACTTTCATTGATACAGCTGCATGAGAGACTCGATGTAAACGAAGGTCGAGAGGTTGGTCAGTTCAGTTTTGTAAATTGTGAGCTTTCAGCCGGCGTTTTAGCTCATTTCAGGGAGCAAAACCCCTTCGGGAGTAAACGAATTGTAAGGGAGGCTACGTTGGACTTAAGTGGTAACGTATGCACAGTACACTGTACTATGAATGCTGCACTAAGATCTGCTTGGGCAGTCCCAATGGTATTTCATCACGTACTATATATGGAGCAGTTTTACATACTGATTGACTAGCTACGCAGGTGAATTTGTGCAGAGGTCGTCAGTCAATAAATATACTCCTTTACCTCTATTACTAGGATGAGGCAGAAAAGTTGACAAGTTAGATGGGGTTTAACGACACATCAACACGAATGTGTTAACTAGTGTCATCGATAAGGCAGACAAAGTACTAAATCTCATCATCTGGGATTCTCCCCCCCCCCCCCCCCTCATACGAAAAGTGTAATTAAAACTCAAAGAGGTGATTCGATTCAGCTTCCATATTATTTTTGAATTAGAGAATCATAGAATCATAACTAGGGTTCCCAGTCGAGACAATGAGCCTGACAATTTCTATCCTACTTGCGTCGGTAAGTTCATTTCAACTTCATTAAAGGTTCAATTGAAATGCAATTTACAACTACTTCAAGTTAAAAAGGTAATAAGATGACACCATTTTTGTTTCAACATCAAAACAAACTGGTAATCAAGGAAACGAAAAATGCCGGGTTCTTTGTCGATCTCGTCTATATAGTTCTCTGTCGACCTATTTGAATTCTCAAAGTTTTTACTCAAGACGCATGTTATCATCTTACCCGGCAATTGACTGTTATGGCAGCACTATTTAACTAAGGGAATAAGAGGCTATATGAAAATATCGGGGGTTTGGTGCAAATTAACTGTTCTTTTGTAATGGCTTTCTCCTAATTGGGGTCCAGGAATCGTTCCTTGGGGTTTGGAACATCTCACTGAGTCTGGACATGCAATTCTCCTTCACCTCGAGTGCATTGACTGCACTTGAAATACCACGTAGACTACTTCAAAGATGAGTGGGTTACATAGCTCTTCAATCGGCCCTTGCAATGCAGGGAGTAAGCTCCAGGAGAACTGAGCCTAAGTACAGGAGAACATCCCTTGTGTTTTAAGAGTGGTACAATAGAAATTAAGTCAGGATAAATCCATTCAGCCATTAAATTTGGCTCTTTGAGCGGATGGTTATAGATCTACTGCAGCTGACAACGATCTCTCATGTCACTGATTTCCATGGAATCACAGTCTTTCCCACTGTCAAGTTGTTCCTCGTGTCAGGTTGTTCCTCTGTCAAGTTAACATTCCTCTCCTCTGGTTACAACTTGGTCGTTGGTTCCATGATAATACGAGCTATTTGAGATGTTTATGTTCTGAATTGAGACAGGAATTCTTGTAAAGACAACGATTCAGAATTTCTTGTAGTTTTCTAAAAAAATTTCCGTAAGTCTCGAAAATAATACTACGGTATTTAAGCAAGGTAGAACAAAGGTTTCGAAGGTAGGAAAGTCACCCATCTTAATTCTCTCCAGTGGTCTGCCGACCAGTTCCCTTCAAGTAATCCCCAGAACTGCTTAAGGAGTGCCCACCCAAACAATATCCAATAAAAAGGCGGGTGCGAAATTTTAATTGAATATTCAGTAGTACAAAGTAACCAAAACTTCTTTGATTGGCCAAAATACCACATCAGCAATTCGACCAAAACTGCTGGCCAGCTATTTCCCACCAATATTTGACAAATGACCTATTGCCATCCAATTATTATTTCAGCACAGAAATTATATAGAATTCTTCTATTGACAGCCACTAGTTGGACCTGTCAGAGAGTCGTTTCGAAAATTCAGTGAAAGTAATGATTTTACTAGAAATCACAGATATGACTAAATACTTAGGGAGAAGATTGTGGGAAATTGGAGTTTGGCAGCAAATCCGGGATATATTATTCTCAAAACAGAGACAGTTACTAGGGAGGTATAACCAAAACTTTTTACCAAACAGAGGGCGTTCTAAATGCCTAGTAGACAAAGAGACTTCTTTACACCCACAGACATCACAAAGGCCAGCTATGCACCCCACGTGGGTCATTCCGCGAGCGAAAAACTTAGAAGCAGCCAAATCAGGATTAGTTCCAGGAAAGTTCCCAGGGGGTACTCCTCTTTTCTTTTTAGAATTCCAATCGGTTAGAAACTGAACCGTAAAACTGCTAGTAACTAACTATATAAAATTTGGTGTCATGTACAGCTACATTTGAATTAAACAAAAACTGAGGTATTTTTAACGAGTGGTATAGCCCAATACCTTCCCGCAAGGGCTTAATAAAAACGTGAATTTTCTGTACCATACAGGCCTACATACGGAGTATTTAGTTTAATATCAGAAAAATCAGAAAACTTAGCTACTACTTAAAAGCCCGATTCATGTAATTTCCAGCTGTCTGAGGTGTCGTGATTTTTCAAAACTTTTTGTACGCTCTGCGCCAAATGAAGAGTCTTTCGAGCATGACTCTATATTCCTAGGGGAGGCAGGGGGCGATTGCCCCCTGGCTCGAAAAAGTGAAAAATTCGGAAATTTACAATTTGAGAAATGCAGTCAAATATAGTGCGGTTTTCCAACTCATAAAATTCTTAATTCTTCTTAATAGAAGCTCCATATTTTTAATTTTTAGTTTTAAAAAGGCAAATTTTTTAAAGCGCTTTGCGCGCACTTAATTGCAACCCTTGATGCAGTAAGCGGTCACTCATAAAGCAGTCAGTGGTAAACTTTTCCGAGCCGCTCATGGGCGTCCGCAGAAATTTTTACAAGTGGGGCAAGGTCATTCATGAATGATTGAATTGTGTACACTATCTAAGCGGAGCGCCACCATCAGTTGGCGCGGAGCGTACAAGAAAATTTTGGGCCTTACAAACCCCACAGATGGCCGGAAACGACACTTGTCGAGTGTTCTAAGCTGCATGTACCCAGCCCTGAAACAGGAATTTCATGTCTGTAATTTTTAGATTTTTAGAATTTTCAATGTGAAAAATTGTTGAAGGGAAATCTGCCTCTCGGTCAGGGCATCGCACGCCTATGCACGATAAAACTTACAATTGTCAAACAGCCTATATAGGCCTATGTCCGTTACCCAAGTATGAATCATTCCCGCCCCCTCCCATATTCACCTTGTTTATCCCAGTTACATCCGCGCGTCATCACTTGAGATCAGCACGGGACCAAAATAAGACCAATGCATTCATCAATAGTCGGATGCCATATGCACACTACATACCTGACAACTAGTACAATTTTAGCATAGTTTTTACAATTACAAATTTCCAATAGATATCACGAATGATGTTCCCCAAATTACAATTTCACTATTCAGCATACCATCTTCTCTTTTGCTATTCCTGGTCAAATGTCCGCATATTTCAGTAGAAACTGACGCTGTGAGTGAAGATATTTTGATGATTTATTTTTAATTTTTTTATTTATAATTTTTAATTAATTTTTTCACAAGTTTGATTTTCCGGGGGGGGGCAAGTGCCTCCCTCTTGCCCCCCTTGCGGACGCCCATGGGGGGGAGGGTGGTTGCTCTGTTTGTGCACATAGAGAGGGGTGTTCTTAGGTTTCATGTATGACTTGTATGTGCTTGTGCTAAGATCAAGGGTAAGGTCTAAAAAGTTCACAATTTTTTTTTTTTTTTTGCTTTTATTTGAGAACATCTTGCATATTTCTTTCTTTCTATATTTTTTTTTCTGTTTGCCTTGGTGTTGCTTTGCAAACAGCCAAACCGTGGTTTGTGTATAGGCAGACATTCATGTTAATGTGCTGAAGTTGTGATAGGAGGTACAATCCTATTAGTTCACAAGTTTCAGCAGTTAAATAGAATATAACCAATGTCGGGAATTTTAACTTCATCGCAATTTATAACTTGTGCGGTGTTCGTAACATAGACCATTGGTTGGTTATTAAAATATTTAAAAATTAAATAGAACATAACCAATTACATAGAACATCATGGCACACAGTTGGTTGGTTATTAAAAATTAAATAGAACATAACCAATGTTTAACTACATCTCACTTTATGATTTTTGCAGTGTTCATAACATAGACCATTGTTTGGTTATCAAAATCTTTAATTTGTTGGTTATCAAAATCTTTAATTGGTTTGTTATCAAGTCTCTATTATTAAGTTATTTCGGGACATTGTTGGTCAACTTTTTTCAGCTTTTATAGCTTCCAGAAGGCCCGAAGGTCCGGGAAAAAAAATGAGTCAATAGCACTCCAGCACCCCAACAGCCCATCATCTACATGGTTGAGAAATAAAACGGCTGTCTGTAAAAGACTATGTATATCTGACACAATTATCATCCTTTACACTTGCTCGATGATCTGATGAACACCTTGAAGGTTTCTTGCATATCACCTGTTGGAAACAGAAATATACCAGTGTTTATTGCATGAAATATGTCGAAATATGCCGTTTAATCTTCTTATTGATAGCATATTGACTTTGATGGTACAACGTTACCGCACCACAGCAATGCAGACTTCTGTTGTGTGCACACTTAATGCTCACACAATGGACACCTTATATATAATGGAATAATCCAATGTATACGAACCGGCAAGATCTGGGACAAGATCCCATACCCCCCCCCCCCCCCCATATTCACCTTGTATATTCCAGTTACATCCGCACGTCGCCACTTGAGATCAGCACGTGACCAAACCAAGACCAACGCATTCATCAATAGTCGGGTGCCATATGCTCACTACATACCTGACAACTAGTACAATTTTGGCATAGTTTTTACAACTACAAATTTCCAATAGATATAACGAATGATGGTCCTCAAATTACGATTTCACTATTCAGCATACCATCTTCTCTTTTGCTATTTCTGGTCAAATTTCCGCATATTTCACGAGTAGAAACTGACGCTGTGAGTGAAGATATTTTGATGATTTATTTTAATTTTTTTTTATTTGAGTTTTTAATTAATTTTTTCACAAGTTTGATTTTCCATTTTTGAATGTCGCCGAGAAGCCCCGATCCGCACTCCGTAGATAACATTATGTAATAAAACGATCTTCAGTTGACATGCCATCTTAGATATATGTTAACAGGGAACGCAGATTCTTCGATAGTCCCCCTAATATTGAAATTTCCATACAGGAAACTCTTAATCTAAACTATTTTCTGCAATACAAACTCCATATTCACAAAAGTGTAAAAAGACCCAAATTTCGTTCCTAACACAGTCAGTAGTGTTCGCACTTAAAAAAATCAGATTTTTTTAATTTAAAAAAAATGTTCTTGCTCGTAGAAAAAGCGAAAAATGGCATAAAAATGTACCCTTTGGTCAATGGGGTAAGGTAAGGTGCATGGTCCAAAATTGTTCCGCCTCCACTTTCATATTGCTTCCTACGCCACTGACTTTAGGCGACTAAATGAACATTCCCTCGTGGCTGAGGACAATGCAATGGTGGCTAATATTCTATACAAAGTTTTCAATACCTGACCGTTTATGCAAAGAGACCTAAACGGTGTAATAACATCAAGCGTGTATCTTTTCCTATAACATTTAAAAAATGTTTATTTGGATGTTATATATCAGATATATTTTCATGTTGACACTCAAGTTCGTATAAATTTTTCATTTTGCCTAAAGACACCAAGTTATGGCAGTGTTGACCATATTGCTTAAAATTTGATGGGAATTGAGGTTATTTCCTTGGTTTTGATACTTTTTCATCAAATACCGTACCCAATTATATTACTTCCATCTCACACGACATTTAAGCAACATGCTTCCCAAATGTGTCACGACTTTTTATTTCTTTGGGTTTTTTGTCAATATGTTACCCGACTACGACATTTTTCTATTTTCGTGCAAATGCTTTGATACATTTTGATAATTAAAGATTTGGGGCATTGTGTTGTGACAGATATATGAAGTAAAACTCATAAAATATAGCTTTTTTCGCTCCCCAAATGTGCCACGATTTTTTTTTAGAATGTTGCCTAACGTGAAAATTTTACCACAAATATGACGTTTCTTTCCTCCCTTAATTCGTGCATGATTATAGGATATTTCTTAGCAAAAACATGCTATTTCCTTAAACTTAAGCGGCTGTCTGATTTTTTGTAAATTCCTGACTGAAATTTTCCGATATTCTTGCTCGATTCTGCATACCGTCTCGTATGCCACTTTTCTGTACGTAAACGGGCCCATGGAGATCAAGAGTGGGGACATATATTCGTCTATTTCCCTTCAAGGCTGGCACTGACCTGACAACAGTGTATCCATGAAGTTCCAATAGAGCTAGGGTGTGCAATGATTGATTAATCGTTGTCCTGGGGAGAGGTCAAGAGAAGGAGACACCCTCCCTCTTGAAATATTTCTGCTTTTTGAGAAGGAATAATACAGTATGTAAAATTTCATATATTTGATAGCATGTTTTAACACCACGCATGACGACCAATATACAATCTCGCACCAAAAACAGAACTTGCAGTCAAAAGTTTTTATGGAGACAATATAATTCCACAGCAAAACCCTCTGCAAGTCACCGTGAAAAGGTGACAATGTGATTTTTCTGCCTGATTATTTGTTAATTGTTTTAACTTTTGTTACTATGCTTCTGTGTGAGTTGTTACTAAAAGGTATATTGATATATGGCAGCACAGAGTTAAGGTCTGGAGGGTGCAAAGCGCGCAAAATATAAGTATAGTTTGTAAACCAATTTTGATAGAACGTGGCCAAAACTGATTCTTGTGTGAAAGCACATCTCACTTTACCTCTACAGAGATAGAGTTTAACTCCCTATTTTGGGAGAAAACTGTCGTAAAATAAAAGGCGGGGGAGAGCATGCACATTCACTGGCATTCATCTGTCGTCCATGACACAGAAGCGTGAAGTGTAAACTCCAAGTCAGCAATATCCGGCGATCCATCCGCGCCGGCTATTGTCATCTTTCGATCGGCTGTGAATACTTGGTTGACCATATGAGACCGTCAGAGGCCTAGGGCCATCGGAGGTCCGCTGGCTACATACGTACGGGTCAGAAACAAAATTGTATGTTGGGTAAAATTTTTCAGCAAGTCAATTCTATCGCCGTCGTAGAACCCCCGGTGAACCCTGACATTTCTCCGACTGACCGTCGTGTCCTTCGGCGGTCCGTTGCGGAGCCGACCAAATTTGTTGACATGGCTGTGATAAGTTCGAACAAACACGACGTAAGTCTTTCCCTAGAACAGTTGTAAATCCACTACTTTGAAAATTCTGAATGCGTTTTAGACGGTTCTAAAGAATGAAACGGTAAAGTCGAAACTCAAGTGTCCAGAGTTAAAAAAAATGTCGTCATACAGCCTCAATTTGTGGGTCTTAGATAATTTACTGTATAACACTGTATAGCAACACTGTATAGCAACACTGAAAAATGTCGTCATACAGCCTCAATTTGTGGGTCTTAGATAATATACTGTACAGCAATTAGCAACACGGCGATCTTCGGCAGCTGTGCAATCTCAGACTTCCCAATAAGAAATACAGATTCTTCAGTTATCTCGAACTTTTCACATTTATTTCCAGGAAACCCAGAATCCCAAACTTCCTCCAATAGACCTTGTGTACTGACGACGCATTGACGTCATCCCTGGACGCAAAAATGGAACATGTCCACATTCATTAGGATTCGTCTACACCTGTAGTAGACTATGCGCGTATTTGACTGGTTGACAAATCAAGTGTATGCATTTGTGGGTGTTGGTTTGCTTTGCCCCCAAAGGACTGGGCCCTTAATGGAGGGTACTTAATGTCACTGTGGCATCACATGCACAAGGTCTATACAACCTCCACATCATTCAAAACTTTGCTGAAAAGGGCAGATATCTCGGTGCTTCGCGCGCCGCAAATCACGTCCCCGTAGAAATGGTGTTCACACTTAAGAAAAAACTGGAAAATTTGGGGTGCTTGCCCCCTTCCCTCCCTGGAAAAAGGTCTATATTTACGCCACTGCTCAATGATTTTCTTTTTACTCGATTCAGAAACTTTTTCCCCTTTGCAAGGCAATCAGACAACTCTTACTGTTCTACACTTTTTACGATAGACCATTCTATCTTATTGTGAAATACGCTTGTGACAGTTACTGAAATATCACGTTAGATAACCCGGAAAGTGCCATTTCTGGTGATCTTGATCGTATTTTGGCCCGAAATAATCCTTTTACGCTCAGTGCTACCTTATCGTGGCGCTTCGCTTAGATAGTGACACCAACTACCCCCTCCCTCCCCCTCCCTCCCCCTCCCTCCCCCTCCCTCCCCCTCCCTCCCCCCACTTTTAAAGACGGATCGCCGCCCATGCATGTCCGGCCGGTGCTCTGTTTGAAAATTTTCGGCTCCCAGTTTTGTGCTGCAATTAGCCTAAAAATTGGAAATTTGGAAGAATTTTAATTTCACAGAATATCTTCCTTTTGGAAAATATGAGGCTGACACGATATGCTAGGCCTATGCGATTTTGCGAAAGATGGGATTTGCTGCCACAGAAATCATGTGATATAGTATACAGTATGTTATTCTATAAATAATCCTAAAAGGCTAAAAGAGACCTAGCCATGTGGACACTGGACACAATATTATGCTGAAGTATTCTCTCTAACTTCAAATAGTTTGGTTATTTCGTATATCTGGTACAACGTGGTGGATTGCTACATGTGTGAAAAGGTTTGTTTCCTGAAATAAAAAAAGAAGTAAATTATCATTTCTTTTCAGTTCAATCAGAAGTCATGATATTGACTATAGGATTTTCAAATGTCTTGACAGGGATATACCATTGCAGTGCCAATGTCATGAATTAAACTAATTTAGCCCCTACTTGCTACTGTTCTGTTATTCAGCCAGTCTGCACAGCCACCAAAAGTCGCTTCTTTTCTAATTTGAGTATGCATGACGTCACAGCCTTTGCATATATAATTAGCAAAAACTTACTGTTTTCAAATCCAAATTTCGACATGAAAAACACAAAATCTTACAAAATCATCATTAAAATTAATAGAGAACACATTTTCCGATAGTTTTGCAACATTTTTGAAGTATTTTATACACAAAGCAATGAATTTGAGACGATTTTTCGAACTCGTAAAAACAGTTTTCATTCTGTTCGGAAAATTTGGTTTTTTCTCGAAAACAAGTTTTTTGGCACGGTATGCCAGAAAGAGGGTACATCAGAAATTTCCTTATACACCTAAAAAATCTAACATTACCATGAAATATTTCTGAATACGGTCAGGTATTCGCAAAGTTTAGAGCAGGTATTGGCACTGCCTTGCACCGTATGTAAAAAGCCCAATTTCCCGTACTGAGGTGTTTGCATTAGTTGCGCGAAAAATGGAACTACACCGAGCGAGAAAATATCCTCCACATAAGTATTAATCATGTTAACCTCGTCGAGTCTTCCTTTTACGTTTGATTTACATATATTTGGCAGGAAAATTACATTGAGAGTCAATTTTGAAAACCTTGTAACGATTAAGTGGCTACCGATGCAAGGGTTATAGTGACTGTATCTTAAGTACGTCAGTACCTTGAGTCGATCACCACAGTGTTATACAAGGTACGGCACGATGTACAACACCTATTAATTGACCGACTCATGGTAACCTTTTGACATACATGGCCATAGACTTCGCACGTTACCACATTATACAATCAGTAAATCACAGTTATTGTACTAGACTCATAAATTATTGCAAACAATAACATGACAGAAAAATTGTGGCATTAAACTAGACAATAAAGAGGTAAAATGGAGGGATATTGGAATGTATAGTTCTCTTGTAAGGCTTGTTAGTGAACTCTGGGGTAATAAACGCTATACAGTCAGTTGATCCTTATAGGTGGTGAGGTCGAAGAAATGACTAAGTCTCTGATCAGAAACACTTTGTTTAGTAATATAAGTTATGAACAGCATGTGGAACTGGGTGGGTCTTAAGTTTTTTAGGGAACTGGGTACTCAGTACACAACCCCCACCCCCATGCACAACTGGAGACATATCAACTGAGAGTAAGGTAATAACATATGGCCATCAAGTTAATTCAAGTTAGTGACAAAAATTTTGACTGTAATATGCCATTACTATGTGATGGGGCAATTGTTACATTATTCATCTCTCCTCTGCTCAGTTAGTGGTGTAAAATAACAACAGTTTATACTTCAAATGAGAAGGCAGTCTCAGAAGAACATATGAGATTTCATCCATCAGAATTAACAGCTGATGATACAGGACACAAGCTTTGCACAACCAAAATTCTTTAGTCAGTAAATTGGCATTTTGCTTGTGTAGAGAGAAATTGTCCTCTAGGATACACTGACTCAGAATCCCATTTGTGCCATTATACAAGAAAAGGGTACATAGCAATGCAAGCTCTAATCTTGACATTATCCCCAAATGGGCCTAGAGCACTAGTAGGTGTAGGCTATAACTAGCAATTAAATTTCAACAGGAACAGGCTGAGAACTAAGGCACAATTAATTCATTTGTGTAGAAATATGATTCAGCACAACAGTACAAAAATAGGGTAAGTAAGAAAACTGAGAACAATGGCCCAGGCAAAATAATAAACAAAAAAATCCTGAAACTGATGGAGCTCTTATGGTGCGCATTCCATTATACTCTAGGTATATTCCTCAAGTCATTTCCCTTTTGAAAATTCTTGACTTTGTCAGGTAAAACCATATGAAAGAACTGACAGGCTGGTAAAGTGTGTGTGTAAATAAATGGCTATAGGGCCTATATCAATTGTTTCATGTAGCCTGCAATACCTGTAAATGTAACACTTATTTGCTTATTTTGGTTCTTCAGCTTCATCGTTGATACTGCGGTACATTGCTCCCGATTCAATTCACAAGGTGCATATGACACAATAATTTTGTGCTACAGGCCTTTCAAAATTTTTTACAAGCTTTTTTCTAAAATGAAAACTCAGCTCATACAGCAAGCAAGGACTAGTAAAGTAGTATCTGTATGATGATCACAGATCATCAGGACACATTCATACATTCACTATGTACCACAGTGTGCAGTCTTAGCATGCATAGGCCAAGGCCTAGTATAGGTAGGCCTGTCTGTAAAATTTTAATGTTATTTGTTAGTGGTTTAAAACCTTAAAAGGGCCTGTCAGTGGTATTAAGATTCACTTTATTACTTGACATAAGGACTAAAATAGTATCCTAGTTAGCAGCCTAGAATCAAAACACATAACAATAGCTTACCATATGTTACCATATGTTAACCATAACGTTACCGCCTTGTGCGATGCTCTACGTGGCCAAAAAGTGCAAAATTCCAACTTGCAAAAACGTTCATTGCGACTATTTTGTTGTTTTGCTCGTAGTGTAATAGGTATCAGTAGTTAGCTTTATGTCTCAAACACTCGATTTTGGAAGTTTTACACCCCAATGATCCTGAATACGGTCAGGTATTCGCAAAATTTGAGGCCAGTCAAAAAACACCACCAAAAGTTGACCTGTTTTTGATGGAAAATTTCCCTGTGAAATTAAGCTGAAGAAACAATACCTCACGATATTTTTAGTAAAGAAAAGACTTTCAAATTTCAAATGACCAAGGATACAGCAACAAGGAACGCCTTTTTATGCATTATTCAGAAGCTTGAAGTTCCCCCAGCATGTTAGGTACCTATTCTGCGAAACTCATGATTTTCTCTTGTGGGCGGAGTTTCCATTTTAGAGGATGACGTCACAAGCCTCATTAACGCTTACAGCGAGGCTTGACTGTATTGTTACTGTTAGGCTAACATTATATTATACTAGTGTGGCCTAGCCTAGCCCTTGAACAGGGCTGTGTGTTACGTTACAACATGGCCTAAGCTCATTACACTCCACATCACAGCCCTTGCCCCGCTAACACAGGGAATCCCATCACTAGGCTTTCAGAAAAAAATACGTTCTTAACTGGTAAATATTACACACATCGAACTTATATTACCACAAAATGATGTGCAACTGCAAGTGACTTTCCATCGAAAAGTTACCAATAAATCGGCTTTCATGGACAGTCTGAGGTCAAAATGCAGCAAAATGACACTTCGATTCTGCTTAGAAACTCCGTCGTTTGAATGAGCCCTCGTACAATAAGTGTTTCTACATGAACTTGCAAATAGTCAAAAATCATTTCTAGAATGTTGTAACCATTTCATCAAATCGATAACTTTAACGATCATTCCACCTAATGAATGCAAATTTCATATGAAAAATTCTTGTTTGTCCATATTTGAAGCTTCTAAGTGTTTTTGAAATTGTTGAAACGTTGTCAAAATTTCTTCTAAGTGTGAAAACTTTTTGAATAAGTGGAAACCCCTGGTATGACCTTTGACCCCAAAGTGGATATCACGAAGAGGACGAGTCCTACTATTCCGCGCGCTGGCACCCGCTGGTACGCCCTGTCTCAAGTTCCACGCGCTGACGTACAATTTGTACGGCAGCGCTTGGAACCCAGTTGTACGACAGCGCATGGCGTTTCGCAGAACTAGTGGAAAACTCTGGGATCCATTCTAACATGTGTAATGATTAGCAACATTTTGCGAACAAAAGTAAAAAAATTGGCACAATGGCCCTTTGTATTTTACTTCCTAATCGGTAATGATAACATGATTAATGATAGCATTTAATGAAATTAATATCAGCGTTAACTAAATTAACATCCAGCGTGTCAGCGCATGCCCAGGTACACAAGATATAGCCAGGCGTGCTAGCGCGTGGTTTAGTAGGATCGAAGACCGACTACTTAGTCGTTCGAAAGCTTGCAAACACGGCGCATTGAGTTTGTGTTACGTTCAATTTTTCGAGTCAAAATACACCATTATTACATCGAATCTGGGTGAACAGCTTATGCAGAGAGGTGGATGCGGTGCCAGAGGTCATCTGTGTAAAGTTTGGTGAGAAAACATAGGAATTTGTGAACGTGAGAGATGACGAACCCTGGCCAAGGTCGCCTAGTGATGGGATTCCCTGTGTTAGCGGGGCAAGGGCTGTGATGTGGAGTGTAATGAGCTTAGGCCATGTAACGTAACACACAGCCCTGTTCAAGGGCTAGCCTAGCCTAGGCTTGGTTGTCACTCTCTGTGGCACCGACCTCAATATATCTGGATAACGCATCACCTATGTATTGAAGCCCCAGCAACCAGTTGAAGTCACCGCAAAAATGCGCTGGCAGCCATACCACTCCCAGTGTTACATAGATTGTGACATGGCAGTATAGGCCTATACACCAGTGTGTTTTGACGTCTAGCGTTACACTTGTTCATGATCAAACCAATCAATTCCGAGGAGAAAATTAGACAAAAGGGGTAGTTTAGGGGACCACATGGACAAATGCCCCATATGGACCCAGATAGATCATTTGGGCATATTTCCTGGCCCAAATGGTACCCTCATAAAGTTAAGGGTGTAAACTCTATGCTGGCCCATTTGGAGCCCATATGCTGGCCCATGTTGGGCCTTAAGGATCCCAAATCAGAATTTAACCATATTAACACAATGTTCTTACTTTTTTGGCCAAAGAGCCTAGTTTGTTACTCCAAGCATTCAATATCAAAAGACTGCAAAGGATGGTGCAGTGGGCCCTAACCCATGACTTTATACATGGGCCAGGTTTGTAGTCAACTCGAGGACCTTTGCTGGACCTTTGAGGACCTTTCCTTCTCCGACAGGCCAGATGTTCATAGTATTATTAGCAGTGTTTTGAGCACAGCGTTTCCAATGCATGTAAGTGTTGCCTTCGGCATACATGTAACCATAATGAGGGTCCTAGATGATGAGGGTGCAGCTGATGTCACTTTTACTAGCTGTAAATGGAGCAAATTGTGCCTAGGGTCAACAATGGGCAACGGAAATAGATAGGGCATTCACCCACTGCCCAATACACAACAAAGACCTTACCTTTACCTGAAAATCAAATATCTCCTACTTTGCCTTGTGAGAAGTATTATTGTATACTGTTGTACTGAAGGAAGTCTGAAGTTTGGGAGTGGTATTGATGGCACACAGGTGGCTTCAAAAATATTGCCATAAGCAGTAGGCTTATCAAGGTTTATTTATAGATATCGGTGAACTGTAGCCAAGGCCCAGTGTTAGGTTAGGACACCATTATGGTATATCCAAATAGGCCAAGGCTAGCCTGAATAATAGCTGTTTCTCTACTAGCTGTTACTGCCTTTTTACTCTACGAGGCTTCCTCATATTGTGAAGTTCTATACAGTGTAGGCTAACTGGGAGCGTTGTGGGTGGCAACACAGGCGCTCGGTATGATGGGGTGACTGTCATATGCGCACCTGCATTAACATAACGTGTAAAAATCATGAAATGACAGAGCTCTTAGGTGCTCATTTGATGGTACACTGAGTATACTAGTAGTAGGCTATAGGCTGGCCAACACTATACATATAAAACACGCAAAGTTAGGAATCTCACTTGGCTTCAACCAGTGGTCCAGTTCATCACAATTACCAACTATTTACCTGAAAATAGTTTACAACAGTGTCAATAAAGATCTCTAGTTCAAAGGTAAGTACTCAGTGGTGTCGTAGGCTTTCACTTGCTGTATTTTAAGATTTTCTGGCAATTTTCACCCTCAGTGGCACTTTGGTCCTAGTACTTTTCAGAGTTTCAACCCATGGACTTCCTGTGTATATGGACAGAGCACGACATAATGCACACATCGTATCCGTAGATTGTAGCCAAAGACTGGGACAGCCATCTTGTTATGCCTATACTCACACATATAGTAGTGACAATTTCACAACATGAAGTTGGTGGGCCATCTGAGATCCTACGTGTACAGAGATAGCATATCAAAAAAGCTGACATTGACATCTTAAATGGGAACCACTTGAAGTACGGGACACCAGACTTTGTTTTACCACTATTAAGGACTACCAAGAAGTTCATAATACTGTGTGAATTACTCCCAATGACATTCAACTTCAGAGTAATGTTAACAAGATGGTTAGCAAGGCACTCAAATCATTGTTCTACAGTCTACAGTACCCCCACGAAATAAGATCTGTTACCAATACTGAATGCTGTGTTATTGATTCCTTGCCAAAGGCAGGCAGGGAATCTATGTGATGGTGATGTCATGTGTGTGTGACGCCTGCTTGTAAACACGATATCTCAAGAAGCGTAACTGTGAGAGATTTCATACTTGGCATGTAGATTGCCCACATTGAGTAGTTGATCCCTATTGTTTTTGGTGGAGGGCAAAGATCATTTGGGGTCACCAGAGGTCAAATGGTAAATACCTTGGAAATTGCTTGTAAACACGATATCTCCAGAAGGAAAAATGTGAGTGATCTCATAATTACCATGCAGATTGCACATATTAAGTAGATGATTTGTATTGTTTTTGGTGGTGGTTTAAAGGTCATTTGGGGTCACCAGCAGGGAATAATTTAGTACAGAAATTTTGCATAGAAATTTCTACTGTCATACTTTTCTTCTTTTATGCAGTACTCTGATTCATGCCCAGATGCTATTCCCCGCTATGATAGGGTGTTAAGTTATATGCTGAAACTAAACCTAAACACTGACTTAATGTGACTGCATTGTTCCACGAAAAGTCCTGTCTGCAATAGTTCTTTATGGATCTGCAGAAACAAGGCACTGACTTCAATTCCATATCGGACTGAATCAGCTCCTTGCTTTGCTGTACAGTGTAAGGTCCTCCAGAAAGTGTGTCAAAAACATTCACTCAACCAACTTGACAGTCAGTAACCTTATTGTGTTTTTTCCACCATGATAATAAGCAGTTTGCATGCTTCTTAAATCCTGGGACTTTTCCTAAATTTCGAGCTTGCGATCCGTTGCTTTAAGTGTTCTCAAACTTCTCATATTGCTACAGTACAGCCTCATTCAGGGTAGTCAGAACGATGTCAATTTGAAAGATGTCTAATATAATCAAGGTTTCACACATTTTATAAAATAATTATGAGGCATGTGCAAAATACTCTTACTAAGCCCTTCATGCTATTTTCGAAAGATTAACCCCTGTAATTTTACCTTTTAATGCTTTTTCTTCAGTGTTATTTGTGCCAGACCTTGCACTCTCCTAACGTGTTTGTATATGGAGATGTGTAGAGCCTAGGCTAGCCTGGTGTTTCTGTGGAGGAAGTTTGATCCCTATGGGAAGTCCCTGAGCTATCGTAACAGTAGCGATTACAGAGTGCCTCATACACAGCTGCATACGTTTAAGTCGCACCATTGACAATGTAACTAGCGGCCAATAGGTGCATGTAAAAGTTTCGTGAATAGGCATAATTACCTTCCTGTTTTGAACGTGCTCAAGTGTCTGCATACTTTTCTTGCTGTTTTTTGCAGTGTTTTCTTGCTTGACAAGTGTGCGTGTACTAACAGTATAATGAACAGATGTAGTCCTACGTGCTGTAGTATTCCAGTTGTCATTTCCATTCACCGAGTACCGGAACTTTTGCTCGAAAATTGTATCGCAAATTTTGCTACACCTATATTTATTTGTGTTGCAAATCTGTCATTTTGCATCGCATTTTGCGATGCGATACCGGATAAATTATTCCCTGACCAGGGTAAAAAAAGGTCAAAATCTTGTAAACACTATCACAAGAAGGGAAGCTGTGAGGGATCTCATACATAGCATGTGGATTGTCCATATTAAGTAGATGATCCCCTTTGTTTTTGGTAGGGGTCAAAGGTCATTTTGGGTCACCAGAGGTCAAAACATCAAAACCTTTTAAACAAGTTCCAACTCAAGAAAGGTAACTATGAGGGATATTTGGCATGGATATGCTGATTTTGCCACAAGTATATTTTCATGAAACTTATTTCCTACTGTTAAATGGTAGTTCCTGTAGTCTCTATGTCTGTTACATGTGAGTTCAAACAAATTTGGCTGTATGAGGGTCATTTGGGGCTATAGTTTGAAAATACTGTGGAGAAAGTTACAGTGCACACAAAGCAGAGGACTGTTCTGACTTTATAAGTGTAAACTTTGAACAGATCAACTGCTTTGTGTGATCCACAAGAAGTTCTTTTTAGCAGTACCAACATAGTCTCTTTGATAACCTGAAAGAAAACTTGAAGACAACATTAAATTTAATATCAAAGATTTTTATTTGGCAATTAAACCTTATGCTGCTAGCTCAGCCTAGCTGTCCTCATAAGGACATGTGAGCATGCATAAATTGGAAGCTGGAATTGCTCAATTAAATATACCACGGGTTATTAGTTTTATAAAAAAAGAACTAAATTACTGGTCGTTGGATCAAATACCCTTGAGTATGCTTCAATGGTGATTGCTTAATTAGATGAATCAAATTGTAACTGACCCTGCACCTCTATTCAAACTGATCACTGTTATCTGACATAATTTATCACAGTTGACTGCCAGTACAAACCACAGTGTCTGGACAGAATAAATCATACTGTACAGCCTGTTGAACCAGGTGCTTAATGGACTTAGTTTTTACTGAATAAACAGTGTCTGCCTCTGTTTAGTCCTCTGAGCAAGACCTATTAAAGTAGTTGAGGTATTCAAAGCAAACTTTATACTAATGCCTACTGTGTATCAAACCAGGAAACTTTTGTGTTGTGTCTATAAGAAGACAAAAAGCAAAGTTACAAGTCTTGTTAGATTCTGGGTTAATAGGGTTATCAAATTTTGTTCATTTTCAAGAACATCATAGCCATTGAGAGGGGCTTTTGTCAAAAAATAAAATATAAAGAGCTGCCTCCAACAGCTTAATCTTAACAAAATAAAGTGCTTTAATTTTGATTAAAATAAGCATGTTAATTTCAAGTTATTAGACGGGACAAAACACAATTCGTTACCTGCAGCATTATATCTGTTTGGGAGTTTTCTCTTGTTTGTGGAGGTCAAAGGTTATTTGGGGTCACAAAAGGTCAAAACCTTGTAGACATGATATTTGAAGGAGGATAAATGTGAGGGATCTTATACTTAGCTTGTGAATTGTTCATATTTAGCAAGTTGATGGCCTTACTGTATATGTAGCAGGGTAGGTGATCCCCATTGTTTTAAGTGGAGGTGAAAGTTCATTTGGGTTACAAGATGTCAAAAGATTTTGAACTTGCTAACATGATATTTCAAGTAGGATATCTGTATGGGATCTCATGCTTGTCATGTGGGTGATTCATATTTGTTGCAATATAAATCTTACAGTATAGCAAAGAATCACTAAGCCTTTTGGCTTTCTAATTGATGAAGGTGATTGACTTGGTCAATTGCCTGATTTTGGACAGCATGTTAATCCATCAAAGCAATACTGAATGTATTCTTGAAAGTTAATAGTGAATAAGGCTTACTTCCACCAACGACCTGTATTAGGGCAGCCCTACTGTAGATATTCAGTCCTTAAATCCAGTTTTGAAAATAAATACAGTGCAAGCCTCCACTATAGCATCTAGCGCCCACTTCAAAAAGTAACTTTTCCCTTGCACACTGACCTGTAAATGATAATCAACTTTTGAAAGAGTCTGCACTGTAGGCCTATAGAGCAGAGGCAGGAATTCAGCTTGAGATTCCATACCATAGCCTTCAGCAAGTACCAAATATCACATTCAAGTCTTTTACTGAAGCTGGAACATCCTGAGCCACAAATTGTGTACAGTAAGTTAGGCTTAGGGCTACCAAAACTTACCATGAAGTCTGGTTTTAGCTGGACATGCCCATGCCCCCCACCCCTTTTTTAATTTTACTTATTCACACTGACATCTGCATGGATTTTTAAAATTGTTCACAATATCAGGATTTTGTGATTTCTTAATGATCTACGCCTTACAGGTTTTCCACAATTTTGGTCAGATGCAAACCGAGAGTCAAGGTCATTGCGGCTTCTTGAAGATCGCAAAATGTGCACAGCTCTGGTAGGAAGTTAACACTTTAGCAGCCATCATCAATGATCAGTTACAGCATTGCTACTTCTTTTTACCTTTCCACAGGAGATGCAGCAAAAATGTCATCTCGTGCTTTGAGAAAGATTCACGGAGATGAGAGTGTTGTGGTACCAATTAATGTGGAAGGTTCCTCAAGTGAAGAAGGAGAAGGTGATGCCATTGTCTCTTTAAAATTACAAGAGAAGAATAAGAAAAATGGGCCTAGGAACAGATTTAACTTGGTTGGTACAGTATGGTGTTTTGATGATCTGTCTTTATATTTCGGAGCTTGTTGACAGAACTTATATGTGTACACACATGTTAAGTTGTCTAAACATGTGTCTTACGCATATCCATGTAATATAACACATGCTCATACTGTAAGGGGTTTACAGGCTACTTCATGTAAGCCAATCTGAAATGAAGTGGATAGACAGGTGCTTATCCTATTCATTTCAGGGTATGCCTATTCATATCCCTTCAGTTGTCTAGTCACTCTATCTCCCCAGTAATGACCCCCTCCCCCCCTAAAGAAAAGAAAGAAAAATAAAATAAAAAAATGTTTGTTTGACACTTCACCTACCTGTGCAGGGATTCCGCCAGAAAATCAAAAAGGGGGATGTATTATTGCCAACCCCCAAATCCAAATTGATCATGATGGTGTCCTTGGCCAAAGTTTAAGGTTGGTTCAGGGTGGAAAAAGTTTGCTTCAAGGCCCCTATAAGGCCCTGCAATCTGAGAGGTTTTAGTTTGTAGTTTGGGTTGATTAACATCTTCCTTCAAAGGTACAGTAAGGAGGCAAAAAAGCTGCTGTGGAGGGGGTGGGATAATTCCCCCCTCCCCCAGTCAATGTCTACTACTAGCTATTCTGATTTTTTCCATTAAGAAGTTTGGGGCTTGATTGGGGTAAGTTGTCCTCCGTGAAAATGTCTTGTAGTGATTGGCATAACAGGTTGCATTTTTAACCCCCTACAGTACATCAACTGAGAGTCAGAGTTCCTGATCATTAAAGGGAAGTATTGCATTTGGTTTTACAAGGCAAATCATCGGCATCCTCTAAAACTGGTCTTTATTGACACAGATTGACAGATTAATCAAAAATTGCAGTATGGTTACCAATGGTAGCCTTCGTTCTCATAAATCTAAGTTTCCCAAGGATGGAATCATTTATTTGTTGCTCAAGAATAATTTGCTCACCCTTGAAACTTTCGAAATACCAAATGATGCAACTTCGGTAACTCTTCTTGTGCATAACATCTGTAGGAGGTGAAGTTGTTATTGGGGTACACTTTTGAGGCTAAATTGCTTGATAATTACGATGGGTATTTTCTTTTTGTTTTGTTGAAGCAAGTTGCAATAAATGTGATATTTCCCTTTAGTTAAATATATGTAATAAGGAAATTTTAACTGAATTCTAACTTCTTTGAAGATTGTAAAGATTTCAAGTGGACCCAATAGATTAAACATTTTCAAAATGAAAATTGCTGAAATATCAACTTGGAAATGAATTAAGGAATGTGATCACTTTAAAGGGCCTAGAACCTGTGTTTGACAGGTATTGTATGTACATTTCTTCCTCTAGCTCATTGAGAGTGGTGGCAGCAGTGATGAGAAGTGTGATGATGAAAGCAGGCAGATTGAGCTGAATAAAAAACAAATGAATGGAACAGATGATATGAAGCAAGGAGCAAAGCCAAAAAAGAGAAAGAAAAAGAAGAAGAAATCAGCATCCTCCCAGGAAAATGACAGAGTTGTTCCTGAAAGTACAACAAAGAAAAACGGTCCACAGGTACCTAAAATTATTGATACTGGCCTGAAAATTCCTGTGTGATTTTATGAGTCTAAGTGACCACTATGACCATTTAGGAGGATATTGACAAAGCACCTGCATTTGGAAATGCACGTGCTTGGATGGTACCATTTAGCAGGGCCATAACAAGGCTCTTGGGGCCCATAAACAAGAAGCAGTGAGTTTCTATCAAGCCTGTGCTACAGCCAATGTAAAATAATGTATTCTGTTACAAACAGGGTCGTAAAACTCGATCTAATTAACTGACCAACTAACATCTAATGACAGTAGGCCAGTATAAAACTAGTACAATACCAAAACATGTACCACCCCAATTTATACACAGCATGTAGGCCTTGAAATTTTGAGATATATGCAAGAGCAATCACCCACCACAACTTGCCAATAAATCATTGCATGGAGTGCAATTTTTTGCACACAGGTTAGGTACAAAATGGAGACTCAGATAAATTATTATAGTGTACCTCATGTCAAAAATTCAAAAATATATATAAAACAGCATGCAAAATCATTCCAACAGCCCAACTCCCATCTTCATAAGACATTCATGAGCAGAGATATAAATTGTACTTTACTCACTTAAAACAAATTAGTCCATTGCATAATTATTTGTGACTTCCTTGTTGTACAACTCACATCACCTGCTTTGATTCCCTTTAAAATTAAATATGTTTTTATGACCTTAAACAGTTCCTGTTTGCTTGAATAGCATGTTGCACAGAAAGGGCCTAATTGCATCACCCCATATAAGTAAGAGTACTATCACACCTTGGTACAGGATGCAGAAACTTTTAGAAAAACAAAGACATACAAAGATTATAATTTGAGTAGTACAGCAATGACATCACAAATTATTGCACAATATTGCCCAATTTACCATTTTAATTTGAGTGAATAAACTTCAACTGTTGGACTGTTAGAATTCATTTTTCATGCTCTTAAATATATTATATAATATTATTTTAAAACCTACCAGATATTCCTTCCTAGACTGCCCGCGTCCTCCACCCCGAAATGGAGGGGGGCTGGGGATTGTTTTCAGGGATAATATTAAGGTCAAGATCCATGAAGCTGGTGTCACTGATTCTTTTGAATTTACGGAACTGCTATTAAACTCTACTCGATCACTACTGCTTTGCCTAATATATCGACCACCATATTCACAACAACATCGTATTTTGCCAAGCACATTTTTTCGTGAGTTCGAGAGCTACCTTGAAACAGTAGTTCTGTGTGATGAAATACTGTTGATATGTGGGGACTTTAATTTTCATCTTGATTGTCCTGAAGATCGTGACGCCAACTTTTTCCTGAATAGTGTATCCTCTTTTGGTCTTGTACAACATGTTAAGACTGCAACCCATCGCTCTGGCCACACTTTGGACCTCATATTATCCAGAAACACAGAAAATATTCTTGTTGACATACTAGCATCCACGTTTTACGTCTCTGATCATTGTTTCATTGAATGTGAGATATCCATCCAACGCCCAGTACCTACTAAAGAGGGGTTTTCCTATCGGAAATACAAATCCATCGATATCGATCGGTTTAAGCTGGATATTCTATCCTTTAATCTGTATGCTGAGGAATGGGACGATGTACACACAGCTGCAAATTGCTTTAGTACTACTTTACGAAGTATTCTTGATCGGCATGCACCCCTGAAGAAAGTTTCAAAGGTTACTCGCTCAACTTTTCCTTGGTACTCGGAACATCTACGAGATTTGAAACGGAAGCGACGGCAAGCTGAAAAGGTCTGGCGCCGTGAACTTTCTCATAAAAGTGAACTTACCTTTCGCCGAGTGCGCAACCAATATACGTATGCCCTTGCTGGTTGTCGAACCAATTATTATAATGGACTTATCAATGAAAACTCTCACAATCCAAAAAAACTCTTCAAGGTATTTAATGAAGTCACTATTGGTAATAATCATTCATCTTCTTTACCGGACACTGCTGACACTTATCAACTTGCTTGTGATTTTGGTGAATTCTTTGTCCGTAAGATTGATTTAATACGTAATGAAATTGATAACACTAATGTAACAAGTTCTTTTTCCAGCTTAGACACGGTTTGTAACATTCCATCGTTTACAAAATTCCAGCTTTTAACCATTGATGATGTCAATAGACTTGTAATGTCTAGTTCAAATTCCTCCTGTTCCCTTGACGCCATCCCCACTTTTCTTTTCAAGAAATGTTTAGATGTTTTGACCCCAGTCATAACAAAGATAATTAATCTTTCCTTCCTCACTCGTGAGTTCCCTGACCCTTGGAAGTGTGCCATTATTCGCCCTGTTCTGAAGAAACCTGGTCTTGATACTTCATTTGCTAATTACAGGCCTATAAGTGACCTTTCGTTTATCTCCAAGATAACAGAGAAAGCAGTTGTAGAACAAATTATGGCCCATACAAACATCAGTGGTTTACTTCCTGCTTGCCAGTCTGCCTATCGACCATTCCACAGCACGGAGACAGTACTTGTTAAGGTTTCATCTCACATTTTGCAGAATATGGATAAGAAGCATGTCACTTTCTTGGTGATGCTGGATCTTAGTGCTGCGTTCGACACTGTTGACTATTCAATACTCCTTAATTTTTAGCAAATGACTTTGGCATTAGTGGACAGGCTGCCGCCTGGCTTCGTTCCTATCTCCTAAATCGTACACAACGTATTAGCATAAATGATTCATTTTCCAGAGACTTCAACTTGAAATGTGGTGTCCCACAGGGTTCCTGTTTAGGCCCAGTCTTATTTGTTCGCTATGCCAGTAGGCTTTTTAACATCCTGTCCTCTCACGGTCTCACCTCCCAAAGGCCCATACGTATGCGGATGACACACAATTGTACTTATCGTTTAAACCTGATGACAAGCTATCAGAAACTGAGGCTATTCATGCCATGCAGTATTATATTTCTGATGTTCGAAACTGGTTAATTAAGAGAAAGCTTAAGATTAATGACAGCATGACGGAGTTTCTAATTATTGGTTCCCAAAGAATGCTTTCCAAGATTTCAATTAACTCTAGTACTGTTGGTAATGCATCGATCAAAGCTGTAACTGAAGTCGGTAATCTTGGTGTATGGTTTGATAAAAATTTTTAGTTTGACACTCATATCAGTAAAATTTGCAGTAAGTCATTTGCTCAGCTATTTAAGATTAGACAGGTTAGGAAGATGCTTTCTGAGGATGCTTGTAAAACTCTGCTGCATGCTTTTGTGTCCTGTAATCTCGATTACTGCAACTCTTTGCTGTATGGGCTTCCTGACAATCTAATCACCAAACTACAAAGAGTCCAAAATGCAGCAGCCAGACTTGTAACTCTCACCCCAAAGTTTTGTCACATTTCACCTATTTTACAAGATCTCCATTGGCTTCCGGTTTTACATAGAATTCGTTTTAAGGTTATTCTTTTGGTTTATAAAGCTCTTAACGATTTGGCTCCTAACTATTTGTCTGGCTTATTGTCAAAGAGAGTGGGATTAAATTACCACCTGCTCTCGGGTTCTTGTATTCATTTAATTGTCCCGAGATTTAATACCTCTTTTGGTGAACGTGCTTTCACAGTGGCTGGTCCTCGCCTTTGGAATTCTCTTCCTCATGAACTTAGACTGTGTCCCTCCATTGGCATTTTTAAATCAAAACTTAAGACCTACCTTTGTAGACAAGCTTTTAATGTGTAATTTACTTTTATTTTTTTCTTGTTCTTAGTATTTTGTTTATTTTTTATTGTACAGCGCAACAGATTATATTTTTATAGTTGTGGCACTTTACAAATTTTTATAATAAAATAAAATAATAATAATATATATATTATATAATATTATTGAAAAGGTTGCAATAGGTTTTTACAACATAGCTTTACAGAGCTGTTTCGTAAGGGCCAATAATGTAGGTCCTTCTCAGAAGCCTGAAGTATAATGATGTCAATAACGTTGAATATGTATGTGTTCGCTGCTTTTGAAGTGTCCGTTTTCAAGCAGGTGTTCGTTCCGTGTTCTTTGTGAACAGGCAAAAACGTTGTACAGCCAGCCAAGATACATAACCTATGAGAATAATTACACAGCAGATGTTTGTTCCTGTGTCTACAAGAGCTTATCAGTTTGTTTCTTTTATTTAGAGTTTCTTAGGAAGGTTTGAGTATAATGAAGACTACATGCAGACATGCGGAATCAGTCCATCAAAATCAGAACTAGGGAATATTAGCAAACAAATACTAGAACGGATAAATTCCGAAATCAACAAACAATCTACAGGTTACAACCAATGGAAGAACACAAGTGAAGTCATAGACTGGTTTAGTGAAATACACGACAAACACCAACAATCGTTTATTGCTTTTGACATTTGTGAGTTTTACCCCTCAATTACTGCCGACCTCCTCAATGAGGCTTTAGACTTTGCATCAAACTGCTGAAACTTGTGAACTAATAGGATTGTACCTCCTATCACAACTTCAGCACATTAACATGAATGTCTGCCTATACACAAACCACGGTTTGGCTGTTTGCAAAGCAACACCAAGGCAAACAGAAAAAAAAATATAGAAAGAAAGAAATATGCAAGATGTTCTCAAATAAAAGCAAAAAAAAAAAAAAAATTGTGAACTTTTTAGACCTTACCCTTGATCTTAGCACAAGCACATACAAGTCATACATGAAACCTAAGAACACCCCTCTCTATGTGCACAAACAGAGCAACCACCCTCCCCCCCATGGGCGTCCGCAAGGGGGGTACTTGCCCCCCCCCGGAAAATCAAACTTGTGAAAAAATTAATTAAAAATTAAAATGAAAAAAAAATTAAAAATAAATCATCAAAATATCTTCACTCACAGCGTCAGTTTCTACTGAAATATGCGGACATTTGACCAGGAATAGCAAAAGAGAAGATGGTATGCTGAATAGTGAAATTGTAATTTGGGGAACATCATTCGTGATATCTATTGGAAATTTGTAATTGTAAAAACTATGCTAAAATTGTACTAGTTGTCAGGTATGTAGTGTGCATATGGCATCCGACTATTGATGAATGCATTGGTCTTATTTTGGTCCCGTGCTGATCTCAAGTGATGACGCGCGGATGTAACTGGGATAAACAAGGTGAATATGGGAGGGGGCGGGAATGATTCATAATTGGGTAACAGATATAGACCTATATAGGCTGTTTGACAGTTGTAAGTTTTATCGTGCACAGGCGTGCGAGGCTGTAACCGAGAGGCAGATTTCCCTTCAACAATTTTTTACATTGAAAATTCTAAAAATCTAAAAATTACAGACATGAAATTCCTGTTTCAGGGCTGGGTACATGCAGCTTATAATACTCGCCAAGTGTCGTTTCCGGCCATCTGGAGGCTTTGTAAGACCCAAAATTTTCTTGTACGCTCCGCGCCAACCGATGGTGGCGCTCCACTTAGATAGCGTACACAATTCAATTATCCATGAATGACCTTGCCCTCCCTTGTGAAAATTTCTGCGAACGCCCATGCTCCCCCCCCCCCCCCACTTATTGTAAAGAACATTCCAGAAGGCATCAACAGGAGACTATCCAACATTTCTTCCGATGAAAACACATTCAACACATCATCGCCCGTATACCAGGAAGCATCACGAAGAGTACAACCTACAGTACGAGATGGGTACAACCTAAAGTACGAGACCCAATCCCCTAGCACCAGTCATTCCAAGGGGGCCCGAAACGAAGACGAAATAGGAACATAGCCTGGTTCAATCCCCTGTTTAGTGACAGTGTCACCACCAACATTGGCAAGAAATTCTTTAACCTCTTGGACAGCTGCTTCCCACCTGGACACAAACTACATACTCTACTCAACAGAAACAAGGTGAAACTGAGTTACAGCTGCATGGTAAACATAGACCAAATTATATCAGCGCACAACAAATACATACTGGCGAAACAGGAAGCACAACCAGCAACGCAAAGCAACTGCAATTGCAGAAAGCAAAGCGAGTGGCCATAATATTATATATATATATAGATTTACAAGTGCAGTATGACTCCATTATCAATTCTCATAGTTTCAAATGCTGGCAGCCTTTTATCACACTGATTACCTTTGGATTGATTTGGTTACAAACTTCACTGTTGATAAAATGCAACTGTCCTGCTTGGTCCCTCTCCCAAGAATAATAATGGTCAGGATCATAAGAAGCTATATTATGATGTGTGTTTGTGTGTTAATTTTTACAGGAAGTAGAAGATGAAGTTGACAGAGGCATCCGTGAAGCAAATGAAATATTAGGTACATCGCCTTTAATTTCCATGAAAGCCACAACAGCAGCTATATGCTCAACATCTCAGAAGCCACTCTTAATCATAGAACACAAGCATCTAAACCCAGATAATGAAATGAAAAAGATATTTGGTTCCCATGTAGTGAAAAATGATTTGAGGTAAGTTTCTCTTCACTTAGGAAAGTAAAGAGAGGGGGCTGAGGGATTTTACTTTTGATGTCCCCTCTGTAAACTAAGTCTCCAGTAAGATATTTTTAAGTACAAATACTGTACATGAAGGCTCCACAATATGAAGTGCTCTTTGAATTGAATCTAAGATGCTCAGCTATTGAAAAAAAAAATTCCAAAGTTTTACCTTCCACCAAAAACAGTGTGAAACATTTACAGCCTCTCTCCTTCAAGCTAGGAGCAGCTACCTTTGCCTTTAGAGTTGAGACTTATCAAAAACTAATGAACTGATTAGTAATGTGAAAAAGTGAATCAAGACCTTTGTAACAGAGTATCATTTTCCTAGAAGTCTTAATTTCTCCTACCAATTTAGTTCTCATCTATGTATTTTTCATCCTCCAACCCAAGCGCATATTAAAGCCATCTTTACCTTAATCCATAATGTACTTTTATTGCCCAAGGCCAGTTGAAAGCTATTGTATGACTCAATATTAAAGAATTTGTAAACAATGTACTATGTCTCATATCATGATTGAAGGGTCATGTCTGATAGAACATGTGCTACTGTTGTGTAAAGTGCAGAACACTATGATACTGCATGCACATGTTGCTGAACAACACCAACAGTTCATGTTCATACTTACATGGGTCTATTATGTGTCTGCTTTGTATATATATATCAAATAAAATACATTTTACATCATCAACAAATTAAAGTGATGTCATAATAAATTTATTAAGGGTAACGGGATTCTGAATTTAAAAGACGTCAACTCTCACCTGAAACTACAATTTTGTAGTAGTATACAGAAATTCTCAATTGGCACATCTCCATGATTGAGAGCGAATTGAAAAAAATGCAGAGTACTACATCTCATATTACACAGCATGTACTGTACTGAGAGTGTTCTGATTACACAGTGGGGTATTATATACTCACCTTGAAGCAATAAACTGAGATTGTGTCCATATGAGGATGAGGTAGGGGAGGGGTTCAAGTGAGTAGGTATTGTGTCCATCTGAGGATGAGGTAGGGTAGGGGTTCGAGTAAGTAGGTATTGTGTCTATATGAGGATGAGGTAGGGTAGGGGTTCAAGTGAGTAGGTATTGTGTCCATATGAGGATGAGGTAGGGTAGGGGTTCAAGTGAGTAGGTATTGTGTCCATATGAGGATGAGGTAGGGTAGGGGTTCAAGTGAGTAGGTATTGTGTCCATATGAGGATGAGGTAGGGTAGGGGTTCAAGTGAGTAGGTATTGTGTCCATATGAGGATGAGGTAGGGGAGGGATTCAAGTGAATAGGTATTGTGTCCATATGAGGATGAGGTAGGGTAGGGGTTCAAGTGAATAGGTATTGTGTCCATATGAGGATGAGGTAGGGGAGGGGTTCAAGTGAGTAGGTATTGTGTCCATATGAGGATGAGGTAGGGGAGGGGTTCAAGTGAGTAGGTTAGGAGAATTGTAACTGTCTGGGTGAGAAGGTTTGGCCTTCAGTAATAGTTAACAAAGACAAATCAGAGTGAATTACATTCAAAGCAGAAGAGTATTTGTTGTAATTGGTTTTATCTGGTGAGGAATATTTAAGCTTTCAGATGAGTCCTGGCTAGGTCATACCATAGACTTTTAAAACAGAACCTGTACTGCCATTTTGCTTGGTGCTCAGCACAAGCAATGGAGTAAGGAAAACAAGCCAGTGAGCCACAACTGGAAATAAGTCAGTGGCCAGCTCAACTTGAACCAGTTGGTTGGAAACTTGGCTGTAAAACTCCATCTAACCTAACCTTCAGACAGTGATTTTAATTATCGTCTGAGAAGTGTTGAGCATTTACAAGGGTTTGATGACCATGATTGGCATGTTTACATAGTAATTGAAGCATTTTTATGATACAGTATGAATTAATGGTATAGATTTGAATTTAACACAGGCACAGGAGAAGGAACCAGCATCACCATAGGTCTACTTGGTTAACAATTCCCAAACCATCATGGCCTGCCATGAGTAAGCAAGGTATGCTAGTGATCTTTTTTGGGGGGAAAGGGTAAATTTTTTTCTTTAAATATCTTTTTTATGTGAACTTGGAGACCGGAGTATTTTTGTTGTTTCAATTTACCTGTATCATTTTAAAGGTTTGCAGAAATCTGAAAAATTGAGGAATATCATATTGCTTTGTCATAGTACGGTAATGTGAAATGTCTAAGTTCTCATAAGTTCTCATCAACGAGAGGTCAGCAATCATGCAGTTTTCTCAAATTAAGTCTTGTTGATATCTTTTATATTAATGTCATTTAATCTTTTTGCAGGTTTGTCCATGCAGAAGCTGTCTTCTCAGGCAGGGTATGTTTTTGGGATATAAATGGTACAAATTAAAAGACTGCAGATGCAGATGTAATTGTATGATGTTAGTCTACCTCTTCTATGCAGGATTTACACAGTTCTGTTATTGTAAACACTTATGATTTTATACCGTATCAGAAACTGTGTACCCTGTGGGATGGAGAATCTTTGATTATTGGAGCATTTTGATTTGTAGCATTGTACAGATATTTGAGACCAACTGGCCTGCCTTCCCTATATCCTCAGCTGCAGGGTTTTCGCCAGGCCAGGCGGTGCTACCCGCCTCTGAAGATCTCCACACGGTACGGTGCTCCCCACCAATTTCAACATCCACCGCCCAGCACAATTTTCTTATCCTAACTGATTGAAATTCTTAGATTTCTTTAGAATTGCTTGTTTTTATAAGCGCTCTCCAACCTGCAAAAATTTTTCAAAAAAGAAAGACACACCACCTCCCTTTAGACCACCCCCCCCCCCCCCCCCACCCAGGACGGTGACCACAAATTACCCAGCTCTCAAAATGGTCTGATGACAACACTGCTCAGCTGTAAGGATGATTTCATTCTTTGGGTACAAGTGATATTGCTGTACTGGAGGTTGGATTAAGATCAAATTCTCCATGGATCTCAGGGGCAAATTAAGGTGCTAAAGGTAATGGTAGTGAATAATGCTCTATGAGCATATGGAAATGTCACTAATGGGTCTGTTGGAATGGATGTTTGAAAGGAAAAATATTTGTGCATTGTAATTGCACCCATAAAGTCTGAATGGCATGAAAATGACATAGTTTGATGTTTGATGTAAAAAGACTAAAAAATTCAGAATGTAACTGCAATGTCCTTCAAAATCCATCAAAAATTGACTTCACTTGATTTTAATATATCATGAATATATATGATTCAATATGCAAATTCGTAACATTAGAAGACGGAATGTTATTCTCTGTTTTTCCACTAGCATTAGTCTGGGGAGTTCTAGCATTAGTTTGGGGAGTTCCTTTTTGAACTCTTAAAAATATCTATGCCACCCTCCAACAAGTGATTGTCTGATTTGTAATTACATGATACTGTAGTAAGAACGAAATATTAAGACTGTTCAAGCCACATCATTAATCGGGACCACTACTCGAAGCAAATATAATTTTTTTTTTTCTGCTTTTGTGTTTCATATTGATGTTAAGTGAGATGAATATGATAAACACAATATTTGATCTTAAATTTGGAGTATGAGTAAAAAAGAAATTCAGTTGCTGTGTGCAAAGTCTGTTAAATAGATGCACAACTGTATTGTAAAGGTAAGATGTTTGGTCTGATAATAAAGTTTTATATTTTTCTTTCAACCCTAAGATACAACTACTTTAAGTTTGAACACTCAAAGGACTACCAACAAGTGCAATTTAAGTTTTTAGATGCAGTGGAATCAATGGACCCCAATAATATCATGGTAAGTGCTGTACAAATTTGTTCTCTGTGTGGTATTTATAAGAAGGGATCTGAAGAAAGGTATAGATTCCAGAGGTTGAATCTTGCAGCAATTTGGTGCAATTACACACCACCACTTGCGTCAAGCAGGTGTGTAGCTACTGTGGACAGGGCTGAGCAGCCACACCCAGCACTCAATATTACAGCCTGGCACTCCAGGCAAACACATGTCTCCCCACCCACCAAAAATTTGCCTATGGAGACATAAAACTAGACCCAAATTTACTCCCTAAAGTGAAATAAGGGAAAAATTAAAAATTAATGGCTGAAAAATGGGGTAAAGGGCATAGGGTAGGGTGAGGCACCTTGGCCAGATTATACTATTAACCAGCACTCAAATTTGGCCACCTACAACCCTGGCCTTGAGTCATTTTGAAGAGCAGTGATTGGCTCACCTAGATTAAGAATGCAAACACAGACAAATTTATTCAAGTAAAATTAAACAGCACACCTATCATTCTCCTAAATTTCTTAAGGGGTGTGGTATGTAGCACATCTTGGAAATCTTAAATTTAAAGTGTGAAAAACTCCATAGTGTTCTAGAGAGCTTTTAATCTGTCAGGGTGAACTGCAGAATTCTTTGGTGGTTTTCTGGTTTGTGGCTTTTAAAATTTCACAATAATGAGAACCCATGGCTGTTAGTGTATTTTAATGACTTTGCTAGTAATCTGTTGTTCAAATGAGAATGCAATAGTTTGTGGATATCATTTTTATGGCTGATATTTTTTTTCAGGAATTGGTCAGGGTGTACCCTTACCATGTAGACAGTTTACTACAACTGAGTGATGTTAGTAGAATGAGTGAAGACACTGCCATGGCAGCTGAGTTGATTGGTAAGCTTATAAAGAGAGCCATAATTTAAGAGATGGCAGGGGGGGGGGGGGAGCAAATAAAAGTAGGGTTGGATGTGGTGGCAAAATTGAGTAATGCAATATTCTCTATCTTGCACTATAAAATTGTAATTAAATAAAATAGGGATGCAGATGGCTGGAGGAGGAGCTAATAGTGAAGGAAAAATTTCTTGGACAGATGTGTTTCTCTTTCCCAGTGTTCCCAGGGTTCCTGTTTAGTCCCAGTCTTATTTGTTCTCTATGCCAGTAGGCTTTTTAACATCCTGTCCTCCCACCTCCCAAAGGCCCATACATATGCGGATGACACACAATTGTACTTATCGTTTAAACCTGATGACAAGCTATCAGAAACTGAGGCTATTAATGCCATGCAGTGTTGTATTTCTGATGTTCGAAACTGGTTAATTAAGAGTAAGCTTAAGATTAATGACAGCAAGACGGAGTTTCTAATTATAGGTTCCCAAAGAATGCTTTCCAAGATTTCAATTAACTCTATTACTGTTGGTAATGCATCGATCAAAGCTGTAACTGAAGTCCGTAATCTTGGTGTATGGTGTGATAAAAATTTTTAGTTTGACACTCATATCAGTAAAATTTGCAGTAAGTCATTTGCTCAGCTATTTAAGATTAGACAGGTTAGGTAGATGCTTTCTGAGGATGCTTGTAAAACTCTGCTGCATGCTTTTGTGTCCTGTAATCTCGATTACTGCAACTCTTTGCTGTATCATATGGGCTTCCTGACAATCTAATCACCAAACTACAAAGAGTCCAAAATTCAGCAGCTAGACTTGTAACTCTCACCCCGAAGTTTTGTCACATTTCACCTATTTTACAAGATCTCCATTGGCTTCCGGTTTTACATAGAATTCGTTTTAAGGTTATTCTTTTAGTTTATAAAGCTCTTAACGATTTGGCTCCTAACTGTTTGTCTGGCTTATTGTCAAAGAGAGTGGGATTAAATTACCACCTGCTCTCGGGTTCTTGTATTCATTTAATTGTCCCGAGATTTAATACCTCTTTTGGTGAACCTGCTTTCACAGTGGCTGGTCCTCCCCTTTGGAATTCTCTTCCTCATGAACTTAGACTGTGTCCCTCCATTGGCATTTTTAAATCAAAACTTAAGACCTACCTTTGTAGACAAGCTTTTTATGTGAAATTTACTTTTATTTTTATCTCGTTCTTAGTATTTTGTTTGTTTTTATTGTACAGGGCAACAGATTATATTTTTATAGTTGTGGCGCTTTATAAATTTTTATAATAATAATAATAGAAGGGTGCACTTGTTTTGGACTTTCACATTACACAGAGTATGTTTCTGTTCTTCTCTAGAAAGAGCACTTTATGCCTGTGAGTGTGCCCTTCACCCTTTATTCAACTTGACCCAAGCAAATTGTAAGATAGACTACAAATGTCCAGAAAACAGGTGTTTGTTCATCGCCATCTTCAAACACATCAAGTATGTTGGTTTAAGAGGATGCAACAGGACTGCTTTGGAATTTTGCAAACTGTTACTAAGGTGAGTGCTTCTAAAGCTCAAAATTTTCACAAAGTTCTGCTGGTAGTTCCTTGTTACCTGTCAAATGATGAGCTGATTAATGAGTATTGCAAGATTTTAAGATGAAGAAAAAGAGCAAGATTAAGATGACTTATGTAGAGTCCTTTCGCTGATGTAACAAGCCCTGCCCCTTTTTGTGGTAAAGTTTAATAAGCTAGCTATTATGGGAGGCAGCTGACAACTCACATGTGACTGTTGCTGTGAAATACTGTTGATTTGTGCCAGCAGTGGGCATGGCTTGTCAGTTGGGATGTCATGTGGAAGCTCTCTATATTTGCAGTAATAAATACCATGACAATTTTCTCAAAAGCTTAAAAAATATGGTTCTTTGGGAGTTATTTCAGAATTTCATTATTGAAGTAGATTGTTTTTACAAATTTTTACAACTTTAATTCTGCACCATATTTGCAAATTGACTTACAAGTAACACAAAATGATATGTGATCACAGTCTAACTTCAGGATCGGTTACAGTACTGTGGAGGCTGTCTAGTCTTGCATTTGTTTGGAAATTTTTTACCAGACAAATATTCAGAAACTTTCAATCTATCAGTAATTAACACAAAAGTAAAGTACAGTTTCTTCTAACCTGAAAAAACCTCTTTAATGTTTCTATATTCTCCCAAGTGATCAGTTTGGAAGGAAAAGTGAGGTGTTGGAACAAAAGATCAATATCTCTATGGGAAGCTCTAATTGCCCCTTTAAAGCATGCTTGTAAACATTTAAGGTAGCAAGGCTGCATGTGGGAGGGCATTGATTACTGGGAATTAAAGGGGAGGAGAATGAAGTATGAATCATGTCTGTCTATAAAACAGTCCTTGTGTCCTCTCCTGGAAGGAAATGGCACTTCATAGAAGTTTTGGATACTAAACCAAAAACATTTTTACACATTTTGACCGAGTTCGTTCATAAGTTTTTTAGACTAGGTCCAGCTTCTAGCTCAAGGTTTGAAAGGGGGTAGGGGTGCCAGGATGTGCAAATCTATAGTTTTACTTCATTTCTTAGGATTCAGGAGGTGCACATTTTTCTATCATGGAGGAGGGAACACCAGATTGATCATGGGGATCATTCCCTCCCCCGATCCACCCTTGTTTCAGTGCCAAGTAGATGTTTCATTGTAGTTGTAAATACTGTCTTCTTTTTCAGCCTTGATCCTGATCATGATCCACTGGGTGTCTTGCTAATGATTGATTACTACGCGCTTAAATCAGAACAGTACCAGTTTCTTAAGAGGTTGTATGATGAATGGGAGGTTAGTACCTGCTTGCTGGTGACACATTGCCTCACTGTTTTTGCTATAATACAATGATAATTTACAGTCTTTGGAGTTTGTAACAACCACCTGTCTATCGAAAAACAATTTTGGTTTTAGCAGTGGTGTTCATTTAGTAGTAACACAATTTTCCATCACTTTAAGATTTGAAGTGTCTGTATTTGAACATTCATGAGACTTATGCCTTTATATACAAATCTGATTGGTCAAGTGATGTCTGATTTAGTCGGGCATAACTGGGGTTCATCAGCTTTAATGTTTCAAGCTCTTTGTTTACCTGTATCATGAATGCTTGTACACAAAAATTTATTCCCTCATAAGTTTTCACTGAATGTGATGATTTAGAAATATATAGACAATAAAATGAAAACAGTTTTAGACTGAAAGACCCCACTAATGGCCACCTGCAGTAGCTGCTCAGATTCATCTGTGTGAGAATCAGCTACTGAATAGATATGTGGTTACAACTCAGTTGTATGAGAAGTTGCTAATGGAATTCATGAGTATGTCTTGCATTCTGATTTCATTTATGGTTTCTGATATTTGAAAATATATTTTTCTTTGTGCATTATGTTCTTCAAATAAAACTTAAATGTTCCTTTAGTATAAATTAAATTTTTATGGGATAAATGGTACAGTTGGGGAAATTACTGTAAAAAATATGCATTGTTTAAAAAGTAGTTATATGTGTCATGACCCTCTGTGTCTCTTTCTTCAGGCTCACAAGAATTTGTCACAATTACCAAATCATGCATTTTCAGCAGCCATGACTTATTTCTTCCTTGAAAAAAATGGGCAAGAAAATAGTTATAAGGCAGATGAAATGTTGCAAAAAGCATTGAAAATGTTCCCCCTGGTGAGTAGACTTTTCTCTTTGTTAAAGAAAATAGTTTTCTTGGTTTTGAGATTTGTAAGATTTAGCTGTAAGTAGGGCTGTGATCATGTAGCCATTAATTGCTAAATGACAGCACCTGAGATTAAACATTTATTATCTGTTCCTTGCAGTATTGTGGAAAAAGTTGGGAAGCTGGGAGTCTCCTTCCTGTGAAGTGTGGGTGTCTGGAAGGACATTTTGACAGTTGGTAGGAGATTTCCCTTTGGTGTACATAAAAATGTAGAATTGTGAAAAATTTTGCTCCCTTGCTGGTAAATTATTTTAAGTTGTAGGTTCAAAATAAAATTTGTAGCAACTGCATATATTCTTGAAATCTAGAAATAGTTTCTGTGTGATATGAAGAAATTGAATGGACCATTTCGGCACTTAAAGGCCAACTGTCTTCATGTTAGACAGATACAATGCAAATTGTAGCTCTTCCAATAACTGTAAAAAGCACCTCCTTGTAGGGCTGCCACGATAATCTTTTTCGTTTATTGATATTGCCAGCATTCCCACTAGGATATTGCGCATTTAAAACTGTAGTCTTAACATTTGCCATCAGCATGCAAATAATCATATACAGTACACTGCCAGTATCAAGGACATATGCTCAGTATACATAAACCAAGCCGATAACATTCAGTTTGAAGCTCAAAGTTTCAACAAGAATATATTTATTGTGTGACCTTTGCCTTTGAACAAGTGCTGTTTTTCATTTCTTGTGACATCATTTTAGGCCACTGAACAAAAACCAATAAAATAAGAGATTTCTCAGTGGTTTAGTCATTTATTTGATTCTGTTGCAATATCACATCTTGACAAAACATGGGTTGATATCTTCGGGGCAAAATTGTATCGATGATATTGCAATATCGCCATTATCGGACAGCCCTGCCTCCTTATACATTCACAAACCTGTTCTATTGCTTTAGGCCATGTCCCGATGAGCATTAATTGTAAGTTTGAAATGTGTAATTTCAGCACTCTATCTGCATTTTGTAAAGTGTAAGCTATACTGCATCTTTTATTTTTAAATTCTGTTGTCAATCAGAGAGCACTAACCAGTTGAGAATTTTCCTACCCATAGACTCAAAATATATTTTGGGGTGATCATAAAATGACCTTAAAATGTGATGTGAGTTATGTGAGACAGAGAGACAGAAACTCTTCTGAAATATGGTACGATGCAAAAAGTCAAAAAAATTAGACAGTCAGCAGTATTGGCTTTCTGTCCCAGAGAAAAATGGTTGTCCATTGGACAACCAACCTTTAACTTTTGGTTGCCCATATGGAATTTTAGTTGTCCCGGACAATCAGACCACCACAAAAATCAAGTCCTGCTAATTACAAATGGTCAAATTTGGACAACCCCCATACCATACATGCAAATAAATGTTTTATGACTGAGCACTGTTTAATTTGTTTTGCAAAAAATGGTGACCAGACACTTTTCAGAATATACACAAAACTGTTACAAGTCAAACCACCACAAAATTCAAATGTTTAACATTTTCTGTAACCATTGGGTGTAAAACTCGACTGATTATGCTAACTATAAGCATTGAAAGACCCTTTAACAATCTCATTAAGTTGTGGATATCAACTTAATGAGCCCTTTTAAACAAAGGTGAAAGAATGATTTTGTATTAAAGGGAATGTTAGTATTTGACAGTGAGCTTGGACTGTTCAGTGTCCTTTATCAGACCACTCATCCATATTTTTTTTACTAGTGTAGGTGGTGACTTCTAGTCTGATGAATATTTCAAGTACTGTATTATAGTTGACTTGGTTAGAAGGTTAAGCAGTGTAAATAAATTGATAAATAATTGTTAAAGATTTATCTCTCAAAAAGAGATGGACAAAGAAGTTAATTTACAGTCAATTCTTTGAGACAAATTAAGATGGTGAAGATATATTATATAACTATGGAAGAATAGGAGTTGGCATATGACAAAACAACTGAAAAATCTCTAAATGGAAATTCTGTTGTATGAATGTTATGCTTTGAATTTCATTAACTCTACCTGTTTTCCATCACAATGGTATTTTTCCACTGTAAGGCATTGTTCCTATAATATGAAAAGAAGGCATGCTCTTAATATTTCATTGTCATACTTGATATGTAGTCCAATCTAGACAAAAAGACATCCAGTTGTGAACATGTGCCAAATGGTTCAGAGCAAAGAAATTAAAGATAGAGGTATAGTAGATTTCATAGTTGTAACTGTTATTCATCTCATGGTTTGGTATAACTGTTTTGCTACTAAAGATCATTTTCCTTTAAGCCACAGTCACACTGCAAAGAAACTGGATCGGGTTCCAATCCGACTTTTGTGAGTTTTCATTGTACCTTCTCCATTTCTGGTTGGAAAGAGCCAAAAATTTGCCTACCTGTGTACATGTGTAATTTTCATCAGAGGTCTATGAAAATGAGATGCCAACCTACTTTTTTGTGATGTCACACCAACAGACACCTTTTATTGGACACATATAGGTCAATAAAAGTTGTCTGTTGATGTGACATCAGGGAATAGTTAATATAAATTTAGATTATGTAGTCCTGCAATAAAGATCATATATTTACACAGGTTTGTAAATTTTGGCCTCTTTCTGACCAGAGATGGACAACATTTTAAAGCAGCTGATCAAGTTAGTTCATGAAATTCAACAAATTTTTCCAAAAAGTTTCTTTCACATACCAATGACAAACGGTCAAACAAAGACAATCCCCAAATCCCACATACAAATAACTGCTTTATGAGTAAGTATTTAACAGTTCAATCTGGTTGTCAAAGATTTGTTTCCAGACAGTTTTTCAATTATGCACAAAACAGTTACAGGTCAGGACACCACAGAATTCAAAATAACTTTTTCCATAACTACTGGATATGAAACATCACTCTTTTTGCTAACTATAAGCATTGTCATGAGGTGGTGACCATTCAACATTCTCATTAAGTTACAGATACCTGTATCATCTCAATGAGCCATTTAATAAAAACTCACAAAAGTTGTGGCGGAATCTGATCTGAAATTTTTGTAGTGTGACCTTGGCTGCATGATCTCTTGATTATCAGAAATGTTATGTAAAACATAATTATCACATTGTTAATCCTAACTGCTTACAGGATGGTAGTTGTTGCACTCGACTCTGATTACTTCTTAATTCCACTCATTTCTGGCCTTTTCCTGGTTTCCACAGGTTTTGCTTCCACTTCTCGAAAAATGTAGTATACAACCTGACAAAGAAGTCCAATCACACCCTTTATTTGCAGCCCAAACAGGGTAAGACAACCCCCTTTTATCTTTTGGTTAATACCAAACTTTCATAATGGAAGAGTTAACCTTTAGCTTTGGTCAAAGAAGCCCATCTCAGTTTCATGCAGGGTAGCGTTAGAAAGGGGCAGGTCATGGAAAACTGGTCGCCCTCGTGAGAACTGATCAATCTCAACTGGGAGGCTAATTTCATACAAAAAGTGTACTCTGGGTAAGATTAGTCCCCCTAATGATTTTCTTGATTTTGCCCACAAGAAAGTCAGGTGGTGCCTCAAAGAAGATCTAAATATTTTAAATTTCCTTGCAAAAAATTTTCTTTGACAAATTGCAAATTTTCTGTTGATATAGGCTCCATGTTTCTGAAATATATATCAAAAAAGGGCAAAGGTTTTGACACACTTAATAGTGGGCCTCAAATTGAACCTTCTGGGTCCCCACTAGGGTTGGGAGGTATTGAGGTGAATACCTTATCTAGTGATACAGGTTACAGTATAAAAATACCAATGGTATTTGGTGTGTTGCTCATATCAGTTCTTCAAAAAATTACTGGTACTTGACAAAATTACTGATACTCATTTAAAGCTATTATTTTAACAAAAAGAATGTGTTTGGATCTGTGGATGAGTTTTATATTTTGCAAAAACATCAATAATCTGTTAGAGACTAGAATGAAATTATTCATAAAGGCTTGCTATGCTGTTTCGAACAAAGGTGAAAATTAGTTGGATTGCTTCCTGTTGACATCAATCAATCCCAGATTATTCCCTCCGTGGCATCCTTTAAAGCATCTGTAGCACTGCTAGATGCAATTTATTTTGGTTACAGCTAGATATTTTAACTCATCATCAATTATTTTTTTTTTTTTTTAGTTTGTACGTCCAGTTCAGTAAAATGTGAGATGTCCTCAAAGCTAGAAGAGATTAGGTTTGCCTAAGGGGGCTTGATATTGTTTCTTTTTGCATTAATTCCTAATCCCTTTGGAAAGGCTAGGCAAAAAGACAGCTCTATTGGTACCATAAATGATAAATATTTCCAGAAATTTGTGTAGGAAATTAATTTGGCAGTTTTGATGTAAAAAAAAAAAAAAGAAAGCTGTAAAAAGCAAGAAAGTGGCAACACTTTTAAAGAATAATATTTGATAAAGGAGACAATAAAATTTAACTGCACCTTCTTTATTCTGCCCTCTTCTTTAATGCTTATGGTAGTGTCTGTATTATCTTGACTGCAGGGAACCTTCAGGCCTTACTCAGCTGGTAAGTCTATTTGTAAACAGAAATTATGCCTTGTGGAAAGAAGCCGAGGTTGCTCAATGGTTGGAGAGAAATGTGAGAGATGTAATTAAAAAAGCATCTGCTGATGAGGATATACTTAAACAGAATAAAGAAAAGTAAGTATACTTTTTTCAATGATAGAAAAATGAAGCTTAGGTGCTTCCTCCTTTTAAATGAGTAACCTACTCTGACCTGCTTGTTTGGAGTCAAAATTTCAGAGCAACCTAAACTTGGTATTCTGGCATAAGGAGATTACTTAGGAGTTAAAGAGGCAGTCACTGTTTGACAAAGAATATTGACCCTTTTGTTTTAGGCCCTGGTTTTCCCTTGTGAACAGATTGTTTTCTAGAATATAGAAACATTGAAGAGGTTTCTGAGATTAGAAGATTTTTTTTTTTTTTGTTACTGCTGAAATGAATATTCCTAAATATTTGTCAGGTAAAAATTCCACGTAGATGCAAGACTAGACAACCTCCACTGCACTGTAACCAATCACCTCATTACACCATGACCACGGATCATTCTCTTTAGCTAGTTTTGGAACAATGCACCAATGTAGTGTAGTGTAGAGATGTAGGGTAGTGTAGAGATAAATTGGTGTAAAAATTGAATATACCAACCCTGATTGCTGCTTTAATAGAGAGTATAAGTGTAAATGAGAAAGTTTTCCCAGGCTGTGGTAAAATCATTTCTTGTTTGACCTTGTTGATATTCAAATTCTGTTTACATTCTTGAAACTGTTCTGTTTTAAGCAGAACTGACTTGTAATACTACAAATAAATACTAATACTGAAAGTTACCAGGAAAATTGTAAAGCAACAGCTTGACAAAATAAAATGACAAAATCTTTGCATACACCCAGGTGATTTCCATGTATATTGTAAGCATTTAGAGAGGAAAAGAGGAGTTTCTCCCCCTGAACCGTACCCCTTAAGGTTAGTGCTTGTGGGCTCATTGCCCCTAGTTGGATTATCTGCTATACATGTTCTGTTTTCTGAAATAAAAATAATGGCAAGTATGTTTTTAGCTGCCCCAAGGAGGTCAATAATGAGTATGTTTCATTCCACAAAATCAGATTTTCTTGCTCTTTGAAGAAAACCAAGTTCAAATGTGCTGGTTTCTTAAAGTTATGTCAAGTCAACAAAGTTCTTTGGTGCATGCTGTTGTTTATTACATAAAGAGTAGAAACTTAAACCAAGTGGAATCAAAAGAGACACAAAATAAGTTAAGTTTAGGTTCAGCAATTTCAAGAGACTTCAAATAAATAGTTGAATCTAATTAAATCTTAAAAGGAGTAAATTGATCCACCGTTGAAATTATATTTTGTGATAAATTTCAAAATTGACTTATAGACAGACACCCATCACCTAATGTAGCTTTGTATCGTAAAGAGGGGGTTCTGGGCCCAGTTTAAAATGTGACAAGTTCCCATTACAACACAATTGTGTCACAGGCTACCCTGGATAGGTACATGGATATGAATGCTCCTGCATGCAGGCTAGTATAATATGCCTGGAGACTACCCAAAAGTTTGAGTTATCAGGCCATCACACAACTAAAAATTTAAATAAACAAGAATTCCAGGTGTATGATTATGACCGCACTATTGAAAAAAAATGATAAGAACCTAGCAAGAAACAATAAAGATTCAAATTAAAAGTGAATAAAACTGTTTTTTACCAGAGAGATTTTGATATGTATGAGTTCACTATACATTCCTTAAAGTTGTACATGTCTAATATGTTTAAGAACCCCCATTATTAAACTGAAATAGTCTTAAGTGTAAAAGGTAGCAATAGCTCATGCTTGAAGTATTAGTAACCAAAATCATATTAGTAGTTGATTACTAGTTACCTGTACAACATTTCTTTCTTTGAAGTTTATTTTGTTGATCTTTCAAAGTTAATCTAAAGCCCGGTTCACACCGCCACGACGACCCAAGACACGACGGTGACCACCCAACGCGTCGGCTGGGGTATGGGCGGTGTGAACACTCCCACGACTACAATTCCGTCGGGTCGTATGCCGTCGGCAAGATTAAACATGTTCAATCGTAGTCGGGTCTAGGCGGTACTCGTTGTGTTGGTGTGAACTCGTCTTCGACGCGACAAACAGGCCTCATGCGGTTTGTCCAATCAGAGCGCAGCATTCACCCATGGTACACAGTTCCAGTTACGGCATGTTTTTATTGCGCAACACCGAGAGCAGGTGAGTACGTATCAAACCATGTTACAGTATATGCTACAGCTGCAGGCTTACTACTTTAGTACTAACCATGGCGATGATGGCGGATTTTTGGACGGAGGCACGAGAAGATGATTCAGTCACTAAGTGGGAGGAGAGGCCTTGCCTCTACGATCCCTCTTTAAAGGCACACGCAAATCGCACTGAAACGTAAGCGTGTTGGAGGCGAAAGACATATGAACACTTCTTTTGAATAGTGGGGCGATGAATTTTGCGCTAAATCAGTCAGAGTAGACTAACGCCATGTGATAGACCTACGAACTGGAGGTTCGAAGACGGGGTAAACCCCAAAGATATTATAAGCATATATTCCACACGTTTACTTACACTGTTGCTGAAATTGATTCCTTATAGAGACGTAAATATCGGGGTGGAAGTGTAGATGAGACCTAGCGTTGACCAGTCTAACCAGCGATTCAAGTTCATGTAAAAACTAAAGCCGCATTAGCAAAAAAAAAAAAAAAAATCCAGCGTTCCATCAGCGTTCCATCAGCGTACGCTTTTACAACGCATTACATACGCGAAGAAGACATTTCTCAGTGTATTATCAGGATTTTAGTTGATGCAAACTTCTGCGTGCTCTGAAAACAAACGCACTTATAAAAGTGTGTCACTTGAAGATACTTTGCACAGAAAAAAGACGGAACAAGTCTGTTAACTTCAAACCAGACATTGTGCGTTCATGTTCAAGCATTTACGTAGGCCTAGAATACCGAGCCAATTAGAAATTACTTCCTTTTTAAGGAGAATATTTTTCTTTCTATATTTATTTTCAAAATAACAAGTGTTAATACCTTTGTAAGACATTTGTTCGCCTACGAAGGCTGGCAGATAAATCTGCAATAGCCGACTTGTATTCATCCTCTTGCATGTAGGCACAAGCGTGCTGGGTGGAGACGGCGGTCAGAGCAGGGAGGTGTTAGAGGTCCTAACACCTCCCTGGTCAGGGAGTAGCACCATAGTCTTCTTGAGCTTCTTTTTTCGCCTTATGTTTTTTGAAGAATTCTTTTGCCTCATTTTGAGCAGAACTCCAGCTGGTGCGTGGAGGTGCGTCCGCACGCACCCCCTCCTCCAGCCTACGTCCCAGGGAAATCACAGCCCTTAAGAGAAGCAAGCTAATGAGCCACAACTGGAAAAAAGGCTGTGGCCAGCCCGACTTTGACAATTCGGTTAGAAACTGAGCCGTTAAAGCCCATCTAACTTACTAATTCATATACCGAGTTCAATCTTTTAAAGGACACGATACGCAAACTTTGGACAGTGTAAAAGGCCTACTTTAGAGCCTGTACACGCCAATAATTTCTTAATTGCGACCCAGAGGCCAAAAATGAATGATTTCAAATTTATTGTAGGGCCTAAATCTCAAACCTGGAATAGCCTGATTGATGGCGCGCCACGTGCTGCGTCGCTCCATCGATTAGTGTCGGAGCGGTGTGACATGGTATTTTCGTGGGTTTAGGAAGGCGCCAGAATGTCTACGATTTATGCAGATTGTCTACGACAGGTGAAGTCTTGTCGCGTCGTAGGTAGTCGTGGCGGTGTGTACCGGGCTTAAAATGGAGCATTTTGAAGAGTCCAAAATTGTTTAGTGTTCAGGACACATTGGTCAAATTTGTCTTGACATAAACATGTTTCTCTTCTAAAGAGTAAAGGTAATTCTATTAATGTTCCTAACTTATAAAGAAGCCTGTTTAAGGTAAGATCAAGATATGCTGTGTTAGAGGGGTACTTTTTCTAATCATTTAGGTGAAATTTGCATTGAAGTCTGATGTGTGGTTAAAGTAAAACTTGTCACCTTTTCAACAAACAGTGAACCTGAAGCAAGGACATATGACATCATATCCTAACATTAATGGACAGCTTCTTGGTTTTCTTTAAACTTCTTAACCAGTTTTCTTCTCAACAATTCCTCGTTATCAGAATTTGATTGCATAAGTGGTATGAGAACTTGAAAAATTTTGCATTTTTCATGTGGAGGTCCTAACTCTATTAACTTCAAGGTTATCACAATGGTCTGAAAAACAAAGGGAAAACTAAACATTCCTTGTCAATGTGAGGAAATGAAATAACCTCTGCTGCCCTCAAGATCACTTTGGAACACATATCTAGTGACTTCACATTTCTGATTTGAATGGAAGTTCCACCACCCTGTTTGAATTTGGTTTCTTACCATTTCTTACAGTTAACCGTGTTCTCTTCTTTCACAGGAGAAAAATAAGATTCCAGCATGCTCCAAGAAATATCTTCCGACATATAATACTATCTGAATTGAAAGATGTTTCTGTTTCATTACCTACTGAGCTTGCTAATGAACCTGTAATGACCTTTGACCCTTTACCACCAACTGACTCAATAATTTCATACACCCGTCCAGCAAGGTATGTTCATGAACAAGTCATATTCGAATGTATTTATTCAGATTGTTGTGAAGAATGAATATGTGCAAGTTTGCAACTGAGCAAACAGAGCCTGCCTCGATACAAATTTTTGAAAATTAGGTACACTGTGCAAGGTCATACAAGCGAATGAAAGGCACTTTGACTTTAAAATATGCAGAAAAACGTTCTCTTTTGGAAGGTAAAAAGTGCACTCCAATAGCCTTTAGTGTTTTGATGATACTAATCTTCAGAGTGCTGCATTTTTTCTTGGGAGTTTGAATCTGTATGCCCATGTTACATAATTTTCTGTGGCTTTTTGTTGAAAAGTGGAGGTATTTTTATCAAAAATAACCAATCTTTAAAACTGACGTATGGTGAGTTTAGAAAAGGGTATTGCAACTGGGTTGGAAAACAGGGTGTGGGATATTTTTGCTTTTCTTACAAGACCTTAATGAAAAGCCACTTGAATACGCCTTGAAGAACTCTAATAGTAGAAAGTGTATGGTTTGGTAATAGGTACTGATGATTTCCAAGGACACAATTTAAACTTTAAAAATAAAACCTTGGGGACATACTACCATTACAACTCTCCTTTAAGTTGTAAAGTGCAAAAACAAAGGGAAGCAACATTAGCCATAGATGGCATGTCTCTCTCTGCAGACATCTCAAGATTTTCATATTGAGCTCATATTTATGCATGGTTAAGAGCAAGTCATAAATTTCTCATAAAATGTTCAATATTTTAACAAATGTTGAGGTAAATTGTTGCTACCTTCTTAGTTTCTAATGCAAATTACATCAAGTTTCCAACTTCATCATGTTCATGTTACCAGAACTTGAAGTACCCCTGAGACATATGTGCCATCGATTGTAAAATTGCAGGAGATGTTTAACAACTGTCTCTTTCTTTGTATTATAGGAGAGTCAGACGGGGTAACACCAGCTGGATGACTGAGTTTTTTAGATCTTTGATGCCAAGCTATACTCCTCCTGTAAGTTGTTAAATGAAACACTGCTGAATCTCAAATGTAAACTTTTTTCAAAGCAAATGGAAGAAGTCAAATCTTAGGTTTTCAAGAATTTCTGTACAAGTTTGCAATAAGTGGAATAAAATTTATTTTAATTTAATTCAGCAAGAAAATCAGTCAGCTCCAAAAGCAGATTAATTTCATGCAGTATGTGATTCATATGATACATCTTACAGTTTTATTGATGCATATTCATAACTTTACTTCATCAGTGCAATTCTAATGGTTGCAATGTTATGTATGCTAAGTAACTTTTGGAAAAGAAATGTATTTAATTGTTAACAGAAATGTGCAAAAATGTATGTAGAAATTTAACCTAGAGGTGTAGGAAGATTACAGTTAAAATAACGAGTTTGAATAATGTCTATATCAATGGCATCTATGCCAATGGCAACTGAAAGTGCTGTTCAAAATGTTTTTACCATGTAGGGGCATTTTTTAAGTGGGTCTGTTTTCTTTGATTGATTGGAAGTGTGTCATCCACTTAAAGGGATTTTCCAGAGGAAAGAAGAAAAATATTTTCTTTCAGAAGGTGAAAACGTCATCTCAAAAGCATTTAGCATTCCAAATATACTCGTTTTTGGTTCCTTGCGGTAGCAAAGGAACCTATGTAGTCAGGTTGGCGTGTGTGTGTGTGTATGTGTGTGTGCGTGTATGCGTGTGTGTGTGTGTGTGTGACACTTGCTTCAGTACGCTCTAACTCAACAAAGGAAGGTTGGATGGAACTTGGATTTGGTACATAGATTCGTCATAGGGAGAAGGTGTGCCCTATCGTTTTTGGTGGAGGTCAAAGGTCATTTGGGGTCACCAGAGGTCAAAAACTAAAAACCTTCTCAACAGGATATTTCTAGTTAGGAAACTTGGATAGATGTCATACTTGGTGCTTGGATGTGTTATGGTGTAAGGATGAAATTGGATATGTTCAGTGAAGGTCAAGGGGTCATCTGAGGTCACCAGGGGTCAAACACTGAAAAACGTTTTAACACAGTATTTTAAGGTAGAAAGGACAGATTTCAAATCAATCTGTGTTTGGTTAAGGTCAAAGGTCATCAAGGTCACTGGAGGTCAACTGCTAGAAATGTTATTTAGAAAATCTTGTAAGTTAGATAAAGATAGTTTCAATTGATTTTTTATCTCACCTGGTTTTGCATGCTTACGCACTCAAACACCTTAGAAATTTGTCCTTTTTGTTCGTTCAGTAATGATTCCTTCGGGTTGTTCACATATTTTGGATCATTCAAAGTTTTAAGAGGGCAATAACTGAAATCTGTAAATTTCACTGAGCACAGGTCACTCTGCATTAAACTGGTCTCTCTGCCAGTGAAAGCAATGCATGGATTCTACAATATGTCTCTGTAATACTGCTGTGCTCTGTGGGGGAACCTTATCCTCATTCTATTATCACACTTCATTAATCACTTGCTTTCTGCTTGACTGCTGAATAAACCCTGTTTTCTGTGTAGAGGTAGCAAACAGGACAAGTGGTAGATTGTTTTAAAGTAACAGCAAGTTTTATTTGAGAGCAGGTAAAAATAACTTGTGAGAGAAATACAGGGGGTGTTTTTCTTTCTCTGACCACATTGTGTATCATTTATTGGTGATAATATCAAATTTGATTACAAGCATAAATACATATGGAAATGAGGTAGTGTTTTTGAAGGATCACCAAGCATTACAAAAGTTGAATGTTAGTAAGGCCACAGAAACTTAATCTTTGATTTCATGTAAAATTAGTACTAAAATACCCCTTGTGAAAGTGTTACAAACACTGAGTATGAACTTTTGCTTAGCTCTGTTTCACAGACTGGCTGTACAGTTCTCATAATATCTAGCAAGGAACCACAGTGCCCATTGGGCTCTTGTTGAGTAATGCAATTTTTATCGAGATTTAGTGCATTATGGGAAACCTCTGGTGTCATAGTGGCACATTAATTTAACATTGCATGCAATTTAATTACTTATAATTTTTCGCCCTCGCATGTAACAGGTATGAATTTGCCCAGTAAGGCTATATGGCTTTTATACAATTTTTGTGCATCAAGTACATTGTAACTTAACATTTGTCATCAAATATTGTGCAATTGAAATACGGTGCATTAGTGGGTATGTTTATGCAGTATTATATACACTGGTTGGATCTTGATGATGTGCACAGTAGTGGACATGATATCATCTCAACAGCAGCTGGTTAATGAATATTCATTAAGTGCCAATGACTGCATACAGAGGAAAGGAATTGCATATTTTGTAGTCATTTGAGTTCCTGTCACTTTTTTTAACTATAATGTTTTATAATCTTTTAATAGCTTTTTTCCTCAAAAAAATGTTCTCCTGGTTACATTTTGTTTTTGTGTGAACAACATGAAGCACAACCTGTTCTTTGTCATTTAAAGTGAACTGGGAATTCAAATTGTTACTTTAATCTATTAACAACCATCATTTCTTGCAGCCTCCTGGTCAAGTCGCTGATTTAAATGAGCCGCCTGACATTGAGGGGGCTGTAGGAGGTTACCTAGCTAATGACACAGATCTCAGACAGGGTATCAATGCCCTCATGGATTCTATGAGAGACTTGTTGAATAATTTACAGCCAAATGAGAATGAAGACAACCAGGATATGGAGGAGGTAGATTGAATACTGTCATCTCATTGATCTGACCCGGGTGAAGATGATTCAGTGTCTGAGGAAGTTGAGGTTCCATCTGCTTTGACTTCAATATATACCACAACATTCATTTGAACTTAAGTCATATGGAGAGCATGGTGCTTCGATTCAATTGTTATTAAATTTACATGCTTATTAGAACAACAACTAGGATGCAAACCTTTTCCTGAAATAGTAAGAACCCAGAAAATGTGTAAACTGCATGCAGGCATGTTGCAATAGGAACAACTCAGTTTGTTTGTACTAGCCCTACTGCACTTAGATTAATAATCCATTTTACTTTAACTTGGTACTGTACATGAATGATGGAAACTGCTTCCATTATACAGCTTAGAGGAACAAAATCTGGTATTGATTGGAAACAAAGGAATTTATTCTTTGCAAATGTAATCGCCCCTTATGGAATGTAGTGCATATTTCCTCAGTATTCAATTTTAATTTATAGAGAAGTCATCCTCATATTTACTAGCCCCTTATCACTGGAAGTGCAAGTTAATATTTGATAGCCTATGTCCTATTTAATGGGGTTCTCTACACGTAAACAAGTGTTGTTAAGAAATATGAGAGACTTTTTAGACTTGAATCATGTTATTTCCTTTTTTTAAAATACTGTCAACCCAGTGTGATGTATTAAAGGGAAACTATAAAGAATATTGGTGGAAAAATATATATTTTTGAAAATCATTAAGACATTTACATTGTACGACTTTTTACATTTGCTTGAATCATTCTAGCCCTCTCTTGCCCCCATCTTCTTCTATATTTAGTATCATTGGTCTCTAGATATCTCTGATGATGATTATTTGTATCGAGGCAGTATCTATGGAAATATCTTTAGGGTCTCTCCAGCAGCAAATCAAGTTCTTTTGGTGCCATGAACAAAAGACAGAAATCCAAGACGCCCTAATGTCCAGCAAGAGGAATGGTAAGACCGAAACCTTGCTTGGTAAGACCGAAACCTTGCGAAACTGGTTGGATGGTTGATTGAAGTCCCTGAGCCTCTTGACATCTAGTCCATCCAATTGTTATGCCTCAGGATTCTCCTTGACTAACTGCATGTGGAGTCAAGGATCATCATAATTGCCATTGGGAGGTTGAGAGTTTGAGTCTTGCCAGGGCCAGGTCATACCTAACACTTTAAAAATGGAAGCTACTTCCATTGTGCTCAGCATGAGCAATGGAGAATGGAAAATAAGCCAGTAAGCCACAACTGGGAAAAAAGCTGTGACTGACTTGACTTACACCAATTAGTTAGACACTGGGTTATAAACTCTTTCATACTTTATTTATCTTTCTAACTACCTAATTCCAATTTTCCTGCAGATGACAAATTTTGAAGGAATTGCAGGAAAATTGAACAAGTAGTCCTTAGAGAATCCATTAATACCAAATTTTGAAACACTTTAACACTCAATATGTGGTTGTGTGAGCTAGGAGCTGCTGCTTAACGCATCCCTATTGTGAGGTTGATTTAAATGTTACAGGACCACATTCCTTTCATCTCAAACTCAATCTTTCAGAAATGCAACTTCCATCTTTTGGATGCAGATGTTTGGTGCCAGGCAAGATTAATTCAATTCGACCATTCTTTGAAGATGTCCGCATCAGTTGAAATAGGAAATGTATGATCACGGTCATAGTCTACAGGGCCATAGTCTACAGGGGAGGGGTAAGAGAAAGTCCTCCTCTCCTGAGCTTTCCAAATCTAACATACACCTCATGTTAAGCGATGGTTGCACTCTTTGTTGGCAGTATTTGAACTGCAAACCCTCTTTGGATTTTGCACAGGCTATGTGAGCCTAACAGTACACAGGTGGTGTGTGCCTGACCACAGTCTTATAGCATACATGATGTGATACCCTGGAATACTAGATCCTTTTGGTCTGAAACAAAGAAATTTCCTTAAAATTTTGATCAATAGACAATTCAAAGTTTCTTAGAGGAGCAGTATTGTGCAATAGGTCTAAGCATAACACTTTTATGTGCTGATGGTGATATCAGTGACGTATCCAGGATTTTTGGCAAGGGGTACCTTGTGTTTTGATATCCAAGCGGAGCACCACCGTTAGTGTTGTGGAGTGTACAAATATTTGAAAAATTGGACCCTTTAGACAGCCGGAAATGCCGTCATTTCCCAGACTAACAAGTAGAGTGAGTCTAACCATTCTGTATTTTGTGCTTTAACGTTTGCAATTAAATGTTCACTTCAAATAAATTAGCAAGGTGCAAAGATCAGAAGGTTACTAAAAAGAAAATCTCTTGCCTGAAATTCTCTTCCGAATGACTATCTAAGCGAGTGCGACCCTCAGTTGGTACGGAGCGTACAGATAATTTTGAAAATTGGACTGCTCAGATAGCCTGTCACTAAAGAAATGAAGCATTTGTCATTTTGAGCTTTTGTTGCAATAATAGAAAAAAATCAGCAACTTGCGAAGCAATCAGAAAATAACCAGATAAAAATGTACCGCTTACTGAAGGAAACGGTCTTGCATCTACAGTTTTCCAGGGAAAACCATACAACGCCGATTGACAACATACTAATGTTTTTACTCTACTGCGACTCTTGGCTGAATTCAAGATCGACTGAATTGGTGAAATTTTCTAATGTGAACTGTCTGAACACTTAACTAGAAATGATTTTAACTCTTAACACCTTTTGAAAAAATGTCACGTTACAAGGTGGGTTTAAATAAAGTTTCGGGCAGACTTATATGGGGAAACATTCTCACACTGTACCAATATGTAAGTGGAAACCGTTTCATCACCTTTGTCCGAATTTCGACTGTCGTGGTAGGATAGATGGCAAACTATTAGGAATTGCAACTGGACACCCTCCCGTCTGTCTGTGTTATTAATTTGGTAATTGAAAATTTCCCAGAACTTTTTTCAACCTCCACCCGAATATTTTACCATTTCGATCAAAGTTTTTGCAAAACTACAGTTTGAAAATGGGCTTAAGAAAGCTTTCCATAAGCTGCCGAATATGTCGCAAATCTTTGCTATATAGATTATAGATTTTGTTTTCCATGTAAATTTCACTTTGAAAATAGTTTTTTGTTTGTTTGTTTGTTCGTTTGTTTGTTTTTGTAGGGGTTTTTTTCGGGCAAAGTTTTGAAAGGACTGTGATGCTCAGCCTTGACGGGCATTGTGTGTTCGCAACATTTAAAAACGCGCTGAGGAATGCTACTTTCTTTTAAGTGATATGCTTTATAGGTGTGTCGCGATTAATTCTTTTTGATTTTACGTATAGACCTATATGTTTCCTTGATATTTATCTTTTTTTGAACAAAAGTGTGAAAGAATTTGGGTATTTGACAGTTTCGGGCATTGTGGTGTGAGAAAGATTGTCAAGTAAAGCTCGCGAATGATGGGTAATTTTTGCGCTGCCCGAATGTGTTGCGAATTTTTGGTATCTTGTTGATTTATCATGAAAATTTTACCGCGACTATGACATTTTCCCTTTTCGGGCATATGTGTTTAAGATTTGGGCACTCTTAGGAGATTGCTGAGTAATTAAAACCAGGTCAACTTTAAAAGCTGAAGTGACTGCCCTAATGCTTTCCAAATTCCTGCCCGAACTTAATCTTGTGCAATTTGAGGGAGGCAGTCGCTCTAGTCAGCCCCTTCACCGCCTCGTACGCCCACTGATGGCATCTCGCCATTTGTTCTGCATTGAAAATATCTCTTAATTGACATTCTTGTTTTAGAATTTTGTATGATAAGAAATATTTTATTTGAAATTTTTTTTTCCAACTCCTCGGTGGAGAACGTACAGGGGTGTTCTCTGTCACCATTTTTCGCCTACAAGCAACCCCAGCAGAACTGACCCCATGGGTCAAGAATTTGAGAGCACACGAATGGTTTGTGGATAGACGATTGTGGAATTCTGTAGTATCAGTTGGCACAAAGACAAGAAGTAGGCAAAAAACCTGTGCGGGAGACTGGGCGAAAAATGTACAAAGGTAATGACTATCTAGGCGGAGCGCCACCACATCGAACCATCCGTCGTAATTAAATTTAAATTGAACCTTATCTTAGTAGACAGTGGGATTTTTTTAATGTTTTATTTTCAGCATCACTTCGCGCGCCTCTGTTACGTGAATTACCGAAATTCGGATACTTATCAGTCCCCAATACTCACCCCACCCACTTCTACCCAAACTGTTCAATTCGGTCCAAAATTAGTTAGATATCTCCATTACTCCTTGATTGTTATACAAGTATTCCTGTGATCTTTACCATTCATATCCGATGTTTTTCGGATATTGCGACGGGGGATGGGGGGGCTAGGCCATTCTCCGTCCACTCTGGATACGCAACGGGGTGGGATGTACATAAACATCTGCGTAAATAATTAAGAACGCGTAACCGAGGATTCCATTTTGAAGATGTGTCAGTGTTCCTTTTTAAAACGCGTTCTGTACATGTATGCGTCATACATTTCTTTCTGCGTAAATAAATGAACACGCACTACTGCGTTCTTGGAAAAACAATACATAGATTGGTTTCCGTTGTTAGTGGGCCGTTGGTGTTTATCATAAATAAATAAATGCATTTTTCATTTTTAACCAAATTTTAAAAAACGGATCATATTCTCTATGCCATACCGCTACTATGGAAGGAAATTTTAATTATCAACCCATCATAAAAATTGGAGTTATCATCATGCATGGTATAAAACTTACAATTCTCATAAGTTCCAATCCCTTTTTTTTTGCCGTCACCACCCATAAATTCCAACCCCTTTTTAGCCATCACCACCCATATTAGGCAGTGAGGACACTTACTCATACCAATGCCAAACGATATTGGGCACTTTCTGAAACTCTTCTACAGCTTTATTCAAAAAAGAAAATCTAGAAAGTATTGATAGGGTTAGGTTAGATGAGATGGAGTTTTACGGCCCAGTTTCCAACCAAGTGGTTCAAGTTGAGCCGGCCACGGCTTTTTCCAGTTGTGGCTCCACTGCTAATGCTGAGCACCAAGCACAATAGCAGCAGGTCCAGGTTTTAAAGTCTTTGCAATGACGGTATGACCCGGCCAGAACTTTAAATTTGTTTGTTTTTTTGTTTGTTCGTTTTTAATATTTTTCTATTGCATAACATTTCATGGGCGTCACCAGATACATTTTTAAAGGGGTTCATACTTTGTGCAATTAAGGAAATTACTGCCGCCTAGCGGCAATGCTGTTGGTCCAGGGGCCCCCTAAAGGGCCCTTGGTGAGCTCCAGGGGCGAGGCCCCGGAAGCTCTGAGGATATAGACATTTCAAATGCCTATAATGCGGTGAAATTATCGTCAATCTTGCGAGTTTGGCAGTACCAAAATTATAAATTCATTAAATTTCAGAGCAAAACGTGAACCTATGGATGGGGATCAATGAGGAAGCTTTAAATCTTAAAATGACAATGACACCAAGACGTTTTTCTTTTAAAGTTGGGGAAGGGGGGGGCTATCGTGGGATCCTAGGGCTCGGTTTAGAGAACCAACTGGAGTGGTAGCATCCAAAGGGAAAGGATTCCCAGAACAAAAATCCTTGAAAAATCGTAGAATATAACGAAGTATTCAAGATGAAGGAGGTAAAAATAGCGAACCACAAATAACAAATCATAGAAAAATTTTAAGCAAATTGATCTCTGCAATGCAAAGAAATTTAAAGCGGCTCATTGAGTTTATATCAATAACGTAATGAGAGTGACAAAGGGTCTTTACCACTTGACAATTCCTACAGTTAGCATAAAGAGTCAAGTTTCATATCCAATAGTTACTGAAAAAGTTAAATCTTTGAATTTTGTGGTGGCTTGACTTGTAACGGTTTCCTGCATAATTTGAAAAGAGTGCCTCGTCACACATTTTTGAAAATCGAATTGACCTGTTGAATACTCACTCATAAAACAGTTATTTGTAAGTAGGATATGGAGTTAGTCTTAGTTGGACCATTTGTCATTAGTATGTGAAGAAAATTTAACAGGTTTGGAAAGAAATTGTTGAATTCATGATTCAACTCCATGAGCCGCTTTAAGAAAATCATTTATATCTGCAATGAACAGCGTCTTTTAAACTATTTGAGATATCAGGCTCCATAGCACAATGTGATTTTACCAATGTACTTTGTTTTTTACTTTCAACCTTTCTCTTTCAAGACCTAGAAAAGTTTCATTTATTCCATTAGAAAAGTAATGCAAAGGTAAAAGTTGAAAACGCCGAGCGAAAATTGGAGGAAGAACAGAAGAATTTAGTTCAGAATTAGAGTAATGATTAACCCATCACTCAGTTTGATACGAATGTATAGCTAAAAGGAAGTTAATTTTCAATTCTACCACCTCTACCGTCTGTTTTTGAGAATCCTGCATCCTGATTGGTTGAACCCTGGCCTGTTATTTCCTACACACAGTCAATAATCGTAAAACAGTAATAAAGATAAAGTTTTTCATGCATTTCCGCTGGCAGGATAGGAATAAACTACATTTGTCTGACCATTACTGTCTCATAAACCCTCTCAACTCCAAATTAGCAACATAACGGACTAGACTTCGCCTCGTCCGTTACCTTGCCAATTTTGAGTCTTGAAGGTTAATGAATCAGCCAAATGCAATTTACTCCTTAAATATCGGTTTCATCATTTTCTAAACTTTAAAAGGCCCTTGACTCGACAGATGTTGTTGAGATAGCTACCTCTTCATAGTACTATCCGATCAAGTAAAAACATCTTATTACTAACACATAGCACCGTTGAGTCAAAGGTGGATATTAAACACGGACAAGCATATGATACATGCATTCAGCGAGCGAGTCGAAATCTAGACAGGGCATCCTAATTTACAGGTTCTATTGAATGTAGTTGTGTTAAAACCCTCAGAACAGTCGACTACTGAAACAATATCATCATTCTTGGAACTACTTTTTCATTGAGATTTTAAGTCAATTTGATATATCCCCCTTTTTCACTTCCGTTCCCATATTAAGGTATACTGAGCCTACACAGACATGAAGCAGTATACCCAGCAATTGTACAAAATTCAAGAGATAAACGTATCGTTCTAATATAGTTTTAAAAAATGATTGTTCTATTAAAAAAGATATCATTTAAAGGTATTTCATGAAAAGTACTATTTGATTTTAATACTATGGAAAGGTGTAGCTACATATAACCAATAGGACTTGCTAGCGGACGGCACTTTACAAAAAGTAAGAAATGAAATTGTAATTTGGGGGACTAGATCTGTAATTGCAGCGAGATTAGGCATTCGACATCTTAAAAGAAATTTATACTTTGCAATGGCAGAAGAAATCCTTTTTTTTTCTCTATCTCTCTTTAAACGTGTCTGTAAAGTAAAGAAAACTCAGAGGGGAGTCGTTGGCACCCCAACCCCCCTTGGTGACGCCCATGCATTTGGTTATATTGTCAGCTGACGCGCCTACCACATGGATTTTATATGATGTAGGACGTCACAGAAAAAGAAGTGGCCCATAATAAAGGCAAGAAAGCAATGCGGCTGATTTGGGTACCAGGGAGCCGCTCCTATGTCTAAGGGCGTGCGTGTCCAAGATATCTTGTGCGAACAGCGTGATTCAAACTGGGAATTGAATGCTCTTTAGAAAGCACATTTCAGGTTTTCTTCGTTTTTAGAAGTGTGCAGTACAGAATGTCAAATGCAGTGAGCATGTCATGCTGCTGGCGTTCATCAAATATAGAACGATAGAAACAGTTTTCAATTAATCCAAATTTTGAAAAATGAGTAATTTTCAAAATATGCATAGCATTCTATAAAAGGAAAGTTTCAAAGTTTTCAACCCATCATGAAAATTGCACTATGAGAGGTGTCATGCATGGTATAAAACCTACAATTTCCTTCTTGAAAACTGGGATTGAATAAATTACAAACACCATTATTGCCATCACCATCCATGTTCGCTTTTGTGTCCTCGAGAGGCGTTGAGAGGCACTCAGATATACCGGTGACGAACCAAATTGAACATTTTCTAAAACTCTTCTTCTACAGCTGTATTAAAAAAAATAGAGAAAGTAGCTGTTAATACGTTAACATTTCGGTTACACCTATACATACCGTTAATTTTATGTATTTTGACGAAAGATAACAACTTAAATGGAGTTTTACGGCCTAGATTCCAAATAACCTATTGGTTCAAGTCGAGCCGGCCAAGGCCTTTTCCAGTTGTGGCTCACTGGCTTCCTTTCCCTACTCCTGTGCTTATGCGGAGCATCACACACAACGGCGGTACGCAGGTTCCATTTTTAGAGTCTTCGGTATGACTCGACCTGGGAACAGAACCCAGGCCCTCCGCGTGGGAGGCGGATGCTCTACCGTTAGACCAAATATACGCGGTCTATTTTTGACGAAAGAATTAGAGCCCAGGGCTGAAACCAAATCCACCTTATCCGAGCCAGTTCCGATTCCAGTGACCCCACTTTCAGGTCAATTCCCAGACCGGTACTCCTCAAGCCAAGCCGAAACCGCAGAATTTTAAGACCATGCCGAGTCCGAGTAATCAAATGTGCGGTAAAACAACAAAATTTACCTCAGTCAGATACTGGTTACAGGGTAGGCAAGGCTTTCTTTAAAATGTTCTAACCAAGTGCTTCTTACATTACCATGGCATGTACAAATATCTTAATACAGGTAAAAAAGAATCGTTAATCTGTCCGGGGGGCTTTTACGGCCTCAGCCCTCCCTTTTTCGCCACATCAACAATAAAAACAAACTAGAAATTTCTAGTGCAACTCCCTAAACACCCCTGTGTTTTCTTAGGTCACCCCCCCCCCCCCCCCTTGGAATGTCTGGATCCGCGCTTGCTGTCAATGTTTTAAAAATGAGCATTCCTTCTGAACGTTTGAATATCAGACAAAAGTCACCAAACTGAGCCCATCTTGTCCGAATTTCATTTAAAGTGGACTTGGCTCCCGACCGAACTTGGACCAGAGGAGCCCATGCAACTGCAGCCCATTCCAGGTGCACTCTGATTACAGGAATTCGAATTTCGGATCAATTCCGAGTCCAGGAAGCAAGGACCAGAGTCCAAAACAATTGAGTCAGAGTTTGGTCTTTCAGAGCGTTAAAGCCTTTTAAAGGCCCGGCGTTAGTCACTGGATTTATTTTTTAACCTGAATCCAGCCCACAATGAACTTTGTTCGCTTAATTTAAAGCTCCCTCATAATTTTATCTTCCCCATTTCTTTTACTCAGTTTCCTACAGTTATTGTTTTGATGATCCTCTCCCTTTCCAAAGCAGAAAAGGCTAATATGAATACACAACTCAAAGTTTTTGGAAGCCTCATGTTTGCATATAGGGATCACGATCACTTCAAAGCCCCCCCCCCCCCCCCTACCACCACCACCTTGGCCTCACTTGATTTTTATTTTGCTTATTGCCCGACATTGAACTTAGCAATTTTCATGCATTATGCAAATAAACGATCATCACAAGCTACCGTAGAAATCCACAATTGGTTCTCTGTTGCAAAGAGCTGCGTATCCGAGCTGAAGTGACACTTTAAGGACCTAATGTTACGTTAGACAGTAGAAGTTGTACAACACGACCTAACGTGCTTTACAAACATAATTTTAAACTTCGATTTTCTGAAAGACGTGATGCGTTTCCAACTCAAACCGTAAGTGGTACGCATTTAATTGTATAGAAGTCAAAACTGAATAACATTTGATTTAAAAAAATATCAAAATAAATGGAAGTGATTTCATCACTTTTTGCAAAACAACGAAGTATCTACGGTAGCGCATTTAGGCCATTATCGTTATTTAATATCTCAGTGAAGAGTGTGCTTGTTTCCTTCACCAAAGTGACATCTGATAAGACGAGTGTCAATGAGGGGGATAATCGTTGGGGATCGGGTCCCTCGTAGTTGGAAAAAGTGGAAGTATAGGCTTCAGGGAGTGTAGGTTGCTGATAGACGGAGTCAGGTCACAGACACAAACTGAGGCTCCAACTAATGGATAATTCTTGCCCCACAATCCACAAGCCGCGGGATCTATGCCCATGGCTCAAAGAGAAGGTTCTCGGTGGATCTCCATTAAATAACATCTCCGGGCCCTGCAGGTCATACCAGATCATCAAATCACACCGGTCAACTACAGTGAAGTAAGGTTCTTTTCATAATTTCCACATTTTCTCTAATATAAGCTTCTGATTTTGAGATGGGCAACAAAGTTTCGGAAACTTAAAATGTCTTCAGCCGTGAGCCTCAGTCCACAGACCACAAAAAACCATTGAATTAAAACTGACAGCAGTCTTTTGTGGCGGTTCACTATCTCGGATTTGCTAATGGGAACTTCAGTGGCGTAGGAATTCGAAGCAATATGAAAGTGGGAGGGCGTAACTTTTTGGACCATGCACCTCACCCTACCCCAAAGACCAAAGGGTACATGTTTATGCTATTTTTTCGTTTTTCTACGCACGAGAACAATTTTTTTAAATAAAAAAGGGGATTTTTTTCTTAAGTGTGAACACTACAGTATTAGGAACTTAATTTGCGGCGCACGGAGCGAGCCGAAAATTTGGGTCCTTTTACAAATTTGTAACTATGGAGCTTGTATTGCAGAAAATAGTTTAGATTCAGGGTTCAGTTTCTGTAAGAAATTTGAATATTTGGGGGACTATCGACTATTGAAGAATCTGCGTTTTCTATTAGCATATATCTGAGATAGCACGTCGCTGAAGATCGTTGTCGTTGCACAATGTTATCCAAGGATTGTGGATTGAGGTTTCTGGACGACATTCAAAAAGCTCCCTAAACTTTGTTGCCTTTTTTACTTGACCAATTTTTAAAAATTAAAAGCCTATATTGAAGAAAATTTTTAGAAAATGGCACTTAAGCGGCCCGGAAAAGTTTACCACTGGCTGTTTTATGAGTGACCACTTACTGCATTAAAGGCCCAGTTCTCTCACCCCAAACAGTACCAATTCTCCCAACCTTCTTACTTAAGCCCCTCCCACAATTGTCTGAAATTCATCTTCATCCAGATACAATCTCAGTTCATTGCTTCAAGGTGAGTATATAGGAAAAATCAATTTATTATTTATATAATCAAAACACTCTCAGTATTTTTCATGCTGTGTAATATAAGCTTTGATACTCTGCATTGTTTGAATTAGCTGTCAATCAAAGAGTTGAGCCAATTGAGAATTTCGGTAACCCCGTACCAAAACTGTAGTTTGGGTTGAAAGGTTTGGCCCTTTAAGGGTTGCAATTTAGAGTGCGCGCCTTTTTTTAAACTAATAATTACAAATGTGGAGCTTTTATTGGGAAAAATTCGGAATTTTATGGAGGAAAAGATGGGAAAACCGCACTGTTTTTGACAGGTGTCTCAAATGTTAAATTTCCGAATTTTTTGAATTTTTTTTCGAGCCAGGGGGCAATCGCGTCCATGCCTCCTGTAGCTACATCACTGCTCTGCAACACTTAACATTGAAAACAATTTGACACTTCAACAACTGAAGAATCCATTTAACCAGACCACTCAACTGAAAGGGTTGAAAGGTATCTGATGATAGATGTGCATGTGAGCATTTGAGTTGGCGAATGGTCCCCTGCCTGGAATACTGATGAAGTCTTGCTTAATAGACTATCTTCAATCAGCGCGGAGCTTACAGAAAATTTTGAAAATTGGTACCCTCAGACAGCCGGAAATGACATGTCTCGGGCTTGTAATTAAGTAGTGGCTAAGTTTTCCGATTTTTCTTTCAAGTGTGAACACCACTGTATATCAGGGGCAAATAGCGGCGCGCAAAGCGCGCCGAAAATCTTCAAGTCACCCAGGCTTTTAAACAAATATATGTAGATATTGAAGTTGGAACTTGTATTGCATTAAACTTTGGATTCTTCAGTTTTCCTGTAAGGAAATTACAAGTGTTGGGGGATTACTGAAGAATCTGCGCTTCCTTCACATATTGGTGGCAAATCTGAGAATCCTTGCTCTTTCTTAAGTTCTCCCTACACTCTTGCAAAGAGCAGTTCGGCGAAACCAAGCTATAAATTGCTTCGCGAACAAGCTAGATTGCACGAGGGCCGAATCTTTGTTAATTACTACATAGTGTTATCTAAGGCCAAGGAACTGACAGTCTCCGATGACTTTTCAAAAGTTTCCCAAACTTTGTTGTCTTTTTTAGACCCTTTTTAGCCAAATTTGTCAAAATCAAGAGCTTTCATTGGAGAAAATTTGGAATTCTAGGAAAGACAGTTTACAAAATTAGCAATATAGCTTCCGGTGCCTCTTGATCGATGATGTGGTGTCACATATGGTAAATATCCAATTTTGTCGTTTATAGCTCGGAAAACTTCACCAAACTGATTTATGAGCTAAAACTAATGCATTTAATATTGCATTTTTCGGCGCGCGAAGGGCGCCGGAAATTCTTCTTTTTTAGGATTTGGAAAATGAAAAAAGGGGGGTTTTCTGACCTGGGACGTGGGGGGCTGACGTATGCTTCCACCCACACAGCCCCCCCCCCCCCCCACCGCGCGCTTCCTCCCTTACTCAAAATCCATATACGGGCCATATATGGAAATTCATATCTGGCCCATGTTTGGTCCAGATATTGAATTTTTATCTGGCATTAACAAAAATTAGGTAAATATAACTTGACATAACATAATGTATTGATAAATTTGATATTACTGAAATTTTCTATGGGACAGATAGGGTGCATACATGTTCCATATAGGGGTTTATATCCAGACCATATCTGGACCATATATGTCTGCACCAATATTTATTAGTGCACTTCCTTTGTGTAAAGCATATCAGAAACCTTCTGAGCCTGCTTTTTCTAAGGTCCTATCGACCCTCTGGCAAAGGGCCGTTCGGCGAAACCAAACTTGAAACTGCTTCGCGGAGGAGCTATTACGTCCAATCGCCCAATGAATGGCCAAGATACTTTTTCCAGAGTCCTCAAGACCCTCTGGCAAAGGGCCGTTCGGCGAAAGCAAACTTGAAACTCCTTCCCGAAGAAGCTATACGTCCTATTAAGGACAACACTTGACCAACCTCAAGGCCTCCAGATCATTATCATTATTGGACCAGGACCAGGACAAGTGTTCTTTTAAAGTGCTTGGAAACGGACACTGTCAGAACAAAAAACTCCAACCGGACCAGACAGATCACAACGTTGAACTATTAACAACTTGTTAATACAAAGACCAGGATAATGTTAAGGATTATGTGAACATCTCTAACAAAGTGCAATGTCTATTGTAATCAGGTAATACATTGACTTAAGTATTTTCAGTTGTTAAATTACCTAATAGTGAAGAACAAAGCTGCTTTGAAATTCCAACTTTTAAATGTTAACACTGCATTGTTGGTTTAAATTACCGTATGGGACAATATTCCAACATGAATTTTGTTGAAGGTTTTATGATTATTTACATTTTACTTCCTTAATCATAAAAAAGAAAATCAGGGCTCTAAATTCCTGACCACGCACGCATTGGAAAGTCATTTTCATATGTTAGCCCAGCTAACAACAAAACGTTTCCTGAACGTTCTTCAAACGTAACCACTTTCGTTTCGCAAACGTCTAGAACTACGTTTTAAAGACGTGTTTTTGTGGACTATTCATACGTTTTCAAAACGTTTTTTAAGACCATAAGTACTAACAAATAAAATTTGCTGGGTGAGGAAGGGAAATTTCACTTAACTTTTAAGACAAACATAAGGCTAATGAAAGAAAAAAAAGATATAAATGGTTTTTCATTTTCTTGACCTACTGTATGTAACTGTAATCATACTTTCTTTAATAAAGTGAACACAAAAAGACTATTCTTAACTTCTTAGTGCTGGCAAGGAAGTATGTCAAAGTATCATACAGCTCTAAATCTGCACTTATACACACTGAAAGCATCATTGCTGTGATTAAAGTTTGCACAAGGTACCACTTAATGATATATGGTACAGTTGAATTTTACATCCAGTATACACATACTGTACATCACTCTGCATGGTAAAGAAATAGAGCCTGGGCGACGACAAAGAAAACCAAGCTAATAACAGTTAATGCTTATAGAGCAATAAAATTCCTATCGAAGCTGAAATTTGAGAAATCTATATTGCATAATACTTAATTTGTAGAAATGGTCGTTTCGTGCTGCAGTTAGACCTACTTTTGTACGTATAAATTATTACTGTAAACAGAATGGTTTAGAGGAATTTCAAAAATGAAAGCAAATTAAGCAATATACATATTATATAATGCCTTGCAGACAAAAACTACAAATTTTAAGCCTGAGGCTGTTAACTGTTGACCACAGATCAGCAGCGATTTTCAATACAAAAGTATAACAGCTTAGTTTTGCAATTGCATGCAACAGGAAAGCCAATGAAAAGGCAGTAATGTAAGCATTAGAAACTTTGGGATGAAAAACATTAAGTAAACTTCAAAGATGTGCATGGTTTGTAGTAAACATCGCTTGGAAAATCTTGAGAAAAAATCTGAGAAAAACTTGAACCATACTCATGTATAGTGAAATATAAGGTGGTATACAACAGGAACCAAAATATCTTTGATATTGTACTTCAATATCCAAATGAAAGCGGGTGGTACTACAGTATACTCATAATGGCAGCTTTATTTTAGTGGCAAGTTCAATGTTGACAGTTTTTTCTTAGATCAATCATTTACACCACCAACTGAGTTTCAGTTAGAGCCAAATGGCTTTATTGGGAAGAACAGCTCAAATTAACATGCTTTGGAACTGATATCAAATCACAACAACAAAGTGAACACTTTAAAACTGCTCCTCTTGAACAAAGACCTGCATGGTCAAATGCTATATACTGTAATTGGCAGGGAATTCATTGGGACATAAAAATCCTTGTTTAACAAAAGGTGAAAGTGAATTTTGTCAAGTTTGTTACTTTCTTCTTTTCATAATATGCACAGCCCACAGTTTATCGAACACATAAACTCGTAAAGATTTATTTAACCCTTTACCGCCGTGCTCCGATCGAGGCTTATTTGCGTGCCTCGGGACTGCGCGGAAAAGCGGACTAGCCCGCCCCGCATCGGCTCCCGTAGGCCATTGACCCCGTGACCTCAAACTATTGTCTCTCTCGTTGTTGTGGCCGAATTTTCGGGTAGCTACTCGCAGTTTCGAGCTCTGTGCGAAACAGTAAAGATGGGTGACAGCCGAGCTCTCTGCATGGGTCCGAAAGGACCCAAACAACGGTAAAGGGTTAAAACTCCGAAGCAAAACTGGTGTAAACAAAGAATCAAGGTTAACAACTTCTTACAGTATTGAATAGATTGGTAAAGATTCATTTACAACACTTTCAAGTTAGACTGGTGCAAACAAAAAATCAAGATTTACGACTTACTGTACAACATTGAATAGTTTGTTACACATTCATTAATAACACTCTCAAGCAAGACTGGTGTACAAAAAGAATCATGATTTGCAACAACTTAAAAGTATTGAAGAGATGGCCAACTCACACACTTATATACTGTACAAATCACACCGAATGGAGACCAAACAATGTACTATTTTCCTTAAGGGTCAATTGAATTGACCCATAAGGAGCTTGCTAGGAAATCCCATCTATTCTTGAGGTTTTGATGTATAAATACACCTGGCAAGTACCAACAATAATCTTAGCAATCATGATGTTATAATTTTAACAGAATGTTGGAGGTTTGAAAGACAGACAGTTGCCAAAGGCAATATCAAGGATGAAAAACCTTCATAAAAAATTGAAGGTCCTGACACAATCTCTCAAAAAAGCATAATTCCCCAGTCTGGAAAAATTCCTCAGAACTTCAAGACTAAAGAAAAGTCCAGAGACATTTTTATAGTGTACCACCAATTCTATGTAACTTAATTCTGGTATATTGTGCATAGAAATCCAATGCAAACATCATTTCTCTACGTGAATTGGTTTTAGCAAGATTATTACATGTTTATTCATATGAGATACATTGCTATCATTCTACAACAGTACAGTACACAGTCACAGGAGTCAATGTAATTTGGCACTGGTATTGTATCCTCCATGGTACCATCATGTAAACATACACACACAGTACAGCCACTTAATACGAACAACTAACTGTAGCACACAGCCATGAGGAAAGACAGTTCGATATTTTTTTACCAAAGACTTTTGGTTAAAATGAGAGTAGCATGCTGCCCATGATCAAGATTTCCATCTGCAATAGAATCGCCTTGGCAGACATAATAAGCCTACCGTTTTGTTTCTGGTTTGAACAACTTTGTGGTCAACTTTGCATTGCAAAGATAAAGAGTCATTTAGCAACACCTACTTCAGGAATAGAACAATTGTGGTGAGTGCTCTTGAATATTAAGGCCATAAAAGTTTGGGCTCATTGAAAGGATTTTTTACTATCAGCGGCAGGGTCTGAGGGGGCAGCTGCCCCAGAGCGGCTACGCAGGCTAGACCTATGGCGACAATATTACCATTCCATCATAAATCAATTATCAGTAGCAACTGAAAAGTCTGTTGGTCTGATGATGCGTCTCAGATAAGACATGATACCATAGTCACTCGAAAATAATTTAGTTCAGAGTCCTGGTTCATAAATATCTGCAAAAACAACAATATAATTACATTACATGCATTTCTCAATGAAAGAAGTATAGACACAATATTTTTTATCACAGAAAATGACCTCAAATAAAGTACAATGTGCACTGACATTTAGCTTGGTTCTTAAGGTGCATCTCTGGAAATACAAAAGCATATGTTCCAACAGGGAGGGTGCCGCCTCCCCTTGAAAATTTTCATGGAGTCTACAAATAAATTGTGAGCGATTTTAAAAATGACAAAATTAGTAAGTTTCTTTACGGTGGTATAATGAGGTTTAATAATACTTCTTATTATTCAGCAATGCTTTTTAAAAATTGTCTGAGAAGCATCCCATGTACAACCTGTGGTGTTCATTGATACCCCCTAGGGTTACTAGTATCCCTGGTTGGGCACCAGGGCATTAATGTGTACCTAAAAAGAAATTCAAAAATATATGTGTTAAACAGCATGAAAAATTCTAACAGTTCTACTCCTATCTTCATACAACAGGACATTCTTGAACCGAGATGTAAAATGTGGAAAGTAATTTGTAAACTTATTAAAGCAAATTACTGTAGTCCATTGTGCAATAATGTGCAACTTTCTTGTTGTACCACTCACATTACCTTCTTTGTTTCCCTTAAATATTAAAAATGTTTTATGACCTTGAACATTTCCTGTTCGCTTGCACGGCATGTTGCACGGAGAGGGCTTAATTAATAATACTGTACATTAACCCATAGGGGAAGAGTACCAGCACACCTTGGCATAAGGTGCAGTAACTTTCAGAAAAAACAAAAATACAAAAGACTGTAATTCGAGTAGTATAACAATTACTGTACTGTACATCACAAATTATTGCACACTGTGTCATTTTAATTTGAGGGATAAAAATTTCAACATTTCATATCTCAGATAAGGAATATCCAAGAAAGATTGGAGTTGGACTGTTAACCTTAATATTTCATGCGATTTAATATAAATTTTCAATTTTTTTTTACTTGAGATACACTTTAAAGAGAAACTTTCCTTCAGTTCCTACATACAGTAAAAAATTTTCTCAAGACACCAGATATAATCAATAAGGTAGAAACATTTTAGTGTTAATTCATACTGATCATCAGGATGTTCAACATTTCTTTACAATTTAGACCAATTTCTGTTCCTAACACTTAACTAATTTATAATGTATTATGACACCATGGGACACCATGTGACCTCTGAGTACATTGTAAACCCTTGCCAACAGATTCAAATCAGAGTTTGTAAAACAGGGAAATAAACAAACCATGGTCTAGACTGGGCAAAGGACAGGAAATTGGTTAGTAGGAACTTCACCTTTTGGCTTGATTTTACTAAATAAGCTGCTCTCAAATCCTCACTTTAATCTCAAAATGGAGTTTAAGAAATGAAGGAACTTACTCAAAATGATCTTGAAAATGGTGCTTGCCATCAGACCCCTCTTCTCTCTTCTACAGTTCAGTAGCACACAAATTCAAATGATCAATCGATCATACTGTAGGAAGTTGGTTCTAAGGTGATGTACCACCCTCCGCATGTTGTCATTCAGGGGGCTCCTGGGAAAAGACATAATATAAAAAAATATTTTGCAAAAGTGGATAAAAAAACATACCTACTGCACATTCATACATATGTTCTACACACATGCATAAACATACAGAATGGCCGATAGCACTAATAGTCATGGCTATCACGACCTTCCTTATGTCAGTTCTGCTCCTCAAAAATATCCCACTGGAATAACACAGACCAATAGCAATTTTGCTTATTTTGGTGACCTCTTCTGAATCTAATGAGCCCTGAACATGCAAAGTCTAGAAAAGGATGAAGTTATTCTAGTCATTCATGATACAGTAAAGACTGTACAGTAGGCCCCTAACTGTAAACAAGATATCAAAACCAAAAGAACGCTAAATTGTGTTGTAAACTCTTAAGTATTAAACTCAATGCCTGGAAATTACAATGATGTTTGGTTTAATTTTTTCTAACAGAAAACATTGCTTTAAGGTTGATACCTTCTGTAATACTATAAAACCTGCAGAATGCTCTACAATACTGTAAGTTCAGTATCATGACATCATCCATTTGGAAATCACAATTTATCTACCTGTATCACACTAACTGTAAGGTTCACTGCTATTGACAGCAACTAAAATTGTTTACACCAAAAGTGAAGATGGACTTGAAAAACATAACATGCTTACGAGAGTCCTGCTGAGCTATTTGAAATTGTGTCTGGATTCAATGGCAACAGGGTCAAGCACAATGTCCTTTTCTAAGTACTTTATTGGTGGCTCATCCAAGGCATCATTATCAACCTATGGGATGTTTTCTTGTGAAGCAGCATGCAACATCCCAAGGATCACTTTTTGACATTCTTTGAGTTCCTTCAGTTTCATTATTATCTTTACCTCAAAGTTTCCTGTGGGATGAAAACAAATGAACAATACTGTAATTCAGTATCCAAGGTATTTCTTTATTCAAATCTATAACTAATTTTTTGTAATTTACAGGGCACCAGAAAAAAAATCGTCTTGACATAAAAAGTTCACAAATGCACCACCAGCCAAGGGTGAAATTTACAAGCCTTAGCCTAATACTGTACTTTTATGAAAGAGCGAAACTCATGAAGACATTAAGAGACCATTAAACTTTTCCTTTGATTCTTGAAAAGAAATGCCAGAGGTCCCAGGACACTTGCTTTTGAGTGTCTATTGTATTTACAACACTGTGACACTACCTACGTCAACCTTACTGTATGTACAGTACTGTTCAATGGCTTTAAAAACATAAAGTCAAGAAATATAAAAAGACCAACACAAGGCTAACAAAAAGGGGATTCTACTGTTCAGTCATTTTTTTGTTCTGCTGTAGCAACAAATTTTGAAACAATTTAGGTGCTCCAACATGGAAGAATGTTGTCTTAATTTCACACTAGGTACAGCAGCTCTTCACTTTCACTTCATATTTAGCTTGCCAAACTGCAACCCAGAAATGTCCACAGTGATACATTCATTGCATTCCAGCCTAGCCAAAGGTATTTATTTCTCCTTCATTTCTTTTCTGTACCCTCCAGAATAATACATTATTTTCCGCCCTCTTTACTTTCTGCCCTTCAAAAACGGTGCTTTTCACCCCTTCTATTTTCAGCAGAAAACATCCTTTTTGGGGGTGGAAAGTAATGGATTGGAATGTGATATCATTGGTACAGCACTTGTGTCAAATGAAGGTTTCATCAAGTTTTCCTTTAAGTTTCAAACATCATTGATGTCTCTTACTATTCAGTGCAACACTCGTAACTACCATGCTTCAAGCAACACTCTCACTGTAGACTTTAGTGTACTAATACATACTTACTGTACGTACAGGTAGCCGGATTACCTTAGTTTCTGCCCTGGTTACTTTCTGCCCTCAGAAACGGTATTTTCAGTCCCTTTTAATCTTAGCAGTAAACATCTTTTTCGGGGGCATAAAGTTGAATGTGAAATCAGTGGTACTGTACTTGTGTCAAATGAAGATTTTATAAACTTTCTCCTAGGCCTAAAGTTTCAAACATCATCGATGTTTCTGCTATTCTGTGCATCACTCGGTGCTGGCTGTGCTGATGTCTTTCCAAGCAACATTTTCACTGTAGACTTGGGTATTCATATTAATACATACCTATGTACAGGTACAGTATACGACATTCAGTGCTGTGAACAATTATTCACACATTTTGCATAAGCTTGCTATATTATAGACACACAGAGTTGGGACCTACTTAGCCTAGGCCTACATGAAAAAAATATAAGACCATGACTATACTTAATGTTCATAAGAACATCACACAATTCAATCTTTATTGGCCAGGATGCTGAAAAAGTTTTAGGCCTAGTCTAGACCTAACCACATATTTTATTGTTGTCGACTGATCGAAGTGATCGACTCATGATTACTTCATAAGCATTGCTACTTGCACTGCCTCCTACTTTTCAACTATGATTCATTTTCTACAAATTACTCAGTCCAAAGAACACCAAAATATAGCACAATGAAGAAGACTGATTACAAAATATTACATTCAAATTTTATCGATTTTTGTAGATGTTTTCATATTTTTTTGGAAACGAACTTTCTTAGGTGATCGACTCATGATAATCCCAGTATACGTAGGCCTACACTGTACAGTTATTTGCGGCAGCCTAACTTAGGCCTAGGCCTAGGCTAGGCTTAAGTTCAAACATTTAGGCCTAGGCCTATTTCCACCCCAAAATTTTCAATGGTGGAAATAGTGACTGACTCAAGGTACTACAGTAAATATAATGGGTTGAACGTTGACTGCACGGGTCTGTCGAGTGCACATCTGCATTGAAATTTCGTGTAAAAATCTTGAAACGATAGAACAGCCCTTGGGAAAGTTTGGCGCGCATTCCACAGTATAACTGCCTATCGAACACTAACATTAGGCTTGCACCTGCCGTGTGCACATAACTGTTAGGCTAAGGGCTTGTGCCTTGCACAAACATATGACTCAACAAGTGAACAATTTTCATCATTTTTCATATGAAAGCATCCTTCAAGACGATTTTAAAGAATTTAAAACAGATTTCAAGACTTACTGTTATTGTCACAGTTGTTCCAGGAACAAGTAATTGAGATTTCTGGGAACTTTCAAGAGAGCTGCTGACAGGAACGTTCGAATTTGGACCGTAACTGCTTTTGTTACAATCTATGGAACGCCAATAGAGTCATTAATTAACAGAAAGGGAAGGTAATGTTCACAAGTAGAAGATCGTTGCATAAAGTTTTGTCTAGCCGATTCACTGACGAATTTGCCTCCCTCGCTAACCGAAATTATGGATGCAATGCCAATGAGAGCAGGAGGATCGAATTTGACTGGCACCGGGGTGGATCCTGATTTTATTTTTCACCCCATGCAGGAGGTGCAGCCCTGTGGTTGTACTGCAGGAGGTTTAAAGGGTAGGAAATTCCGCCAAGTTCCTAACATTTTAAACTGCAAAGCCAAGACGTAAAACAGTATTGCTGCGGTCCTCGCTCACATAGCCAAGGGGGGGGGGTCGCTTTCCCTAGAAAGCATCTGACATCAATTTTGCTATGGTTCATCATGGTTCCCGAATAAAAATACGCCCCCTCCATTCCCGCCCCCATCGCTTTCTCCATATATTTTCGTAGGGATGCCAATTAGTGCCTATACCGCTATACCCATTGTACCTGAGTTGCATTTGCAAAATATCACAGAGTGCACTTAAGGAAATTCGTACGTTTTGCTCTTTCGAGGGACCGTGAGGAGGGAGGGGGGATAGCATGAAAAGCAAGGGGATTACCCTATTCCATTTTATGAAATTTTATCTGTGTGACATCGCTGCAGCAATCATGTTGCAGTGTTAAAATATAGGTTACATCTTTGACACAGCTTTAAATTGCAGTACTTGCTCAAGTTGCTCACGTTGATTTTCATATTTGAGCATGATTTTTGTACATTTTAGTACAAAGAAGACGGAATTTCATCGTCCCTGTCCCCTTATTGATATTTTTATTTCACTTACTTTAAATAAAAAAAGAAGAACAAAACGGTTAAACGGACCTCAATCCCGCCAGTGGGGAACTAGTCCAATAAAGTCTCAGTAGAGAGAACCCGGCTGCCTCCATTGGGCATTTTTGAACAATTTAAAGCTAATATTAAGACTTATCGGGAATGTACTCTATAGCTAGTATGACGTTTAGAAAACGTCTTGAAAACGTTTTGAACACGTTTTAACCATAACGGTCTAGCATCGTTTCCTCTAACGTACTTAAACGTCTTTGGGAAGTCCTCGTGAATGCTCATATAATATGAACGTCCAGAAAACGTCATAAAAACGTTTAAAAATCGTCTAGGTATAACGTTTTACAAACGTTATTTTGTTACGTAGTAAAAACGTTTTTAGATAGTCCTCTTTAGTTTGTGGGAAATGCGGGACGTTTTGAACACGTTCTAAAAACGTTACTTTGGAGGAAACGGACAAACTGAGAACCAAACCAAAACGTTTTCTGGACGTTCGCTGTTAGCTGGGAGTACCGGTATAATATGGCTTAATATGGTTTGAATTTATGATTTTGGTTTGCTGATACTTATTCAGCCTCCAAAGAAGGCCTTTATGCAAGACATGTACACAAATTAAACGTAAAAGTACTAATATGGTCATATAAAGTTTGCATGTTTTTCTGGCATGGTATTTTAATCAGTTATATCTGGCTTAATATGGCCATATATATAAAACTTTATTTACATATCTGGACAAACATTTCATCAAGTTATATCTGGCTTGATATGGCCTTCTAAAACTTTATTTACATATCTGGACAAACATTTCATCAAGTAATATCTGGCTTGATATTGCCATATAAAACTTTACTAACATACCTAGACTGGCATTTCATCAAGTTATTATATCTGGCTTTTTATGGCCATATAAAACTTTATTTACATATCTGGACTGGCATTTCATCAACTTTTATCTGGCTTGCTGTGGCCATATAAAACTTTATAAAAGCCAGATGTTTCCAGATATAAGCCAGATACAAATTTTGAGTAAGGGCTACGCCTCTGCAGATTCTTCAAATACCATGACTCCCAGATTTGCTACCTTTTCTTACAGTAGATCCAGAATCCCAAATTTTCTGGAACACAATATCTTGAAGGCTGAGCTCCACATAGTTTTAATTACGGTACTTGAAATCTGGTGGACGAGTCGAAATAGTTATGGGATTGTTCTGAATTAGTCAGGCATTATATTACTGGACTCCATCAGCTTTTATCTTTCAAATCTTTTGTTAGTTAACCCAGTCTGAGGGACCACGGAGACGGGGGATGGGGGTGCTTCAGACCACCACTTTTTCTACCGTAGGCATTTTGGGTCGCCTTAGGCCTACATTGCAATTAAATTGTTGAACATATCGTTGCGCTTTGCGAGAGTAGCACTTTTGCCCCTCCACTAAGGCTCTGCTGTATAATGGATGTTTGACTGCACATCAATAATAATATTTTAAAGGGCAAGAGCAATCACCCCAACCTGAATTAGTGTATTAGACTGTCCTGCTTCATGAATGGCTGTTGAAAGTAATGTAACAACAATTTTCTCTTCAAATGAGAGATTTAAAGAGTAACTGTTTTTCTTACATTGAATATGCAATACTGAAGTTATAAACCGTAAAGAAAGATATTTTGAAGGAATATAAGAGGGAAATTTTGATATTTAGCTGTTGCTTCAAAACAATTAAGTTTTGGGACTGCTCTTGCTGATGGCCCCTTTAATGCCCGACTTTGCTAGCTGCTCACAAATTTGTTTTCGTTGCCAAGTTGACAAATAACGTAACACGTATTACTTCAAATGTAGCTAGCCGCGGGGGTAAGTCTCCTAGCCTACTTCTTTCCTAAGTTAGAGATGCAGGTCAGTCGTCGCATTTTCATTCCAGCATCTACATTTGTGCCGGGTTGGTGGACTGCTGCAAGGAAAAATTCTTACAATCCAGCGAAAAATGCAGAATATTGCTTTAACTATGTACAGTAAGTTGGGTTATTTCCGGGTTGGGTTATTTCCGGAAGAAAAAAAAAAGTTGGGTTATTTTCATAATCAATTTATGAATGATATAAATTTATCATTAGTACCAATTTCACGAAAATACATTACAGTATAGGACCTGTACAGTGTAGGCAGTGGCTGGCTAGGCCTGAAGTATGAGTAGCAGTATATCATAGCTTTCACGTTCCAAGAAGCTAGTTTCCTATCTCTGCCCCGTCCATTTGTGGATCGAGGTAGGAAAGGGACCCCTCCCACTCTTTGAAAATTTTTGAATTTAGAGATATGTCTACTCTAACATTATGGTTAGGTGGACCTAACGTTAGGCCTATAGCTATAGCATTATATTGTAGGCCAAGGCAAAGATAGGCAGACATAGGCTACATAATACAGTATGTTAAAAAGACAAGGTAGGCCTAGGTCACATTATATTTTAATATTATATATTAATGGTCAAAGACAGATAGCCATAATCTTCCCCGTCTTAAGAAAAAAAAAATCCAGTCAAATTCGACTATGTCTTGAATGATGTCAAGCTAGCTAAGGTTGACTCTATAAAGTACCTTGGGGTCACAATTTCTCACGACCTAAACTGGGATAGGCACATTTAGTCAATAAGATTTTGGGAATTCTCTGTAGAAACCTGTCTTTCTGCTCCCGGGATATGAAGCTAGCTGCTTATAAGGGTATCCTTTGGCCTGTTTTGGAGTATGCTTGCTGCGTGTGGGATCCACATCAGTCCTACTTACGTGATAAGCTAAAAAACATCCACAGAAGATCGGCTTGTTTTATAAGTTCCGATTTTTCTCTTGAGCCAGGGTCGATGACAGCTATCCTGAAGGACCTACAGTAGATCTCCCCACGCTAGCGGAGCGTTGCAAGCAGAATAGACTCATTCTTTTCTTGAAAGGTTTTTTAGCAAAGGCTAATATTCCAATGGATAGACTTAGACACCAAATCTGGAAAACTTGGGGGATGCACAGTCATCACTTTTGTCAACTTTATTCTCGGTCTAATTGTTATAAATATAGTTTTTCTCCCAATACTCTGAAAGATTGGAATAATGTTCCTGGCACTCATATACGTAGATGGTATGGATAGTCACAAGGACCCTGTTCAATACATTACTAGCTTTATTAGAGATTAGGGCACCCCAGATGCATGTGCAGTGTAGTACAGTAATGTCCTTTGGACGTGTCACTGTGATCCGAAAGAAGAAGAAGAAGACTGATGATAAGTTAGCTGTTATTGTTAATGATTTGGATAAAGTTCGTGAGCTCTCAATAACAAGTTCTGTAGTGTCTCCACTAAAACAGTCTATAATACAGTCTCCTTCAGCAGGCCCACTTGTAAAAGGAAACAGATTCTTCGTTGGGTTGATGACTTTCTTGGTGATCGTAAGCAATCTGTTGTTGTTGATGGAACACGGTCTTTCCGGATGGAAGTTCTGTCTGGCGTCCCTCAAAAGTCTGTCTTAGGAGCAATTCTCTTCTTGGTACATATCATTGATATTGCTGATGTTGTTTCTTCCAAGGTACGTCTTTGTGCAGATGATTGTGTCTGTTACCGTCTTATTGAGTCTGATGACAATTGTCACAAATTTTGGCTCTCATACCTGTTGATCGTCTCCAGCGCCCTACTCACAGAACCTGTTTTAATGCACGACTTCCATTTCTGCCTCCCACCCACTAGTTCAAACTGTTATAAATTTAGTTTTCTGCCTTGAACCGTAAAGGATTGGAATAGTCTTCCCTTCAATGTAATGAAGGTTACATGTATCCATAAGGACCCTTTCACTTTTATTATTGGGCATATTTAGCCTTTTTAGCCTCTCAATGCATGTGTGGTGAATGAATGTCCTTTGGATGTGTCACCTTTATTTAAGAAGAACAAAAGAAGAAGAAGAAGTTATTGCTGTACAAAGCCTTGGTCTTAACACAAAAATATTCATGAAATATTTTCTTACCTTATAATTGATTTTACATCTAAATCTAAGCAGCATGTAAAGGAGGGGTTTGGGCCGCTTCATGATGAGAACTGTTAATAGTAAGTGATCATGTATGCATCAGGATATGACTACTGTAATTTGTTAAATGATTATTTTGTATCTGTTTTTAGCAAGGAGTCATCTTCCTGGGGATTTGCTGAGGTTCCAATAACTCTTTTTTGGAAAAGTGACATTGATTTTACTGAGGAACTGGTTCTGAAAAAATTAAAGAGTTTAAAGGCAAGTAAGGTTACTAGGCCAGATTGGATCCATCCTGCCACCTTTCATGAATGCTCTGAGATTTTATTTCTTTTTCAATCAATTATTTTTTGGAAATGCCTGGACTCTAATTTTGTTTGTGCTAACTGGCTAATGTCCTGCTAACTGCTAATGTCACTTTACTTTATTAAAAGGGGGATTAGAGCTCACCTTGTAATTACAGGCAATTCACTAACTAATGTTGTGTGCAAAATTATGAAATCCTTAATCCAGGCCTGTTTACTCAAGTATCTTTTAGATAGAATGGGTTACTCAGCCTGGCTCAGCATGGTTTCCTACCCACTAGGTTTGTTTTATTATAATCTGCTTAGCTTTCTTGATAAGCAATCCAAACAATCATGGCTTTGTGAAAAAAAAAAATGCAAAAAAATCTTCTTGTCTGATATCAGTATCGAAAAATAATCAACGCTTATCATGATCACTTGTCTCAGATTTATGACATCACATTACGTAGTTCTAGTTCTGCCCTCAGTAATGACCACCCATATGACTACATATAATGACTTTTTTTATTCAATTCAATTCAATTCTCATATGCACATTTCATGATAACAAAATGAAGCTCAAATGATACAGCACACATTATGGACACTAGAAGAAACACCTTTGTTTATCAAGGCTAGTGACCAGAAAGAGAGAGAGAGTGTATAAACTTACTACACTCTGCCTAACTCAAGGACAACCTGTGGGCCTGTAGGCCTTCACATGCAAAAAGATAGCACTTTTTGTCTAGTTCATCAGCCAGTAGGCCTATAATTTGTTAAAGTTACCATCAACATTATCTCCATTGGTTGTTTATTGTTGTCCTTAATTGCACAGCATAGTGCAGGGATCAAAATACAAACGCATTCGTTGCAAATGAATTTGTGTTGCTAAGTAATCAAACCAAGGGAAGTGGGCCTTTGTTAAATTTGTTCTGAAACAGCATCACACATTTTAAATAAATAGGAATTTTACAGGCATAATTTTATATCACAAAAATTTATCTTCACAAAGTGAGTTAAGTTGAATGGAATGTTTATGGTATGCAGCCCTGTGTAACTTCAGGATAGACACATAGAGTACAGTGTCCTACAGTTATGACTAAATAGGATGCTCAAATATTTCATTTTTTCATGGGTTAAAATTTTTTAGGCAAGCCCTGTCTGTAACCTGTAAAATGGGCATTTGCTTTAGTTGTGCCTCACAGACTTACTAGACTGCTTACAGCCTGACATTAGCATAATTTCAATCCTACTTACCTCATCTCTTACAAATAATTTCAGTACCTCAGGCCCGTAGCCAGCCCATGTGGAGGGGTGGGTCTTCTTGTCCAAGATGTGGACCTTTTTCCAAATACGGAGGCAGCTGGCGTGTGCGGTAAGCATGCAGGGGTCCAGGGCATGCTTCCCTGGAAAAGTTTGAAATCTGCAGACCTCCTGCAATCTGGAGCATTTTAGAGGACTTTTGCATACAACAGAAGTCCTTTTTCGACAGGAATTCCACACTGTAACCACTTTTAAAGAAGTGAAGGGAAATTCGTCCTCAATATGTCAAGGTAAAAAATATTTTATAGCTGACCCTTCAAACACAGGGCTGGTAAAATGGACCTCCCTCAAGTTGGGGTGGGTCATTCAAACCCCCCCCCCCCCCCCCCTGGCTACTGGCCTATGCCTGCTATGAAGGTTAGCTACTTCACTGTACTTTGCAACAGTCAATGTAACAAGTGTGTTTAATTGCCCACTGCAAGCAGCAGAATGCACTATGCCAGGGTTGTGTTTTGTGATTCTAGGTCATGGATTATTAAAAAAGCAGATCCTGCTTTTAATGGGTTGGGCAGGTCAGCCAGTTTAGATGTTCAAATGTGGGTCATGTGGGAGGAAGAGGTGTACTGTATTTAGCACTGCAGCAATGCTACTTTGCAAAAACCACTGCAAACTTGGTTATGGATTTTTTTCCATGGGCTATACCAGCCTTTGAGTAATTTTAGGGCCAAAGCACTCCTGATGTCCGTATTCTTTGAACATGAACATACAATTGAACTTGCTCCTGCTGTACTCAAGTCACTAAATAACTACAGTCTCTGCTTGCATGTCCAAATTCCATCGTTTAAGCCAACACATCAATGGGCTCTAACATGCAATAATACATTGAGTCAGTTGACAATTTCATGACACAATGCTCTGTCAGTTCTTTTTTTTTTGTGACCTTTTTTGGGTGTTTCATACTCAGACTGCCTACAGATCTGTTCCTGGGTGTCCAGGGTGACTTGCCGCATTTTGGGTCACCTGGTCACCGAATGCAAACCAAACTGGAAAATTTCTGAAAAACCTGTGGCTTCCAATTAAAATGTATATTTGGAAATGTACAGTATACTGTAGGTTATACACTGAAGGAACTTTATGGCAGAAAATTTGAAAATATTGGTTTTATTTTTTGTAGGGGAGAATTGAAAATTTGGGATCTTTAATGAAGATCGATCTGCTCAAGTTCATGTGTGGACAGTCAACACTGAAGATAATTGAGGTTTAATGCTTTTCAGAATGATTTGAACTTAAAAATAAAAATAAAAATTTTATTTTAATTTTGTAAGGAAAATTTTTTGTAAGAATGAAAGTATAAATCACACTGGAAAATTAATACTGTTCATCGTAACTTTTTTTTTTTTTGAAGAAAGAACTTCATTTCTTTTCTGAATAACATACAAGTTAAAGAATGAATGTTATTACAGATATTTACAGTTTGATTAATTTATCATACAATATTTTTATTTTTACTTTCAACACATATTTTTGTTCATTTTCATTACTGCTGTACAAATCTCTTGTATGAGTTAGTTAGATAGAGTTTTTCTAATCAGTATCTATCCAATTGCTTTAAATCAGGATAGCCACAGCTTTTTGTCCAGTTGTGACTTACTAACTTGTTTTCCCTTCTTCATTGCATATGGTGAACACCCAGCACAATGACAGTAGGACAGTACGTTCCATTTTTGGTTCCTTGCGTTAGCAAAAGGAACCTATGTAGTCAGGTTGGTGTGTGTGTGTGTGTGTATGTGTGTGTGTGTGTCTGTGACGCTAGCTTGGGTACGCTGTAACTCAACAAGGGAAAGTTGGATTAAATTGAAACTTGGTATATAGAAGTGTCGTAGTTTGAAAATGTGCCCTATCGTTTTTGGTGGAGGTCAAAGGTCATTTGGGGTCACCAGAGGTCAAAAACTAAAAACCTTCTCAACATGATATTTCAAGGTAGGAAACTTGGATAGATGTCATACTTAGTGTGTGGGTGTGTTATTGTGTAAGGATGAAATCTGATATGTTTGGTGAAGGTCAAGGGGTCATCTGGGGTCACCAGGGGTCAAACACTGGAAAACCTTTTAACATAGTATTTTAAGGTAAAAAGGACAGATTTCAAATCAATCTGTGTTTGGTGAAGGTCAAAGGTCATCACGGTCACTGGAGGTCAGCCACTGGAAATGTTATTTAGAAAATGTTGTAAGCTAGATAAAGATAGGTTCAGTAGATTTTTTATCTCACCTGGTTTTGCATGCTTACACACCCAAACACCTTAGAGATTTGGCCTTTACATTCGTTCAGTAATGATTACTTCGGGTTGTACCCAGATTTTGGATCATTCAAAGTTGTAAGAGGGCAATAACTGAAACCTGTAGATTTCAATGAGCACAGGTCACACTGCATTAAACTGGTCTCTCTGCCAGTGGAAGCAATGCATGGGTTATACAGTATGTCTCTTTAATACTGCTGTGCTCTGTAGGGTAACCTAATCCTCATTCTATTATCACACCCCATTAATCACTTGCTTTAGGCTTAACTGCTGAATAAACCCTGTTTTCTGTGTAGAGATAGCAAACAGGACAAATGGTAGATTGTTTTAAAGTAATAGCAAGTTTTATTTGAGAGCAGGAAAAAATAACTTATGAGAGAAGTACAAGGGGTGTTTCTCTCTCTCTAACCACATTGTGTATTGTTTATTGGTGATAATATCAAGTTTGATTACAAGCATAAATACATATGGAAATGAGGAAATGTTTTTGAAGGATCACCAAGCATTATACAAGCTGAATGTAAGTAAGGCCACAAAAATTTAATCATTGATATCATGTAATATAAGTACTAAAATACCCCTTGTGAAGATGTTACAAACATTGAGTATGAGCTTTCGCTTCGCTCTATTTCAAAGACTGGCAGTACACTAGTTCTTATAATATCCAGCAAGGAACCACAGTGCCCATTGGGCTCTTGTTTTAAGGTTTCTGTGTGACCAATCCAGGATTCAACTCCAGACCTCCAGAGTACAAGTCAGATGCTCTAACCACTTGACTAGACTATGCAGTCAATGTGTAGAAAATGCTTCTGTCTGGACTGAGTCTATGGCTGTCCATTCACAAAGACTTTGTATTACTGTTACTTTCATTCTGTTTTATCTTAGGAAACATGACTATGAGAACTTCTTGTGGACCCTCCTTTTAGATGATGGCTCACGTTCATCTGTCATAGCTCTTAGAGCATTCAATATTGAGCTTGCGACCATCAAAGATAATGTCTCAAGGATAGAGATTGGCAAGATGAGAATACAGTTTTGGAAGGAAGCTGTTGAAGATATTTACAAGGTAAATTAATTCACAGTGCACAGTACTGTACATCAGTGATAAAGTATAGCTGGACAATTCTGGTGAGATTTTATGTGGTGAATTAGATGGCCTTGTTTGGAGGCCAAAGGGGGAGAAGATTTTTCACTATCCTTTGAACAAAATGGATCAATTTGACTGGTGACACAAACTGAAAAGCAAATGGTGGAATATGTGGTCCACATTTACCTGTACCTTGCAAATGAGGTAAAATGTGCAATTTGTGTAAGTTACTGGACTTAGTCTGTGCAAAAAAAATTGTTAAAAGGATTTTTTGAAAAATACTGTAAACATTTGCACAGAGTTCTGCAAGTCTTCACATTCAATGTTTATAGGGCAATCCTTGTTTTCTGTGATACCTGTACCTGTATTAATGCCCATAAGGCTGGGAAATGCATTATTACCTACAAGTACATACTGTACTGTACATGGATGCTATGCTGTTTTAGGTTGGTGCATGCATTAATCTGTATTGTCTGAAGAGAATCTCTTAGCACTTGTACAGAGTACATTTTCAAGCAATACTTTTCACTTTTGAGAAACCTTTTAATAAAATTGTGGTTCTCTTTGTAAGGAATGAATAGGAATACTGTAGGTTTAGAAAATCAAACATTTAGAAAATTTAATTACAAAGCTGAGCATGGAAAATGTTGGGAAACTGGGTGAGTCCTTTCAAGCAATTTGGACACTTGGAAGGAAAGATTGGCAGTTTGGGGAAAATTTACATCTTCAAAATGTGGACATAGTTGCAACAAATTGAACTCCATTCTTTTCAAGTACATTTTACTGTAGCAGTAAACCAGTCAAATTAATGCATATTTGCATTAAAAGTTGCACAACTCAAGAAAAGTTCTTATAAAGTAAGAAATGGCTAACAGACTGACAATCAGTTCTATTTTAGTATAAATAATGAGAGTGTCATTTTTCACATTTTAGGGAATTCCTCCTCACCATCCTGTTGCAGAGGAATTGTTTGAAGCTGTACAGAAATATGGTCTGTCCAAACGATGGTTACACAGAATCATAGATGAAAGGGTTTGTATGACTAGCAGATATTTTATGTACTTTAAAGCGGCTCATTGAGTTGGTTCATGAAATTCAACAATTGCTTTCCAGATCTGTTAAGTTTTCTCCACATACCAATGACAAATGGTCAATCTTAGACAATCTCCATACCCTATATACAGATAACTGTTTTATGAAAGAGTACTTCACAGTTCAATTCAGTTTTCAAAAATTTGTGACCAGACACTTTTTCAAATTATGTACAAAACCATTACAAGTAAGGACACTAGGAAACTCAAAATGGTAGCATTTTCTGTGACTTTTAGACTTAAAGCTTGACTTGTTATGCTAACTACAGGCATTTTTATATGGTAGTGACCCTTTGAGACGCTCATTAAGTTATCAATATCAACTCAATGAGCCTCTTCAAAGTACACACTTAGGTCTAAAAGTTTAAAAAACATATTCTTTAGAGGTTGCAAAATGAAACTTATGTATCAAAACTCCTAATGTCATACTGAAGCTTGGTTCAGTACATTACGGAGATATACATGTTAAAATTTATTCCCTTAAATCAAAAAAGTCCATTGCACAATAATTTGTGACTTTCTTGCTGTACAACTCACATTACCTGCTTTGTTTCCCTTTGAAAATAAAAATTTCTATATTGCCTTGAACACTTCCTGTCTCTTGCATGGTGTGTTGTACAGAGAGTGCTTGTTAAATCACATCACCCCATATCAGTACGATTGCTATCACATATTGGTACAATGGAGTAGGGAAAACAAGCCAGTGAGCCACAAATGGAAAAAGGTTGTGGCTGGCTTGACTTGAACCAATAGAAACTGGACCGTAAAACTCCATCTAACTAACACATTTTGGTACATGGTGCAGTAGCTTGCAGAAAAAGAAAGAAATTCAAAGACTATAATTTGAGAACAACAATGACATCACAAATAATTGCACAATGTACCATTTCAAATTGAGTGAGTAAACTTCAACATTATATATCTTGGTTCAGGAATGTCCTACAAAGATGGGACTTTATTTCATGCTCAGAAAAGTATTTTGAAATTTCACTTTAATAACAAATCTGAATGGCAAACTTGGCAGCATGCACCAGGCCTTGAATTTTGAAGCATGCAAGTGCGATTGCAGACCACTACTCGCCTCAAATGACTGTGCGGAGTGTGATATTTTGCACACCTAGATAAAGAGTGGGACCTCGTTTATAGTAATTAAAGTTTAATAAAAAAGCACCCCTACTACAACCTATCAATCACAACTTTCTAATTTCATGAGGAGTGTGATTTGTAGCACACCTGGAAAATATAAAACTCAAGGCCTGATACACAAAGTACTCCTGTAATTTTTGGAGGAAATATGCAACACTATTTTTCAGAGATGAGATCATACAATTCTGAGGATGCTTCAAAAATGTGACGAAAGAAAAGATCGAAGGTTAATTCAATTAAAAAAAAAAAGTTTTGACTATACAGTGCTTGAAACCTTGGTTCAATGATTGCACATGTATTGAATGTGTTGTGATGTTGTGCATGTAAGAGCACTTGAATGGTAACAAATCAAAGCAATTTGATTTTGAATAAAATATTTCACTTTTGATAGAAGGAACACAGTGTGGTACATGTGTTTGTGTATCAGTAGTAACATTTACTTTGGTTCAATATGAATCATTGTAGCTCTGAAGGTGTTTGTTCTTTTCTTGAAGGATCGGTCACTAGAAGAAAGGCCATATGTCACTTTGGAGGAAGTAGAAAATTATGCAGAAAACACAGCATCATCCCTGATGTATCTTACTTTGGAAATATTAGGTAAATTGTACACATCAATACTTTGGTGCGAGAGAGCCCGTGGCCCGGAGACTGGAAAATGTTCTTTAAAGGGGAATGCAGTCAGCCCAACTTGAAGTAGTGTTGTACACTGTCCTGTTTTATGATTGGCTCTTGAGGGTCATGTGATTTTTTTCTCCTCGAATTAAATGTGACATTTACTAGGATTTTGCCTATCTGCAACCTCAAGCAGATTGACTTGGTGTAAAGACTCTAGTGACACATTGAGGCTTTTCACCATTTCCTTTAGGAGTCTAGACTCTTTGGAATAGTCAAAGTCATGTCCTTGAATCAAATCTATGAATCAAAGCTTTTATAGTAAAAAAGGTACACGTCAAAAGATTGGACAGGTATGGACTTTTTAACAAAATCTGTTACATCTTATTATCATCCTACATGTTCCCAGGTGTAAAGGATGTCCATGCAGACCATGCAGCCAGTCACATCGGTAAAGCTCAAGGGTTGACAACTGTCATCAGAGCTGTTCCTTATCATGCTGCCAGGAGAAATGTACTTCTCCCACAAGAACTGTTGCTAAAAGTATGTATAATGCACACATTTATAGACTGCTTTCACATGACACCACAATTGGTAAGCTATTCACAGGCCTTGAACTTCAGATCTCAAGGGGCACAGCCATTTGGCCTTCATTTACTGTCCATTTTTGAGGGCATCAAGGCAATAGGTCAGGGCGTTACGGCCATTTTCAAATTTCAAAAAGGGCACAACGGCAGTTTCTAAACATAACAAATTTAGCAAACACCAACTCAAGAGATTTTGCCTCTCAGATGGTTCGCAATTGTAGAACTTACACCGTACAATCTTAGGCTCAAAGCCTGGCTTGGCTAAAAGCCCCCGGAAATTCTCTTTTCCCAATGTACTTCGATATCAATTTCAAATTGGAGGTGCACAGGTCATAAGCACATTTCGAAAGACTCAACTTCAGTTACAGACTGATTTTGTTTAAATACTATTCGCAAAATAATTTGCATCATACAAAACGGAACGAATTGCATTGCTTACCGAAATAACGTAAAACAGCAGTGTGTGTAGCCTGTGGGCTTTTTTAGTACATATAAATGAGCCCAACCAGACCCGGAACAAAATGTAACAGAAAACCACAGTCAGTATCCACACATGTAGCAAAGGAAGACTTTCACTTCCACTGGAATGCAGTACAGTATGCACATGATCGACGTAACTTGATATCAATGCGGGGATTTTTACCCACTAAACTTCCATTGACCGTATCGTGAGTTGTGATTGGCCCATTGCTTTTTACATAGACTTGCTGTTGTATTTTGGTATGCAACTTTGGAGCAGGCTACATAGCTTCAGCTTTTATAATGCTGTATTGCATGGCATATGTCTCATTGTTAAAACTGAAAGAATTTAGAATGTAGCATTTTTTATGTAGGAAAGGAAGTGCAGAGTTTTAGGAATTTTGAGTTTCTGTGTATGTTCATCAAACATGTATTACTTGCATTTTAGTGATAAGTTAGAACTTCACAATAAGGCCTGAGGGCACAGCAGCCATTCATGGAGGGCATGACGGCAACTTTGGCAGTGAATTTTAACCATTTTACAGTGCATCACGGCAAAAAGGAAATGTAGGATGGCAATTGCCGTCGTGGCCACTGTTAAATTTGAGGCCTGCATGCCCATTGCTGGGCAAAAATCAACTGTTTTAATGTATCAGTCATACGTAGGTCCTCAGCTGCTTCTCGTGTAGCTACCCTAAATGCATGCTACTTTTGATTTTCCCGTCAAAAGGGGCAGAACTTGTGATATCAGTGAAAGCGCTCTGTTACTCTGAAACTGTTCTACTGTATCTTGCATTAAAATTTTGAAACAAGTTGAAAAGTGGTCTATGTTTTAGAGAAGGATTATGGTAGGCCTTACATTTAGGAAAATAAAAATGAGAAAGTAAAATTGGGAGGCGACAAAATTGGGTCCCTCAAGGGTAGAGCCAATTGTTAGAGAATAAAGACATTTTTGTAGGATAAGACCTTTCCCATTGCTGTTGCATCATGTTATGAAAAGTATATAAGTGTATTTCTTTTGCTATGAGATCAAAATGCTTATCAAATGTAGATGCACCAAGCTGCTCAAATTTAAGGAGTCAAATCATTTATTTCCTTTGGTTGGCTGGTTTTTGTATCCACCATCTGTAATTGAAATTGTTGCTGAGAATACTCTGGAATTTGATGATATAAACTTTGGGGAAATTGTTCAAGAATCCCCACCCCCCCCCCCCCTTGCTCCTCACATACTTTTGGGTAATAGTTATGTGGAAACATCATTCTTTTCTCATGTTAAGAGAAATTGTCTACCATCAATAACCCTTTCAGTTCATCATGACACAAGAATGGTTTTTCCTTGGGGCACAGGTACTGTATATGGGGTGCAGTATTTTATGATCTTTTTTGTATTAATATTTTGCAAATTCAGCACATTCAAGCCAACTGCAGAAGCAGTGGTGTTGCTACAGGGAGGGGGAGACAGAATTACTTCCCCCCTGGTTCTGCAAAATGAAAAATTTTAAAATGCCATTTTTGCCACAAGTCAACCTACAGTGTGGTTTTCCCAACTCTTCTTCATGAAATTACAAATTCTCTCCAATGCAAGCTCCATATTTTTAATTATTTGTTTTAAAACAAAATTTTTTGTGTCCTCAATTCCTTCTGCTGTAGTAGGAGCTTATAAATTAGTTTGGTAAACTTTTCTGAGCTCCGGAAATGACAAAATTTTAGCTTTGCAATGTGACACTAGATCAAGGGACACCTACAATAGCTGTGCAATTTCCATAAATTTGCTTTCATAAAATTTAAATTTTATTCTAAATCACCTCTTAATTTTGAAATATTTTGTCTACAAAGGACATCAAAGTTTCAGAATATCTTAAAATGCCATTAGGGAGCCTTAATTTGTAGGTCTTACATACCAATATGTAGCAGCAACAATCTTCTGTTGAGGTGCAATCTCAGATTTGCTAATAGGAAGTGCAGATTCTTCAGTAACCCATATCTTTTTAAATGTTCTTACAGGAAATCCATAATTAAAAAAATTCTGCAATACACGCTCCATGTTTTCAGAATTTTCATTTTTTTTAGCATAATGTTACCCAGGAATCCATCATACGTCAGAGTTCAGAACAGCCTGTAAAAGATGTCATCTATGAAATAGCCAGCCAAGCTCATTCACATATTTTGAAGGTAGGCCTGCAAGTAGTCAGTGACACATCCAGACACATTGCTTGAATTATATCATGGGTGGTTCTGGGGATGTCTTGGGGGAGGCGTAAAGGAAGACATGGCTCTGTCCTTATTGGAGGAATGAAAAAATTTCTTTTGCCTCTAGGTGCAAAATGGTGTAATATTTGTGCCTCAAACACAGTAAAGTTTGTGGTGATCACTTTTTTCAATTTTACTGTTATCTAGCTTCTCAAGCTTGGGTCATGGAGCGGTATATACTTCATGTATTAAGCCAGCCTCCAACTGGCGTGAATAGATAGACACCCACTAATCCTATTTACATCAGGCTGTTGAGTCTATTCACATCTCTTGATCAGTGGTCTCTTCACCTCAATTTGAGGTTGTCTTACATGAAGTATCTACCCATGGAGGCCCCTTATTCACTTGGCTACTCATCAGGTGGTGTCATTGGGTGTACTTCGTCTTCATTGAACTAAGTATGAGGTCTGATGCTATGTTTGACATATACATTTTTAGCTGGGAAGTTACTTGTTCCAATCAATACTTACCATGTTTAATATGCCTTTCAACTCCTTTGCAGATTCAACTACTGCTGGTTTGGTCCCCATTAAATTGTAGGTCATACTCCCAGGGGCACAGCCAGGGTATTTTGATAGGAGAAAAGCATGAGCCAAGTGCTCCTTTTCTTCTTTTCCCCTTTGTTTTCTTCTCTTTTCATATTTGCATGCAAATACAGGGGGAAGTTCCCCTATCCTAACATTGCCCCTGGTATTAAATAACAAAGCAGGTTCTTCATCTATAAGAAATAATTTTTCACATCTAGCCCTTACTATTTAAGTGAAAAAAGGATCACTTCTAAATTGGATTGCCCTCTTCTCTGATGTTGAAATTTTCCTTCACCCCATTTCATAAACTTAGTATCACATTGTTGAAGGAATTTATCTTTTATCAGTATTTCTTATTAAAGGGGAAATTTAAGCAAAATTTAATTTTGATATGTGAAAGAGGAACCAAATCTATACAGTGTGGTGAAAATTCAATTGAAATTGGACATGTATTTCTCGAGATATCAATAAATGAAGGCAGTAGATTTGTGTTCCAAATTGAGTTTGAGGGAAGCAGAGCTGGATATATCACTTCCTCATATTGGCAAGGAATGCTTTGTTTCCCTTTGTTTTATCAGAGTGCTGTGTTGACCTTGAAATTAATAGGAACAGGACTTCCCTGTTGGGGATGCAAAGTTTGTAATGTTCTCATGCCACTTATGCAATCACATTTTTGATTCCTTGCCGAAGGCAGGCAAGGAATCTATGCGATGGTGATGTTGTGTGTGTGTGTGTGGGTGTGTATGTGTGTGTGTGACGCCTGCTTGTAAACACGATATCTCAAGAAGGGTAACCCCCAGGGATCTCAAACTTGGCATGTAGATTGTCCACATTGAGTAGATGGTCCCTATTTTTTGGTAGAGGTCAAATGTCATTTGGGGTCACCAGAGGTCAAAATGTAAATACCTTGGAAATTGCTTGTAAACACGGTATCTCCAGATGGAAAAATGTGAGCAATCTCATACTTACCATGCTGATTGTCCATATTGAGTAGATGGTCCCTATTGTTTTTGATGGAGGTCAAAGGTCATTTGGGGTCACCAGAGGGAAAAAGGGCAAAACCTTGTAAACACTGTATCTCAAGAAGGGTAAATGTGAGGGATCTCATACATAGCAGGTGGATTGCCCATATTAAGTAGATGATCACTATAATTTTTGGTGGAGGTCAAAGGTCATTTGGGGTCATCAGAGATGAAAAGCTCAAAAACTTGTAAACACCATAGGTCAAGAAAGGTAACTGCCAGGAATCTCATATTTACTAAGTGGATTGTCCATATTGAGTAGATGACCCCTATTGTTTTTATTGGATGTCAAAGGTCATTTGGGGTCATCAGAGTTCAAAACATCTAAACCTTGCAAACACTACATCTCAAAAGAGTATATAACTATTGAAGTTAATATCCATGAGCGGTTAGGGTGAAAGGGTAAGAATAATTTGGCATGGGTAATGTAGTAGGCATAGGGTATATAATTTTTTTGGAACAGTTTATTAACTTCACTATGTAAATTCTTTAGTGAGGAAATTTTGAAAATGTATTTGTGAAGTACTGAAGCAAACTCATAGGAAGAAGGTCTAAGGTGCACAAAAGGCACATCACATGGTAGTTACTGTACAGTATGTTGATTCTGGCATGAAATTGTGCCCTGTTATTACATTAAGTTCCAAGTATTAATACATGAAAAAGTGGGCAGAGCAAAATATAAAATCTTAAAAGGCAAAATCTGTTCATCAGGCTGGCATACATGCTTCAATGCTCATGAGTATGCTGATTTTGCAGCCACAAGTAAATAGATTTTCATGAAACTGAGGTGGAACATGTGAGTTTAAACAGTCTGTATAAGGGTCATTTAGGGACATAGTCTGAAAATATTAGAAGATGCTTCTATGCACACTAAGTAGATGACTGATGTGGAACTTCATAAGTATAAACTTTGAACAGAGAGTACTTTGTGTGATGCACAAGAATCTCTTTTATAACATACCTACATTGCTTTTTCAATAACCTTAAAGAAAACCTGAAGAAAACATTAAATTTAGTGGCAAAAAGTGCTAATATTTGACAAACCTTGTGCCTACTGTCCTCATGAGGACATGTGCATGCAAGCATGCATTAATTGGAAGTGGGAATTGATTAATTAGATATACCACAGTTAATTAGTTTTACAAAAAAGAACCTAATTTACACTGATCATTTGGTATCAAATACCCTTCAGCGCACATGAACTGTCATTGCCTAAAAGAGTGAATCAAATTGTGACTGACCCATTCTTTGCCATTTGGTCACAGTTATCTGGCCCAATTTTTCACAGTTGACTGCCAGTTATCCCCACAGTGTCCTGAAGGATTACCTCATTCAAACATACAGCTCAATTGACTCAGGCTTTTTACTGTATAAGTGGTGTTAATTGACTCTTATAAACCCTCTGGAGAAAGTTTATTTTTATCTCAGTACATAACCATGACAGCCCATTGTTTGTATACTCCTATTTCCTGCCATTCCCTGCAGGCATTCAGTACTCTATTTGTGGTCAAAATGTCAGACCTCCATGAAAGTCACACCTCTGCTAAATCCAGCATAAAATAACTGTCCACATTATCTTGTCTCATCTGACCACAAATAAAAGTTGTTTGCCTAGCCATTGTCTGGAGATGGAGAAGTTCATGTACACTGATCAAGTTTCTAAACTGAAAGTCATCTTAGAAATACTGTAGATTGATACCCTTCAGAAATTAGTGTCCTTTACATAGAAGCTGGTGGAATTGAACAAATAGTGTGTTTGTATAGGGAATTTTGTTGAACACAACTTTAAACATTGGTGTCTGTCTAGATTGGTGTTTCTGCTTTATAGTTTCAATATGCTGTACAGTGATTATTTGTCACTTAGTTTCATTCTAGAATTTGTTTTAAATTTTTGATAGCATAAAATGTATCAGCATACTACTTGCCTCATCTCTGCATATATCTGGATAACCGCACCAAAAAGTAACCCGTGTGAAGGATTATATAGTTATGTCAAATATCATCATCGAGTGGGAATTCTTGTCTCACATTTCATTTTTATCCATGTCACTATCCCCTCCCCCCCCCCCCCCCAAAAAAAAAAGTGTACCATTAAGCTTAATGCATAGAACCATTGCTTCAAGATTACCCTTTATGACACTTTTCAAAAGTATTAAGATTTTATTTTGCATTGCTGCTGTCGTTTAAAAGTAGTTCAGGTAATAAGAGCAAGCATAATGTTGTATACTGTGTATCAAACAAGGAAAACTTGTACTGTATGTTATGCTGTACCTACAGTATAAGTAGACAAAAGGCGAATTAAAAGTCTTGTTAAATTATGGATTAATAGGGATATCTGCTTTTGTTAATTTGCAAAGGATACCATAGACAATGGGTGGGGCATTTCCCCCATAAAGCAAAAATTGCCGTCAGTAATAGCCAAGGTTACACATCTCTGTTCAGATGTCTCTTTAGGCTTGGTCTCACATACCCCGCAACGCCCAGTGTTAACTCGTGTTTACAGTCAGACAAAACCACAGGCTAACCCCGTGTTTTCCAGACTCTGTTCTCACGTACCCAGTGTTTCGTTGATTGGATAGTGTTACCGTAGTAGCGAGGCCAAATATTTCACACACCGATTACAGCAAAATGTAAGAAAATACCTGTCATCAGTGCCATAAATACCTGTGACCTTGCTTGATTAAAACAAACATGATGTTTAAAACTGCTTAACCCTGCAATTTGAGGTGGATCGAAATTTAAACACCGACCCCGCTTTAACCCGCGTTCCCACGTTACTCGAGCGTGAAGTAACACAGTGTTACCTCAAGCACGGGGTATGTGAGAACACAGTATTTGATCCAATGCTTGTAGGAGAGTGTGTCGATGAGGGCTTGTTTAAACACTAACCTCAATGCAGACTTTTCGAAACATAGAAGCATCGGAACATAGAGACTTCAGAATGGAGAGCTGTCCCCATTGACCAAACTTTTGATAAAAATGGTTTCAAAATACCGCTTTATCAAGTAATGAGACAGTTTTCTGGCATATTAAAGCTGTGTGAGAAATTCCTCTTGTGTGTGGAGATCAAAGGTTTGAGGTGACAATTAGATCAAACTTTGTAGACATAATATTTTTAGGGGGATAACTCATACCATGGAGGTAGTACTTCCATACTCATACTGTGCTAAGCTTAATTTTGAATTGTTCATGTTGATGGATGTGTTGGTAAGGTGATCACTATTGTTTTTAAGGGGTCGAAAGGTCATTTTGGGTCACATGAGGTCAAAAAGTTTTGACCTTACTAGTATTATATCTCAATTAAGTAGGATAATTGTATGGGATCTCATGCATGTCATGTTTGTTTCCATGTTTGCTATGATATATCATACGGCAAGGAATCACTAAGCCTGTTGGCTTTCTAGTAATAATATGTGATTGTTGAGAAGATCAAGTCTAAAAATTTAAGAAAAATAAAAGACTGTGCACTAATGTGGGGATATGATGTCATACTGTATGTACTTGCTTCAAGTTAACTTAGCGTTGAATATGTGAAAACTGCATGTGCTCATATCTTGAGAACCACACATCAAATCTCAATGCAAATTTCACCGAAATGCTTGGAATAAGTAGTACCTCTCTAACATGCCAAGTCCTGTTGTGACCTTACACCCTTCTTTTAAATACTAGACTGAACAGATAAAAACAGGATTATTTTGACAAAGTTGCAGTCAAAAGCAGCGAAGCATTATCTCTTTGATTGGTATCTTCATATTTTCTTAATTTATGAACACTTTCCTTTGAGTAATTATTGCTAAATTTCTTGCAGGCTCAATCAATGAAGAAGTCTATGCCCCAGGATGCTATCCCAGCTTTCTTAGCCCTTGTGCCAGTTGAATCCTACCTCCATCGCATCCAGAAAGTTCACTTTAATGTTTTTGATCCAGTTTTATTTAGGAGAGACTCATTACTCCCATGGACTTTATGGTGGAGAAAATTTCGAAGGACTTTTTAAGCTGAGCTTTATTTTTGTGACATTGCATTGGAAATTAAATCATGAGAATCAGCCATTCAAAAAACCATCTGCTCTCATTTCATGGTGCAATAAGGCTTCATCAGGAAAACATTTGAAGGTATTTGAACAAGTATAAGCAAATTGCATTGTTCCTACCTTGACTTTTTAAACTAAACTGCAACTTATTAAATAAACTAGCAAAGTATCAGTTTATAAGCACAGTATCAGTATATACAGGCTTATCATCACTGACTGTGTACTGAACAGCATTAGAGACTGTTTTGTATCAAGTTGCTGGCAATTCTTACAGATATCATGAAATTAGTCAATGGTTTCTATTCATTACTTAATGATGACTTGTGATGTAATAAATTGAAACAGATGAAAACAGATTTGATTCTGCCTTCACTGATTCATTCAAGTTATTGGCTTTTGTGAAACACTTGGGCTTAGGGGGATGTCTGTCTGTTCAGGTTTCATCTTTTGCTGTTCTGTAGGAATTTTTCAGAAATTTGTAGTGAAGATATTCTATTGTGATGGTTAAGGCAAGTTGTCCTTTACTATCATTTGACAAAGGGCAGTGGTCTTTTCTATCATTTTCCCTTTATTCAGAGCAGCATGCTAATGGCATCTAACATCCTCAAGTTTGTGTTTCCTACAGAAGTCAGTGTCCACTGTGCATGAGTTATGTACCATGGTAACAGTGTACCCAGATTTTATTATGTAGTCCTACTTGCTGGTTGTATGGGCATTTTAAATGGAGGGGCCTTTCTTTTTCATCAGTGCTACAGCTGGAATTGTAGTCTATGCAGTTGCTACTTGTCAATAAGAGGATTCAGATTTGAACTTTTCTCACTCAAGGTCCTGCACCTGTGGGTGTAACTTTAATTGGAAAGATCCCCCACCCACCGTCATGGTCAAAGAGTGATATTTGTTTGCCACAATCATTTAGAGAACTGGAAATACTTTCAAATTTTCCTCTATCTGCACTACCTAGCAACATAAGCACTTCACATGTACTGTATAATTTTCATCGAGTGGTCTGTATTTTTGCTAACCAGGTTTGTTTAGGCAACTGGAGTTGACAACCTCCTTGCCTGCTTCCCTGCACAAAGTTGTGGTATCTGTGTTCTGTTTTAGTGTAGTTTCTGGATCCCCAACACGTCCTCTTTAGGGGCATCGCTACATGCAGTGGGGTGGGGAGGGGTGAATTTGGGATAGTAACACAGTCAAATTGGCTTATATTTTTCCCTGACATGGCACAGATTACCAGTCCATATTGAGTCTATGTACAGAGGCTTCCAGTACGAATAGAGGCTTTCCAAATGAAGTCATAATACTCCTTAGGGGCCTTGCTGGAGTACATGTAACTACACAATAGACTACACTTGATGTCTTTCCACAAAGAATGCATACACAGGGTGCATACCATAGAGCTGACTCTGCAGTGCATTGAGTACAGAGCCATGTGCACTGGTTGTGCTCCATCATGGCGGATCTGTGACGTAATTGCAAAGCCTCTTTATTCCACACTTTGATTGCAAAGTACGGCCAGCAATCTCTTCATCTTGCTGGAACATTTCTTACAGTATATATGCTCAGATATCAGCATGTTTGGGCTTTGCTTTGTTATTGTTAAAAAAAAAAACCTTTTCAAACGCAGTCTGCAAAGATTGACAGAAGTCTCACTTGAAATCAGTACGAAGCTAAAGTAGTGAAGACATCAAGATATGAAAAACTGACCAAGCTTATCTCTATCATACAGTGGAGGGGGGGTTGGGGTGCAGTAGTACCAAAAGAAAAAAATTAAATTGTAAGTATAACATTTTTTAAATCCCACCCTACAATGGAGAATGGAGGAACAAAGTCTGTCCAGTCAAAATGGAACAAAAGAAAAAACATTACCCATTTGTACCATACAACCTTTTCAAATGTACTGTATGCTGTGGTCTAATCACTCTACTGTTGCTATGGAGAGATGACATACATACAAGTAATAAACACATACAGATATTTATCTTGATTTTGACAATTTTTATTGCATTTATCATTATTTGTCTTCATCATTAAGAACCTTAGATCCTCTTTGTTACCATTATTGTGAACTGTATCTATTAGACTTAACAATTCTGAACAGAAATAAAACCATTTCTAAAACAGATCTGAACTGCATTCCAAAACTGTCTTCAATTAAAACGTCACTTGGGTAAAGCATTCCCATTGTAGTTATATAGTTAGATGGAGTTTTACGGCCAATGTTTCGAACCTATTGGTTCAAGTTGGCACAGCCTTTTTTCCAGTTGTGTCTCACTGGCTTGTTTTCCCTACTCTATTGCTTATGCGGAGCATCATGCACATTCCCATTGTAAACCACTTGTTTCATATTGTGTAAAAAGTGACAATGGCAATTCTGCAAAAGTTTGGATGACTTAATGACCGCTTTAAAGAACCGTTATACATTTCTACTTTGTGGCCTGCACATCAAGGATTGGTAGCTGTTTAAAGGCTACTAATCTAGACTTACCTACAAAAATTAGGCAATGCTTAAAAATATGAATATGAAATATGGAGCACCATTCCTCTTGCTATTTTACTCTCTCAATTATGTAGGACAATGCCAACAATCCAGGGTAAGGAATACAACAACTGGCAAATGTAGACTCCAAAAAAGAAGTATTATTGTCTTAAGCCAAATGTTAGCCCTCTGTGGAAGCTAACACAAATTTCAGCAGCCTGAGTGGGCCTAATTTTATTGCAGGAGATGTACATCAAGGTTTCCCCTGTCATTGTTTGTGAGGCAGCAATCACACTGATTTTGGCTACCACTTCACAGAAAATTGCTGGAATTGCCAGATATACTTTAGTAGCTAGTGAAAAAGTAATGCCTCTACCTCCCTGTTGGTGTAAATGCTGACATTATTTTACCACATGAACTAACACCACCTCACATCTACTAAAACCCATAGGAACCCTGTACCTGATATCTTCTTAAATTTCTGCCTTAATCTACATCCTGACAATCAACATTTCTCTACACATTTCAGTATAACCTTAACACACCTGCTGCTGAGCACAGCCATTTTGACTAAAAAACCATTCACATAAATTGTAGGTGACTGGATAGAGGTGGCATTTGAAGCAATGAAATTTAGCAAATGAGAGGTTGAATCAATCACAGGCCTGGCCAAAGTAAATTGGGTTTTTATCCAAGAGCCTTTGACTGCTCTGAGAATGGCCTTACGTGAGAGACCAATCTAAATTGTTGAGTTGGTTAGCCTACTCCACATCAAGTTAAAATTTCAAAGCCATAGGCTCCTCCCACAATGGTGGTCACTGTACATCAAAACTATTGTGTTCCAAGACATTGTAAATTAAGGGTATATGTGACAATGCACTTCACATGAAATTGTTAAACAGTCCAAGGAAAGCAGAAACCCAGTTTGTCAAGTATGCTATTACTAAGCAAGTATGCTATTACTAAATAATGTAGCTCAATGAGGGAGCACCCCAGTCAAGTTTCTACAAATAAATTTAAAGAGTAGATGTGAACTGGACAAGTAAAAATATGTATGTAGAGAATTGCTAGACAAAATGAACATGCAACAAAAACTGGAATTTGCCACAGCGCATAGTATGTGAAGCATTTCAGTCAACATGGATCTATACTGCACTCAAGTATAGTATCTACTTCAACTGATACTGTCAGCATTGTACATTAAAAACATGATGTCCAAATTGGAATGTTTTTACGGTTACCGGTCGTTTCTCCCCCTTGCCAGTTCGCCCCCAACCAGTTCGCCCCAGTCGTTTCGCCCCCTTGCCAGTTTGCCCCTTAGTGGAAGTCGTTTCGCCCCCAAAGAGGAGGTCGTTTCGCCCCCAAATACTTGTGAGTATCTACGAATAAACTGACTTTAAATGCAGTTTTGTCGTTGTCATAACAGTAGTTTTCAAAGTAGGCAAGAATGTGACAAAAACCTAGTCAAGTAAGGGTAGGCGGTGCGCTATCTGACGCACCAACCAGTCATATGTTAAGTTGACCTGGTATTCTCTTGCACGTCCAGAATTAATTTCACAAGCAAGTAAGCTAGCATTTTTAAAACCTTTTTCGATTTATGCGCCATTTGTTGGAAATTATAAATAGAACCAAACAAAACAACCACAATATATGATAAGCGAATTTTTACAGGAAGCATGTGAACGATGTAGTAACGAGAACGCATATAGAAAGTGTAATGTTACATCAGTACTATCAACACAATTAACACTCAGCAATTGCGCGTACGTGAGTTATTACAAATGAACAACTTGTTTCACCTTTAAAAATAAAAAACTCAATCTCATCCTGAAAGACAATTAAATAAGAAACTTGACTTCGTTGACATCTTTTGTTCTAAAACATTCACTTGTTAAGTTGTTGTAAAGGGACCTGCTTCAGAAAGACTAGGGGGCGAACCGGTAGGTCTTTGGGGGCAAACTGGCAGGTCTTAGGGGGCGAACCGGTTAACGTTTGGGGGCGAACTGGTATTTAGGGGGAAAACTGGTTGGGGGCGAACTGGCAAGGGGGCGAAACGACCGGCTACCGTTTTTACCAGTGCCAAAAGACTGCCCATGGAGACTGCACTGAAGTCATTACCTCGGGCCCCAATTTCACCTCTCAATTTAACTAGTGAACAGTAGTACCACCAGTCCAAGAATTATTCAAGGCATATCTTTTTTGAACATTCATGTGGAATATTTATCACTAAATATTCTGATAATGTCCATAGCAACACTGGATACTATCAATAGCTGGTAAGAATCTGGCTCAGAACACTTTCTTGTCATTTCAGCCAATTTGTTTGATAGGAAATGCATTCTTTCTAGCTTAGGACCATCAAACATCATACATTTCTGCAAGGGGCTAAGTTTGAATGGTACATATCATGATTAAGAAAAGGTATTCTTTCTATCTTAAGAGCAACACAATCTAACACCGTACCCATAAAGTGAGCTGTGAGCAAATTTGAATACCCATGAGTAGCACCTATCATTTACATGACCTGTTAATACCATGAACAGCAATGGGAAAACCCATTGCTGGCTTTATTAGCAATGCTTTGAATAGGTATGAGCAGATCCTTTGATGAAAATGACCTGAAAAATGCAAACAGCAGCTAATTAGAGAGTATTCATAGCTGGTAAGGCAGACGCAGTCTCACACTGCTATGCTATTTGCGAGCAAGGCCATGGCAATAACCAGTTAACGATTTTATCAGCAATGGAGAATATCCACTATTGATTTGGATAAAACTCTACAGCACAAGCATCACCAGGCCACTTCAGAGTAATGTTATAAATATTCATGAGCAGGAACTGTCATGAAAATAACCTGATAATGCCATCAGCTGCACTGGAGAATATCCATGGCTGGTTTGGGTGAAACTCACAACATAGCACTCCCAGTCCATTAGTGATGGTATGACCTTTGAGAACCTTTACTGGAACAATTAATGGATTCTGAAGAAGGTCACTGTAGAAAAGAAAAACAATAACATGTAAAATTACTTCATATACTGGAACTTCTCAAAATCAAGGGTGGTATTAACTGGGTACACCTTGCACAGCTTAAAACCAAACAGCACTTGTTAACTAGTAATAAAAAATACTTTTTAACTGAAAGTACTGCTTTTCATCCTTTAAGTTCAAAATTTGAAGAATATTGTAGCTGGTTGACAGATGTGTCCTCGTCAGTAAACACACTGTCTCCTGGTTGCACCAAATGAGGCACTTTTTGACTGAAGGTGGATCCTGGGTCCAGGTAACATAAATATCATCCTTGCTAAAAACTTACCTGTTTTGTGACTCTATTAGCCCTACTTATGCCCTTCACAGAATTAGTTGTAAGAAACCCCCTGTGACCACCAGGCAGAGAGGTTGGAGTCAAAAGAATGTCTGAGCTACATGCCAAAATAATTGATGAGTGACACTCTTATTCTGGGTCAATATGGCTTTTCTGTTGTAAAACTTGGATCTTTAAGTGGGACACACAAGTGCAAGTAATGGAAATCAGAAAGCAATACAAGATTTACATGTCTAAGGGATGGAGAAAGAAGGGGATGTCCCTAAAAAGCATGCAAATACATGCAGTACAACTGAACGTAAGTAGATACTTGGTTTCATGTGAATATCTCTATTCTCCCTCCTCCCAAACTGAAAAATGTCTGACTTCTCATTTGCCTAAGAAGCTAAGACCATATTTTCATCCAATTACACCATCACTCATTTGTTCCAGCTGACAACTATTAATGAAAAAGCCTACTACAAAACATACTCCTCATTGAGGTGAATGCATACTTGACATGAAACTTAACTCCAACAAAACAGAGAAATATGACAAAACTTGCAGTCACTAATTAACTTACTTGTACACTTGACCATGACAAACAATGACATGACCATCGTCCGAAGCTGATGCAAACAGCGGGTATCTCTTGTGGAAACAGACAGACCTGATGGCCTGCTTGTGATGTCTCATGTTTTTATATGGTGTTACTGACAGATCAAGGTCAAACCAGGACAGTTTACAATCATATGTACCAACAATAACATTGTCTCCTAAAACCAGAAGAAATGAAGAAGACCAAGTTGGAGTCAGTGATGTTTTATCATGCAAGGATCACAAACTTCTATGCCAATTAATGTCTCTCTCTCAAAAAGATTACATCATCACTTAAAACCTTTTCAACAAGGAATCAAAAAGCTCCATACAAAATCCATTTATACTTTTTAATATCCTTACCATGGGTTAAAGTAACAGTGGTCCGTGGGCCTGATGCCCCTGAAAATTTGCTTGGGCCCATAGCTTTAACAGGAAAGAGGAGAAGAGGAGGAAGAGGTCCCAGAATCAGCCCACCTCTACCCCTTTTGTCATTTTTTTTTTTCATGAAAACCGAAATCATGGAATTTCAAGACTACAAATTACAGACCATGAAGAAGGAATGCAAATGGTTCAACCTGCATCTTTAGTTTCTTAACACATATTAATATGAGGATTTTTGCATTTCTTTGTCTTCTTTCTGAGAGCTACTGCACCTAGTGCCAAAATGTGACTGCATTTTCCTTATTATGTTGTGAATTGACTACACAAGTTTTCTTTGTTCAACAGGTTACACAAAAAACAGACAGCAAGATGACAAAAGATCAAATGGTAACAGACTAAAACTCTCCATAAGGATTCATTGTATGTTCTAAGGTCATTTCATTTCTTTTATTTTCCACAAAAATCATAAATAATAGGAGCAAATTAAAATAACAGAAGATGGTGGAGAAAGCCTGAAAAAGCAAAAAGCTTGTACTAAGCAGGCCACCTTTACAAGAATTAGAATATATAAAAAAGACAAAAAGAAGATCAATAAAAACAAAATAGAACTAAGTAACAGCCAACCTTCCAGCCAGCCAGCCATTCATGACTAAGAGGGCACAAAGCCCTTTTTTTTGCCACTAAGATTTTGCCCATCCATCCACTCACCCATACTCCCTTTTGAAAAATTTGTAATTGCAGACCATTTTAACTCACCTCCAGGGTGTATAGCAATACTAGAAATCCATTTGGCACTTGTCAGCAGTTTCTTTGTCATCTCTTGTTTGATCAAGTTGTACACTCGAATATGTTTCTGTGTCTGAAATAATTGAAACATCTCATTTTTCAACATTTCAAAGATGACAAGGCAAGAAGAATATTGAAGAAATGAAAGTATTCTCAACCACTTTTTTAAATGGAGCAGATAAATAAATGTTCGTATCTGTTTCAGTTCTGGGGGAAAATTTTTCCCCTCTTTAATAGTAACACTACTCAGTAAAGAGTATTTAAAGAACTTACCAAGTAAAAGGTCCTTGCCAAGTATTTGCATAAGCACCCTTTGTGTATCATAATTACAAAATATCTTCATCAATTGATAACATTCAAACTCAAGCACATTTAGAAAAATTTAAAATTCCAACTGACCTGCTACAATAGGCCTACATCAACTTCTTCCATAAATCAAGTGCCAATAAAATTAAAATATCAAATTCAGCCTTAATCTGAGCTCTAGTCAGACAAAACTTCCCTGAATCTTATCTGAATCACTGTATTTCATACTAAATGCAACAGATTTTCAGACACTCCAAAGTTTTTGATTTGCTGACAACTTTCACTGTACAGTAAGAAAGACACAGGCATGTAGGGTCACATTTTAACCACATTAATCTTGAACCTTCACTGCATAATGCAAAATATGTAGCTTAGCTTAAGTAATGCGAAACCTCTCAACAAAACCTCTGTTTCATTTTTCACATTCCACAACTTAAGACCATAGAAGTCAAAAAAAGACCTGTCAGCAAATGTGAAATTGTGTGTGAATGGCAAAACAGGGGATACTGACTCTTGGTCAGTAGATCATGAGCAGTATTTTGATTCGGTGGCTTCACACAGCGAATTCTTTTAACACTGTGGAGCATTTCCGTTGAGAAATTAAGAGTACTAAGGATTGCCCCTTATGTTTAATACATTGAGTAACTGGAGGCCAATGCAAATTCTTTATACTTTCATGAAGTACAGTATTCCTTTCGCTGCATAATTTTGAACACATAGCAGTATGTTTATGTCACATGCTGATACCCCTATTAATATTGCATTAGTGTAATTTAAGTGAGAGATGACAATAGCTTGTACAATAGTATGGGAGGTATCTTCATCTAAATGATTTCTAATAATTCATATTTGATGGAGATTAATTGATGTAATTCATCCTTTTAGAGCTATGTGTTCCTTAAAAGATAAATTCTTGTCAATATGGCCCTAAGAAATTTATACGCCCACTTCTCTAAACATGCCTTCCATTTATGTTCAGACCCTAGCCTGGTAGCATCTATGGTCCACATTAATTTGCATGATAATTGTCATTATACCAAAGAGATGTAGACAAGGTAACATATGTACTAAAAAGCACATACAAAAGTTTTATGTGTATAAACAATGTGGAATACAGTCAGAAATCTATTAGTAATGAATGAATAATTTGGCCAATGGCTACTTACTGCAACAAAGAAGAATGGTCTGGTTGGATGGAAGGATGTACACTGGACCAGACCTTTAGATTTCCTGAAAGGATTCTGTGATCTCCTCTTTGACAACTGATGTATGACGACGGATGAGTTCTGCCCCGTCGGTATGACACAAGAAAAGTAATCTCCTTTACCGTGCCATGTGACTTGTCTGACAGGCTAATGAGAAAACCATAAAGTAAAATTGTTGCTTTTAAACTTGAGCGTACATTCATAATTTGATGAAACATATAGGACTAAAGCCCCCTCCACACTATACAATGCAAGTTATTGCAACAAGACTGTCTTTTCATGGTGAGCGACTGACAACTAACTAGTTTTAAGAGCACAGGGTCCATATTGTGTAGCAAGTTGCAGGTCCATGAAGCGATTCACACAAAATTGTAATGTTTAAGTAATGTACTATTTACTTGTTACACTGAAGAGACAAAAATGAGTTCTGTCCATTTCGATTAACTGATCTTCGGGCTTAATTCCAGAGGTCCATCATTGTTGTCAGTTGCATGTTCAGTTTCATCCAACTGAACACACTCAGTCGTGTGAAACTGGGTTGTGCGTCTGCTTGCAACTAGTTGCAAAGCATTCCACACTTTGCAACATGTCTGAACAATCTGGTTGCGATGAGTTGCATTGCATCGAGTCACATGATGTGCACCAGGCTTAAGTTCGGTTATGTTAGGTAGGGTTTTACCCCTCAACTTTTAACCTTTTGGTTCAATCTAGCGGCACCCACAACCTTTGTTACCATTTAAGGAACACTGGATTGTTATCCCTACTCCATTGCTTATGCATAGTATGATATAGGACTAAACTTACATTGAAGTTATTCATAAAGCAAGCATACATCAAATAGATGTTTAGTAAAAAAAACTTGCAATAAACAGTTCATTTTTTATTTTTCAAGTTGTCATATATTCCTTTGTGCCCTAATATATTTCCAAATTTGTCTTTTCATTAATCTTTAATTACAGATTTTCCCAAGAGGGTCTTGAATTGCCTTGATCATTAACTTTTCACAGTGGACAGGTTATAAGTTTATTGCATGGCTTATTGCATGATGTATCCACCAACATGTACCTGTTATATGTCAGTAACTTCTTCAATAAATGACTGGGGTTTCAAAACTGATGTGTTAAAGAACACTTTTTCCCTCAGCACACAAGCAGGAAAATGTTTGATAACTATTATGTGTACAGACTTCCTTAAGTTTACCCACCCTCCTCCTATTACATCATTTTTTTATGGTTAAAAGCACATTCCCTTGAGTTTGTGAAGTTGTGAACTCACAACTTATGAAAAGCATTCAAAGGGTTATGTATCATCCTGCTTACTGAAAGTTTAAGGGGATTACATGGTGACAAAATTCATTGACTTCAAAATACAGTTTGTAGAAATATTTTCTCTTTCAGGAGGTGAAAACTACATCTAAATACCATATAGCATTCAGAAAAAAGCTAATTTTCAGAGTAATGCCATCTTTTCTTGAGATTTAGTGCATTGTGGGATATCTGTGATGTCATAGCAGCAGATCAATTTGACATTGCATTCAGTTTATAATTTTAACGTTGCTGAAGGAAATATAAAGCCACACTGTTTTCTGGTACACGGTAATGTGAGATCTACACGAAAAATATTCAAACATTCCAACAACTACATTCAAGGACACAGAGGGTACTCAATCACAAACAAAAACACAAAGAATCTAAAACAATATTCACTACTTTTTTTCACAAGTTTACAACCTCAAGGAACAGTTCCAATGATTTTTTCATCATGTTGATGACCTCAACAGGCCGCAATATAGAGGCTTTGCAATTACGTAACAGATACACCATGCTCATAAGGGCAGTCATGCCAGATACATAAGGTTTTGTGCTGAAAGCACTGCACAGTCTGCACTGTGGTGTATACTCAGTCATAGGGAAAGCACATCGAGAGTGGTCTACAATGTACTCCAACATGGCCGCAAGGGAGTATTATGACGTCATGTAAAAGGCCTCTATAAAGTGCGTAATTAATGAGTACCTTGAAGTGTTTAAGATAAAGTCTGAATCCTTCTTCTTGTTTCTTTTCATCAGCCTCGAACCATTCCACTAAAGGTGAGGCTTTAAACTCTTCAGGCTGTTTGTAGTCGGCTATGAGCTGATCAGTCCCTGAGATAATCAATTTGTCACCAAGTTTAGGATTTACAATGTGAACCGTATCTTCAATACTGAATGCAACTAGAGACACAGCAGCATTGGGATTCCAAGCAACACACTGGACAGGACCTTCAACGTTAAGTGTTCGTAAACATCTTCCAGTTGCAACTTCCCAGAAACGTACTGTTTTATCATCTGATCCTGGTATATGTATAAAAGGTAATATATTAGGCTTGAAGAGAAACTTGACAGTGGTTAAAATATGGTTTTGGGGTAAAAATGGAGAATAAAATTGTTGAATACTGTTCACTACAGTAGAGCATGGCACAGCACAATGCAATGCAATACACACAAATAACAGATGAACAAACAACAAACAAAAGCTTCTTTACAATGCAAAATGAAAAGAGAGTATACAAACTATTAGGTTTCATCTTTCTCACTTTTATTAAATACTCACCTGAAGCCAGCCACTGACCCGTTGGATCCACAGAGATGGAGCGAACATAACTAGTATGTCCAACATAAAGAAGGGCCAGGGTTGTTGGGAATGGCTGCAGGTCTTTTGGTCTAGGCAGTTTGGGGAGGAGATCTTCAGCTTCAAAACGAGTCTTTTTGAGAAGAAAAGAGAAGGAAAAAAGTCATTAATTGAAAATGCAAATTGAAATCTAATTCATTGTTACCTTTGCTTTAAACAATTTGTAAGGACCAACTTTAATCCTCACCAACACTTTCATACATGACTGTTCACATTGCAAACTAAGGTCATAGTTACAGGTTGAATTTGCACATCTTTATTGACATATTTATTCAGGGTAGAAGGAGTAAAAACTCCACTGGTGAGTTTGTTTCTTTTTGTTTTGTTTTTTTTTTTTTTTGTTTTTTTATGGTAGGGGGGGATTAATATGAATACTAAAACTTCCTCATAAGGAAAACAAAAAAGTAGGGTGACATAATATCATCTAATATTGTTCTACACAACTCACTTTATTATTTACAAGGAAACACAAGAATGCCAGGACAATAGGTAGGTATTAATTTTCTTCAATTTGTCTGTGTCATTCCTGAAAATTATATACTACATTACTGTACTTACTCTTAGCTTCCTTTGTCTTGGACAGAGGTAGAGATCCAAACAGCGATCAAATCGTTCAGGGAAGAAGTCTGGGAAAAATGGAACTCTGCGAAGACTGTCATACTTCTGTGGGATGAATCTAGGTCTACCACTGTATTCTTCTTTAGACTTGGCTATCAATATCTGAAATGAAAACAATATTCAAATGAAGCATGGTATATTTTGGATATGTAAAGAGGAGCACCAGACATACAAGCCAGGATTTGTAATGCGAGGAATATTGAAAGTGTGGCATGGGGAGGGGTCTAAGCAGAAAGTTGCCCCATCCCACTTTGAATGAGGTCTGATTTTTAGGTCTCCAGATACAAAATGTGCAGTATTTGTGGCTCACACCGTAAGGTTATACTGATCTCTTTTTGCTTCCTTGTGGGCCAATGCTTCTCTTCCAAGCTTGGATCAGGGGGGGTTTAAGCCCCTTCTAACATCGTGGCTAAAATTGTAAGGAGTGGAGTCTATATATTTTAGGAAAATTTTCTTTGTTTCAGATGGTGCAGCTCTGTCATAAGGAGTTACTGCTCTTATATTTGCAATGCAATGTAAAATGACAGGGCTGTAGGCAGTGTTCTCCACTAGTTGGTTTGTCTGAGTGCTGCACACAGACAAAATTTGCAAAGGTGTTTTAGCCTGCATTGGCAAAAATGTGCCATCTGGACAAAAAGTTGAGCCTGAGCCACCTGGACAAAAGCTATCATTTTGAAACATGCAAATTCATGGAAAAAGTTCATACCGGCATGATAAACTGAAGCATAATCTGCCCCTCTTGTTCAAGGATGGTCTTTTGATACTTTAGCAGGTGGCCTCCTTCACTCCTCATTTGTACCACTGCTCCTAAAGAAGGGGATTACCATTCAAATTTTCCCAAATTCTTAAAATCATGCCACCCCAACATTTCCTACCTGCCTCCTTTGTGACCAATCGAGCTGGTCAATAATTGCCTAATGAAGTCTGTTGGTACCAGAAATTATGTTACAAAGTTGGCAAGAAAGTGTCAGCACTAGATTTAGTTTCACCAATATTCCAATTTCTAGTTGCGGTTGAAATAAAGCAAATTGGCCTACCTCTTCTTCAGTCATTAAAAACTCCGGTGGAGGGTTGTATGATTCTGCATGACTAGGAAGTCTTACTTTAGGGGCAGGAATATGACTCAGATGGCGCTTATTTAGAACTGTGTCATCTTCGTTGGTCCATATGTTGTAGTACACATCACGTTGCTCTTTCTCTCGTTCCTCCTTCCGATACTGTTTCTTGGTTTTCATCCAGCCTCTTTTTATGGCACCTACGTATTTACTGACCTATGAAAAGTTACAGAATAGTGCAATATGTTATTGATAGACCCACTATTATTGATCACAAATCAGAGAAGGAAATAAAGTAAAAGCAATCATGGGTTGATATCAACATGCTGAGGTGTACTAACACAAAGCTATGCTTGTAATAAGCATAATTACTCAAGTTTCACATACAGTAGTAATTAAAAAAAGTTGAAAGTCTGAATGTTTTGGTAAGTGCTTTTAAGAGTTGTGTAAATAATTTAAATGTACCTGGTCCCAATTTTTTTGAAAACTGAACTGAACAGTACAATTCTCATTCATGATACATTCATTTGTAAGCAGGAGCTCTTATCTTCAACTAAGAGTCCCAAAGTTTTCTCTACTACTTCAAGTGTCATATGAGTTTCATGGCTCTATTTAAAGTGATTGTCTGATTGTCCAAGACAACTAAAATTCCATACAGACAACCAAAAGTTAAAAGTTGGTTGTCTGATGGACAACCATATTTCTCTCAAAATGAATTAAAAAGCAGCTTGCTTTTATCTAATTAAAGTATATTGCTGACTGATCAACTCTCTAAACCTTTTCACAGTACAATTTTTTCAAACATCACATGTTTTTGTCTTTCACACATCACATTCGAGTATTTTTCAACAGTCAAGACCAGTAATACATGAACCCAATAACTGTTTTGTCAGTGTCTGAAAAATGTTTGGACAACCAAGTTTCCTTGTGGGCAACAAAAAATAAAGAAATGGTTGCCAGCAGGACAACCTTATATTTTTCTGAAAATCAAGGAGGTTATATGACCTCAACTGACATATAAACAACAAAGGATCCAGTTACAGAAGGGTTCAACTTGAGAACATAGTTTAATTCAAACTGCCTTATACTTTGGAAATTTTAATAAATTTCCACATTTTGAGGTGTAGGAACCTAAGAAATGAATTTGTAAATCAGCCTGTGCTAATAACCACCAACTTGATACACAATGTGCTCAGAATGATAAAGGCCCTCTTGTACTTCTCTCATAACTTTTTCTCACTGACAAGAAAAAACAAAGATTTACACCTTCTCAGCTCAGACTTGCTATCACTAAAATACAATTCACCATTTGTCCTGTTCCCTGTTTCTACAGAAGATGACTTAGACAAGTTTAGTCGGCTATCAATAGAGCAGAAAATAAATATAAATGAGGTGTGACAATAGAAGGAAACTTCAAAGTCCTGAACAAGTCAGAGATATATGATCCATATCATACTCACGGCTGGAAAAAACCGAAATTTCCCGGCAATGAAACAATTATTTCCCGTGTGATTTTAACTGTTTACTATCTAAGCGGAGCGCGACAATGGGTTCGCGCGAAGCGTACAGAAAAAATTTTGAAAAATGAAGCCTCCCAGATTGCAGGAAACGGCCCTTCCTGGCCCTGAAAGCCCCTGATGAATGAACGCCGTGGCGGGAAAATTATGTAGCCCATCGGATTTTTGATAGCTTTGGACACGATTTTGTTGAGTCCGACCTAATCATGAATTCATGCACTGGGAATGAAACTTGTTTGTGCATTAACTGCTAATGTAAAGCTTTCAAATTATGTAGATTTCGAACGAAATAAAGATGAATTCCTTTACCGAATCTCTCCTTCCTTCAAAGTTTGTCCTACTCTTCTCTTCTGTCAAACATACTAATTAACTTTCTAGCCAAGCAACTTGTCCATTGAGCACCGTCGCGTTCAGCTCAGCAACTACTACTGTTGTGTGCATACAGACAACACTCCTTCACAAACAGCAGCTAGTCATCGCTGCTACTACAGTACTACGTCGCTATCACGTTCTTTACTGTGCTGCACAAATGAAAGCAAACAGCCCAAATGTAGCTCTCTAATTGGTCGCCCCGAATAGCCTGACAGAATGGCAATATGTTTGTTTAATACAGCTATGCAATGAGGATGGGACGAACTTTGTCACTGTGTTGTGTAAAATGTGTCCGTTACTCAGGCTTCACAAAGGGGCAAAACATAATCATTCAAGAAATCATTTAGGCCTGCGATACGCATAAAGGCTAGGTCTATATACCTGGCATATTCTTGAACCAAACTTCTCCGCTATTCCCGCTAATGACTACCCGCTCTATTAAACGCTCACGATATTCACCTGCACCATCAAAAACAATTACACATGTGGCCCGACTACTGATTTTTTAGCACCGATTTGTTGAAACAAAGGAGAATAACACGCCCCTTATTTTTAAGAACAGGGAGATTCCTTCATACTGTGGCTACATGCATTATTGCTTCAGATGTACTACACACAGCGAACGTTCAACCACGTGCATTCATTCATCTGTTATAACTCAGTGTAGATTCGTCAGGCAGCTCGGCCGGAGAAAATGTCGCGCATTCTGATTGGTTGTTTTATCAGCATAGACTGTGTACAAAACATGCAGAATATACACAGTGTACGGTACTAATTGACCCACTCATGACAGCATCACGCTGTTTCTCTTCGTAGTGCTTGGAAGTTGTAGTTTATCCCCTGGATATCCCAATTGAATTTGCTTGTATAAATGAACGACAAATTTTTAAATATTCTCTGGTAGTTCAAGTTGGGGAGTGCAGAATGTGTTGAAATTTTTAGAATGAAAGCTAACAAGGAGCTTTTATTGACTAATTCTGACAACACGATGATCAGCCCAACACCCATTTTAAAAGTCCTTTGAGCAAATTTCCCGCGAGTGGGTTGGATTTCCCGGCAATGAGCTTCCCGTATTGCCGGTTTTTTCCAGCCGTGATCATACTTCCAAAGGCAGAGATCAGTTTTAAAGGAATGTGGTAGGTACTCATAAAAATCTAGAAATTTGAGTAATTTGACTTTTTGTTGTATAAAATGGACTCTAGGACTACATATTTGGGCATTGGACCCCAAATTACTGTACACAGCAGGTACCACTATCTGAGTTTCATTATGAACAACTAGAACAGTTATACAAAAGGAATTGTGGGGAAAGCATTTGTTACAATTGCATACAAGGGGTCTTTAGATCAACAAGGTCACTTAGATCAAAACTTCAAGAATGCCATAGACAAATCAGCAACTGAGCATCCTAATACAGGACATCAACTCTTTCAACATTAATTGGAAGAAAAGGTTAATTAGTTTGCAATATTTCACAAAATCGACCATACATAGCACACACCACTCCTAATTGGGAACTCATATATTGACATTGTGGAAAATAATCAACAATCAAGAGAAGAATTTGTAGAAGGAGAAGCATTTCACAGAATTTCACAAAATGGACCAGGGGGCAAAAAAAAATGCCTCAACACCCCATATGGCCCACAGACAGACAGACAGACAGACAGATGGATTGACCCCTTGTCATCACAATAGCTCCCATCAACATGCTGGTATGAGCTAATAAACAGAAAAAATAGGAGAAATAGAGGTAAGGTTAAAAAATAAGGAGAAAGTAGAGTTTGTAGGAATAACTCGAACCACTTATTGCAAATCACACCTTTATCAAATGGAAAACAGAAGCTTCTGAATAGATTTGGAGCTCTGCAGTTATTCTCACATTGCTGACATGATAAGTTGCAACAACTTTAAACAAAGAGACAGCTGCACACACCAGTGTTGCAGTTGAGTAGTGTCTTGCAATATTTGCAACCCAACTGGGGGAACTGCAAACTGTACTTGCCAAAATTGGTACCTCTGAAAATGAAACACATAGCAGTAGCAGAGATCAGATATGATAACCCCAAAGGGCTGCAGAGCTACTCTTTTTCTACCTGTTCATAATATTATGTGCAAGTTACTTAGCTGTACAAGCAAAGGAAGATGTTACTTTTGACAAGCTGCTGCTTTAAAATTTTTTTGATCTTTTTTTTTATAAGTCAAATATGGAAACATCTCAAACACCACCTTTGACTGGAGAATTAAAGTGCACCTCAAGTCAAAAAATTCAGAAATAAATAATGAAAAGTGTGAAAATGAATTCTAACAGCCCAGCTGTTATCTTCATAGAACATTCTTTAGAGATTTAAAATGTTGAAATTTATTCACTTAAAACAAATTAGCCCATTGCGTAATCATTCATGACTTTCCTGTTGTACAACTCGCATTTTCTGCCTTGTTTCCCTTTAAAATTAAAAATGTTTTTTAGACCTTGAACACTTCCTGTTTGTTTACATAGCATGTTGCACAGATAGGCCTTAATTAATTGCATCACACCACAAGAATAAGAGCACTATCATACTTTGGTACAAGATGCAGTAACTCTCAGAAAAACAAGGAAATACAAAGACTGTTATTTGAGTGGTACAACAATGGCATCACAACTTATTCTGCAAAGTACCATTTTAATTTGGGTGAATCAGCTTCAAAATTTTATATCTTGGCTCAAGAATATCCTATGAAGATGGGAGTTGGACTGATGGAATTCATTTTCCAGGCTGTCTAACATATATTTTGGAATTTATCGACTTGAGGTACACTTTAAAGTATGACACTTGCACCAGCCAACCAGTGCGATCTTACCTTATCTTTTTCAGATAATGATGGTATGAAACTGCGTTTGTGTTCCGGTCTTCTTGTTAATGGATGAATCATTTTCTCTTGGGTAAAGAAATCAACATAAGGTTCATAAGGGTCTACAGTTGCATCTGGATATTTTCCTCGCTGTATTCTTTCTATAATGTCCAAATCCTCATCTGTAAGGACTATGTCTTCACCATTCTTCTTGTCAAACACAGTGCGCCTTGAGTGAAGGAAAAAAACAGGAATATCCAAGTTTATTCAAGTTTTTCAAAATTATTGCAAATGTCGTAACATTACTCAGACTTTCTGTCAGAAGTGGAATATTACAGTATGGTTTAACTATGAAAATCAGTGTCAGATAGATACAAATGAAGTTGATGAATAGAATAGCATACTGTATGCAATATCTATTGAATTATTTATCAACAAGTTTCTCCAACAGGAACAATTGTGCTTCGACTGAATAGTTTCACACTAACACATCACAGTTGAAGGGTTAGAACAATAACCCCAAACATGTTTTGAAACAGCAGCCAAATCTTCCAGTTTTCTTCCTTTTTCTCTTCAATGTGTCTTTCATAATAATTAAGTTGTAATCTCAATATTGCATATTCAGGTGAACTATGCACAGACTCCACGTGAATTTCACATTTCAAAAAAAATATATATTTTACATGATTTTTAAGAGCCATTAATGAAACAGGATAGACAACAAAACTAATTCAAGTTGAGATGACTGCATTTTCCCTTTAATAGTAAGCCTTACGCGTACATACAGAAGATACTTTTAAGTCGATGAAGTTGCAATAGGCCAATTTGAAGTTTCTACATACAGCAGTATTGTTTAATATGTCAAAGGTCAAAAGGTATATAACACATTTACTTGTGCTTAAGCTGATGGTAGGATGTAAACATTCATGCAACACAGTGTGCTACCCACGGTCGGTACAGCGCTCAGATGTTTTGTTGGCAGTTGACCTGAACAGAAAGGTCAGGCACACATGCTCAGGTATAAACTTCAAACTCGTCAACTGGGACAAGCAGAAGGCAAGATCTCATGATAAGCAACATATAATCATTGTTAAGCGGAGGTGTACAACACATTTTTTTTGACTAGAGATAATTTGAATAGCAGTTTGAAATGAACTGCTCCCATAAAGTGCTATATGTACATGTACACCAAACCTTTCTGTTGAATATCCAGAATTTGGGTAGTTTCTTTTCTCACTCAATTTAATTTGCCGACTCCATCCTTAATCATGGCTGACTCTTCTACACTGCCACAAAACTTACCAGTAGTCAGGATTGTCTACTTTGCTTAGAAACTCATCCAATTCATCTCTGGTTGGTGGTTTGATAATCTTCTCTCCACGTACATTGTACCCAATGTGGTCAAAGCCATCATACCATTCCATTGGGATATTTCCAACTGTATTACGAATGTCCTGTTAATGGCATCAAGTGAAACATGTAATGACTTGGAATCAATATTTTTATTGACAAAACATTCAGCAGAGCCTCACATTACTAAAATTAAATATATTACACTAAAGACTCAAACATAACTCCAACTTAATAAAAGAAAACTCCCCAGGGAGGCCATGCAAATTCAATTTCGTCTGAAATGGTAAGTAAATTTGGGGTGAAACCCCCCCCAGAGAATGCACCATAAAAGTACATACCAAGACAAGCAGCATCCAACTCCCACTGGAAAGGTCTGGGGTTGGATTCCCAGGTCAAGTCATTCCCAGGTTTAGTCATTGAGACTTAAAAATGGAATAACGTTACAGGAAAATAAAATATTACAGGTAAACGTTGGTATAATCTCTGTGATTACCACTATACCTCTATTGGACCAACACCTATAATACTATCTACACGTACAGTAGGTGATTATTGGTACACTCTATTTCTAACCTATGATTCAATACCTGTAATACAAATAGGGGATTATTGGCATACTTCTAATATTATGAATCAATACCTGTAATACTATGGGTGATTATTGGTATACCTCTAAAACTAAGAATCAATACTTTCATACTATAGGTGATTTTTGGTATACCTCTAAAGACTATGAATCAATACCTGTAATACTATGGGTGATTATTGGTGTACCTCCAAAGCTAAGAATCAATCCTTTCATACTTTAGGTGATTTTTGGTATACCTCTCAGGGCTCGACTTTCGTGGTTGTCCAATTGTCCGGGACAACTAAAATTCCATACGGACGACCAAAAGGTGAAGTTGGTTGTCCGATGGACAACCAGTTTGCTCTCACAATGAATTATATTCCAGCAGTTTCATATTATCTGGTTGAAGAAGTAGTTCTGACTGATCAACTTGTTGCAAAATTTTCCATCATTGTTTCAGACTTCAAGTGTTTTTGTCTTGCAAAACTCATATCTTTTCATTCTTTCAGTTCAGTTTTTTTCAATTCTGCATAAAAACAATAACTGTTTTGTGCTGTAATTGTTCACAAAATGTTCTGGACAACCAAATTTTCTTTAGGACAACTAAAAATAGAGAATTGGTTGCCCGAAGGGCAACCACAAATTTTTCTGAAAATCGAGGCCTGCCTCTAAAGACTATGAATCAATACTTGTAGTACTATGGGTGATTATTGGTATACCTCTAAAACTAAGAATCAATACTTTCATGCTATAGGTGATTTTTGGTATACTAGTGATTACCTCCTCATCAGATGAGTCATACTCATATTCATCTACTATTTCCTGTTTCTCAACACTACTTGATGGTAAGGAAGAATTATCAAGTGGCTTCTCCCCATCTTCATTCTTATCTTCTTCAGATTTTTCTTTCAGTTCCTTCTCCTGCTTTTCTTCATTCAGTCTGTTTAAATCCTCCTCCAATAGTTTCTGACTTGTAAGCTTTTTCTTGGTATGTGCTTTGCTGTCTACTGATTTCTCCTTTGTTTTCTGAAAATGAAGAATTATAGTTTAAGATCAAAAATGCTTAGTTGTGTTAACACTTAAGTGCCCTTATAAAACCAGGAGTTGCAATTACACTCCAAGTATGGTATATTTTTCAAGCACTTACTTGAGCACATTTTGCCTTGAGTATAAAACTATTTTCACATGCATCTTCTTATTCTTTCACTCATGGTATGATGTGATGCACACAATCATAAGTATACTGTGAGTACAATGTAAACTTACTTCCCGTGAAATGATTTAAACCCAGTGTGATTTAGAAGTACTAGCTATGGGGTAAAGATGGTTTTATACTGGTATAGTGTTATACTTATCAGTATAAATTGTAAGCCTACTGTACATATATTCAGGATGTTGTTCAATGTTCAAACAACTGTACATTAAACTTCTGCTACTGCATTTTCATAACACTTGTGAGTATGATCTTCAACTCTCATTTTAAAGTATAGTGGTCTTTATGCCAACATCTTTAATTTTCATTTACACCATTATAGCTAATACTAAATCATGAAACAGCTACAGAAAGACAATAGTCTAAAATTGTTCTGGACTTGACACAGCATGGCACACTGCAGGAAACAGGGGGGTGGGGAACCAAATGTTGACAAATTTTCTAAAAGGGAAGGAGAATTCCCAGTCCTGCAAACTAATTTGTACAACTCAATATTCATTCCATATCCTCCTCTACCAACAGACCCCAGAGTCTCCTTCCTTGCCTCCCGCAGCCAAGAACATCTTCCTATTTCTGCAGTTCAATAAAAAGTACAAACTGTAAACATCAGAACATGTCTCACACTGCAGTGTCAGTGATACAGGACTTGGCACAATTGGCTACAGTATATTTCACACTTCAGACATAATGTGTTGTACAAGTATCCATAGGTTTTTAAAAGGGTTCCTGCACTTTCTGGGGAGTCAATTCAATGACTTTTCCATGACTTCCCAAAGACAAAAAAATTCTATGACCTTCCTTTCGATGTCTTACAGTACTTAATTTTTTCACTGCAATAAGTACAGTACAATTTTAAGTGAAGAGCATGTACCAAACTTTGATATTATAAGTAAGAATACATTGATATTACTATGAGGACAAAACTATGTCACATTTCTGGACCTAAAATTGACAATTGTGTGATTGCTCCCAACCAGTGATCCTTGCCAACTGATATTTATCTCCTGATTGTCCAAGGGACCAACAATTGATATTTATCTCCTGGATGTACATGGGACATTGACATACACCTGTACCTGTCTACTTTATGTATTTCAGTATATTTCATGTCAGTCTTCCTCACCTTAGAACAGTTTGGAGGCAAACTTCCCCTCAGCAGGGTTCTCTTAAAATGTAACATGTATGCTACTCCCTAGGAGAATGAATTTTTTTAAATTTCAATGAAGATTTATAGTAAGCCAATAATACTGTATTTTTTGTTTGGTGGGACAACATAAAAATCACAGGGACAACCACTTTTCTTTTAGCCACTTGTCACTGAACAACTGATTTTTACCATCACTTGGAACCTTGAGTTTGAAAATTTCAATTACTTCTCCAGGACATCACAGAACTTCCCTGAGTTTCAAAACTTTTTAGGGCCCTAAAATAATTTCCAAAATTTGCATGCCTTTTCCAGGTTTTTCATGATCACAGAAACCATTTTAAATCAAACAACTTTCCAACTTGCATACTTCAACTCACTTTTGAAGAATCATCTTTGATTTCCTGGTCATTTTCAGTTCTGTCTTGCATTTTATTTACTGTCTCAACCTTGTCTCCTCTTTTCTCTCTCCTTTTCTTTGTAATATTTTTCTCCTTTGAATCTGTTTCTTCATCCTCCCCTTCACTGCTTTCATCTGCCTCATCACTCTCTGAATCATCTTTTAAAGTGATTATTTCTCCAATTTCATCATCATCAGACTGCTCTGACATTCCAATCTCTTCATCAGAACTACTCTCCTCACTTCCACTTTCCTCATCCTCAAAACTGACGTCCTCATCAGATGTGTCATCATCATCATCATCATTTTCATCATCATCTGGTGGAGCATCCACAAAAAAGTCCAGCTGAAATAATTGCAGAAAAATAATATTACATCATGATAATTGTTATTGCCAGTAATATTAATCTCTTTGCTATGCTTGGTTCTGCTGTGAAAACACGAATTAAAAGTGCTATATACGAATGATTTTGCTGCAAAACCATTCAACTGCTGCTTATTTAAACCCACTGTGTGTCATTGTGGTGTGGACATTAAATAGGCATGAAGTTGAGACACTTTCAAATACTGTACAACAATGAGCTACTTCTTGGACTATAGTGAATGCATATACAGTATGGCAGTCTCCATAACAAAAAACTAAGTATTCAAGGAATCTGTACATATGTAGTGTGTATACATAATACTGTATAATGAATATAGCTGAGTATGGCAGGAAGGACCTACTTCTGTAGCAAAATGGATAAAAATATCAACCAAAACTTCCCTGTAACTTGCACCAATCTATGGTATCAGTGTGATGAATTTATTCTTGTAGACGAATGCACTCAATTGTACAGTTAACATGTATTGTAAAAACAGTCACAGGTAGGTAATGCTTTACACCTCAGCTTACAGTGCAACATTTGGTGTAATTTAGCAGCACTCACTGTTTTTTTTTTCAGTTGTGAGGCAATGAATTGTTTTTCTACACTAAATTGAAGTGGAGCATCACCCAAAAAGCAGTTGGTTCCATTTTAAAAAGAAAAACCAGAAAGCCAAAAGGTTTAGTGATTCCTTGCCACTGAAATTTCAGCCTATCTTTTTTTTCAAATTGACAGTGCTTCTTAATGTTTTTTAATTTGACAGTGCTCCATAATGTACCCACAAGGTACACATGCAAGGAATCCAAGCGTTCTACAATAACTAGGGTTCTGCTCATAGTACCACATCCACCTACTACAGTATGTGTGAAATTGTGCAGTATCTAAGACTACAACCATGGGAAATTTACCATTTGACCTCTCATGACCCCAAATGACCTTTGACTTCCAGGGAAATCGATAGGGATCATCTACTCAACATGTCCAACATACACACCAAATATGAGCATAGTCAAATGTACAGTTCTTAAAATATCTTGTTTACAACATTTTGGCCCTTTGACCTCTCGTGACCACAAACGACCTTTAACCTCCACAATAGTGATCATCTACTCAATATGACCAACTCACACACCAAATATGAAATTAGTCACACTTACCCTTCTTGAGATATTGTGTTTATAAGCAATTTCTGAGGAATTAACCATTTGACCTCTTGTGACCCCAAATGACCTTTGACCTCCACAACAATCAATAGGGATTATCTACTGAATATGAACGACCCACACACCGAACATGAGCATAGCCACATGTATCATTCTTGAGATAGAGTTTAAAATGTTTTGACCTTTTGACCTCTCATGACCCAAACGACCTTAGACCTCCACTAAAATCAATAGGGATCATCTACTCAATATGGCCAACCCACACATTAAATATGAGATTAGTCACACTAACCCTTCTTGAGATGCCATGTTTACAAGCAATTTCTAAGGAACTTACAATTTGACCTCTCCTGACCCCTAATGACCTTCGACTTCCACAACAATCAATAGGGATCATCTTCTCAATATGACAACCCACACACCGAATATCAGCATTGCCACATGTACTGTTCTTGAGTTATCGAGTTTACAAAGTTTTGATCTTTTGACCTCTGGTGACCCCAAATGACCTTTGACTGCCACCAAAAATGATAGGGATCATCTATTCAATATGGCCTACCCACACACCAAATATGACATTAGTCACACTTACCCTTCTTGAGATATCGTGTTTACAAGCCAAAGCGTCACATACGCACATACACACACACATACTGTACGTGTACACGACATCACCATCGCATAGATTCCTTGCCTGCCTTTGGCAAGGAATCAACAATTGGCAGTGGCCTTGGGGAGAAAGGGGGATTCTCCCCCTCCCAGATGCCCTTCAAATAAGGTCAGTAACGAGTTGGGTTAACCAAAAAAATTATGTACCTCTCCCAAGGCTTAATTTTTTACCCAGAGGTATGCTTAAACCACATAGCTTCCACAGGAGCTTCTCCCAATGGACCCCAAACCCCAGGAACGGGCGCTTTGGTCTCAGTTTCACTCTGCACCGGAAAAATTTTGCCCCCAACATATCCTTTTCCCTTAGTTTGCACTGGAAGCAAATGAATGCTTTACCCCTAGATTGAACATACAGGACTTCACATAAGGAAAAGTATGACTACTGTGATTTCCAAATCCACATCAAAATATGCTTCAGAGGTATTGAAACAGTCGATACATGAGGATATAAAGGGTCAGCTATTGTCATCAAAAACATAATGATGAAAACATATTTGTAACTTGCGAAATAGTTGACTTGTAAAGTAAAATTTACCAACTATCTGCAACTGTTATGTAAGCATAAGGTAGGATAGCAATAACTTAGGCACAGTATTGCCAACCAACACCTAACCTAATGTATTTCAACATTGCATCCCTTACTGCAAACCTCAGAATCACTTTGTCAATCACATAAAAATTGTCTGAGCTAAGCATTCAAAAGTATTCAGCTCTTCCTAAATTACTGCTCTCTGGGATCTTGTCCCAGACCTTGCTGGTTGTATGTAAAGCAACAATCTTGTACATTAGTACAGTATAGTGTCACTAAATTGTACAAGTGTTTAAAAGTTATTGATGTTATTTGCATCTACTGTAAGATGCCCTCTATCTATTTTAACAATTGCATTGACACATTTGTTACTTGTACATAAGTAGTACTGCGTCTGGGACACCTTCTGAGCAAATTTTTAAGTGCGTCTGTTGCTAAGGTTACTATGCGTAAGTTGCATCTCAGACACTTCTATGGTAACGACTGAATTAATGCTTCTACAACAAAGAGTGTGACCCAGTTCGTGTGTGATGAAGTTGGCTTGTGATGCAGACTTCGTTATATCATGCCCCACCAGCATTGTGGAATTGTGACTTTTGAAAATGATGTGTTTGTAGAAAACAATGACAAAACTTGAAAAGGAAAGATGGAACAAGTGAGAAGGAATCAAACCAAAATGTAGTTTTTGTCTTTTCTGAAAATATAAAACCTTTTTGTTGTTAACAACCCACCAACACCAGAGTGTGTTTCTTACAGTACCTGCACAACACTTCAAATTACTGTAGTTACTTTCCCTCATTATTGGCTAGGGTTCCCTACCAACTTGGTAGTGGCCTTCCAGCGCTGTACTGTACAGAGCCACAGACAATGCAGATACTGTACAGGATAAGTGCACAGAACAATAATTTCCCCAGATTTCACACACTGCCAAATTTCATGCACCACCAAATATTCTTCCTTTTCACCACAGCAAAGCACTGGTTTAAGCTCTAGAAAGATCTGCCAAATCAAATACATGTTGTTTTTGTCTACACTGAAGCCAAAACAGGTCCACAGCTTGTCAAAATTAGTGAATTTACAATTTACCTGAATGTTGTCAACAGTTAATTCTAGAATTATGGGTAGTGGAAATCATTTAGTTTGCTCCATTTATTTCAGCCATTGTTACAGTAGCAGGAGCATGTTAGCTTACTCTGTGGTCATTCAGGGTTCTCACTAACCTGTGCTCCCGGGTCCATGACATGCGAGTTCAACTCGAGACACTTGAAACAAAATCTGTGTGTCTCAGGGACACACAGTACTTGCTTGCAAAACACCTGAAATTTTGGCAAGGAGGCATAGAAAGTTTTGTGTTAAAAAGTTCACACAAACCCATTGCCTTGAAATGTTCATTGTCAATGTCACTTCACAAAATCCGTGTAGGAAATCTGCCTATGGAAGTTTCTTATCACCGCAGTTCATATTTGACTCGACCAGAAAACTTTCTCCAACTAGACGGACATTAGTAATGTGGCCCAGTTATGCGATATTGCTGGCGCTACCTACGTACTAGATCATCCGCCGTGGTGTTGTCCAGCTTGGAATAACATCACTTGTCAATGCCAGACCAGTTTTACGCAGTGGCGTGTTAAAAATATCACGGCGGAACATCTGAATGGAAAATGTGGAGCGTCATTGATTATTCGCACGGAGTGCCGGAGTGATTTATGCCGCATGCAGGGAATTTCTGTAAAGTATATTGATAACAAAGATTTTAATTGTTTTGGTAAGAATCAGCTGTTTTTGTGCACATAGTAGTCTATTTTTCCATTAATCTGTACTGCGTTTTTGTTGATGCTTCATCTTGGGACTCTTCCAAAAAATATGGGACCCTCAGAAATTTGATGGGACTTTTGAAAAAAAAAAGTTGGGGGTTCAGGGACTCTTGGGTTTGGGGGCCTAATGAGAACACTGTCATTTATACAGAAACTCTTCAAATATCGTAATGCATTACAGTATATAACTATAAATCGTGCCATTGCATTGATTGCTTTGATCTCCACCTACAGTAGTGTGCAAAATTTGGCAGTTTTACAAACAGCTTCTGCTGTTCAGGTCAACATGTGATCACAAATTTAAGGTCAAGTTCAAGTTCACACATGTTTCGCCGGCAGCATTGCAGTCAATTCCAACTGCTAACATAGAATTCCTAGTCGTCCCAGTCCAGTGTTGCTCTTCAGTAGTGATTTGACTTCAACAAGGGCTAAGGTTCCTCATTGAGGGGCTATCTCAACCAAAACTAGGAATCTAGCTCAAGGTGGATTCCCTGTCTCACATCAGGGTTTCTGTAGGACTAGGAATCAAGCTCAGAGTCAAAGTGGATTCCCTGTCACACATGCTCTGTTCACAATACTCTGCAGTACTAATAATGACACCACAAATTCATGACAACTCATCAAACATCATACAGTATGTCCTACAGTATCACATAGGCATACTGATCGCACAAACCTAGTCAATGTAGGAATAGGCCCCACCTATGGTAATGGTGTACTGACTTCCCAAGTGACCCTCATTTTGCGGGTTTGACCTGCATTTGAACAAACAAACCCTCTAACCTACCCCTTCCCCCCCTGAAAAAACTGTATTTTAAATCTTAGCATCATTAGTTAGAGAACCGCACAAATTAACAAATACTTCAGCTTATCGGTAACGACAGTTCTGCTAAAAAGTAACTGAGGAAAAAAGACCATGCTCAAATCCCAAAACCTGGTCTGATTGTGGGGAGACAAAGAGTGTGATTTCCACTGACCTCAAATCAGAAATCAACTTTTGGCTTCAGTGAGGGTTAAATGCAACTAATTTGGGTAAAGACAAAAATGTACTGAGCTGTTTTGGCTTCAGAGTGGACAAAAACAATGAATTTGATTTGGTAGTTCTTTTCACAGCTTAGGCCGGTACTTTGCTACAGTGAAGGGGAAGAATTTACACCGCTGGGCGAAATTTGGCAGTGTGTGAAATCCAGTGTATTTACTTAACTACCTGGTTGAATGTAATGGTAAGTGAAATGTACCCTTAAGGATTGTACAGATGTGGTTTTCTGCGTGACTATTCATGCACCATCAACTTTAACAGAGGTTCTTCACAACAACTTAGAAAAGTATAAGGTTGAATGAGCGAATAGTTTTGATTAAAAAAGGCTTATTTATGTGGCATACTTAAAGTCTTCTTGTCAAAATTAATACCAGAATCCAAATCTCTGGCTTCGGCAACAACTTCCTCAACAGTAACCTCCACGGATAACCCTTACAATGAGAGCACTTCAAACTGCAACCTGGGAAGGATTATTTTATGTATACAACCAGAAAAGTGAATCGCTACTATACTAGAGAAGCCCTTTAGTAATAATTATGAATTGGAGCTGTAATGGAATAATCCTTCCAACAATGCACCATTCAAGTTAGATGACATTAGGTCTACTCTAAGTCACGCCTACGCATATAGCCGGGGTCTGTGCCATTCCGCCATCAGTACCTTGCGCCATAGAAAATGTGCTCATTCTGCCATAGAAAAAGTGCCATTACACCATGGTGAAAAGGCACTTTTTCTACAGTATGGCGAAATGAGCAAATTATTTTGTGGAAGGTAGGATAGGCTGGAACTTACCAGACTGCAGGAACAGGGCTGAATGGAGTTAAGAAATTTGTTGGAAGCATTATTGATTGGTGCTTCATGTTTGAATGAAACATACAAAATCACTTTACCCAATTAGTTACGGATTAAAACAGTGGTCAGTGTAAATGAACACATACGTCTCTATTTTGAGTACAATGATAGCAATCTCCTATTCATACATGTACACACTTGTTGACATGTGTCTGAGTTGATATTTTTGCTTTACAAGTCAAAAGACATTATTCAGACACCCTTCATACATATGAAAGGATGAAACTTTATTCCCCACAGCCTACAATCAAATCCATTAGTAAGTACATGTTAATTCTATGCAAAGTTCTTACTTTCTTATGCCTTCTTTGCACTTCCATTCAAATTCAATCTATTTGCAATGACAACAATTCCTCTAATTTCATAGGCCTCGATTTTTAATTTTAGAAAGTGCCCTTCCTTCAATTTTTGTGCCTGAAATTTCACTCTTGCACACTACTGCAGGGCTTCTGTAACTTTAGTAACAAATAATTGACCAGACTACAGTATATAACAAATGCGTGGCCTACTCCAAGGCCAAGACCTAAGCAATACTGCTGGCTAGTAGTAGTATAATACTACTTACTAGTGGCCTAGTTTGCATAGTGGTCACCATCAACTTAGGTTCACTTCGCAGTAACATTAGGCCTAACCTCTATCCTAACAGTAACAGTCATGGTAGCGTTGGAAGTAGCCTGTGCCTAGCCTAGATACGAACACGAAATTTGTAAACTAGGCCACCCATTTTAATTGAGAAAACAGAAACTTGTGTTTGAATACTTGGTATACTTTTCAAAGTTTAAAACGCATGTAATTATTTTGTTCCAGGCTAGTAGACTTTGTCCTTGGATTTTGGTTACCTGTTCTTCTACATCACCCAATTCACGTGTTGCCTTTCGCTTGGATGCCATCTTACCGTCCGTGTTTACATGTGTGTAACACCATTAACTCTCTGGTGACACTGATTTACATGTAGATCAGTGGTGCAGTGGTGTGACATGTGTACGTTGTATGGTGATATTATTACGCAATCAATTTCTTGGGTGTCACTGCACTCACGATCGAGTTCCTTTTGCCAGTCACGTCACTCCCAAATTCCCACCTCCGCCCAAGTCAAAGCTGCTTCTTCTTCTTCTTCTTCTTCTTCTTCTTCTTCTTCTTCTTCTTCTTCTTCTTCTTCTTCTTCTTCTTCTTCTTCTTCTTCTTCTTCTTCTTCTTCTTCTTCTTCTTCTTCTTCTTCTTCTTCTTCTTCTTCTTCTTCTTCTTCTTCTTCTTCTTCTTCTTCTTCTTCTTCTTCTTCTTCTTCTTCTTCTTCTTCTTCTTCTTCTTCTTCTTCTTCTTCTTCTTCTTCTTCTTCTTCTTCTTCTTCTTCTTCTTCTTCTTCTTCTTCTTCTTCTTCTTCTTCTTCTTCTTCTTCTTCTTCTTCTTCTTCTTCTTCTTCTTCTTCTTCTTCTTCTTCTTCTTCTTCTTCTTCTTCTTCTTCTTCTTCTTCTTCTTCTTCTTCTTCTTCTTCTTCTTCTTCTTCTTCTTCTTCTTCTTCTTCTTCTTCTTCTTCTTCTTCTTCTTCTTCTTCTTCTTCTTCTTCTTCTTCTTCTTCTTCTTCTTCTTCTTCTTCTTCTTCTTCTTCTTCTTCTTCTTCTTCTTCTTCTTCTTCTTCTTCTTCTTCTTCTTCTTCTTCTTCTTCTTCTTCTTCTTCTTCTTCTTCTTCTTCTTCTTCTTCTTCTTCTTCTTCTTCTTCTTCTTCTTCTTCTTCTTCTTCTTCTTCTTCTTCTTCTTCTTCTTCTTCTTCTTCTTCTTCTTCTTCTTCTTCTTCTTCTTCTTCTTCTTCTTCTTCTTCTTCTTCTTCTTCTTCTTCTTCTTCTTCTTCTTCTTCTTCTTCTTCTTCTTCTTCTTCTTCTTCTTCTTCTTCTTCTTCTTCTTCTTCTTCTTCTTCTTCTTCTTCTTCTTCTTCTTCTTCTTCTTCTTCTTCTTCTTCTTCTTCTTCTTCTTCTTCTTCTTCTTCTTCTTCTTCTTCTTCTTCTTCTTCTTCTTCTTCTTCTTCTTCTTCTTCTTCTTCTTCTTCTTCTTCTTCTTCTTCTTCTTCTTCTTCTTCTTCTTCTTCTTCTTCTTCTTCTTCTTCTTCTTCTTCTTCTTCTTCTTCTTCTTCTTCAATAAAGGTGACACATCCAAAGGACATTCTTTCACCACGCAAGCGTCGAGAGGCTAAATATGCCCAGTAATATAGGTAATAAGGTCCTTATGGACAGAGGCAACCCTCATTACATTCAAGGGGAGATGATTCCAATCCTTAATGGTTCGAGGCAGGAGGCTACATTTATAACAGTTAGTACTAGTATATATGTGGGAGACAGACATGAAGGTCATGCATTAAACGGGTTCTACGAGTAGGCCGCTGGAGACAATCAACAGGTAATTGAGCCAGGCCAAACATACCTTTGGAAAAAAGGATCAATCTACTTTTCTTCCGCCTTTCAGTTAAGGGCAGAAGGTTTAGATCCTTAAGGAGCCTGGTCATTGATCCTGGCTCCCTTGAATAGTCAGAGGCAGTTAGTCAGAGGCAGATAGTTTCATAGCTAATTGCAATAAAACGAAATTGGCGAATTTATTTCAGGAGCAGAATATGCTTTTATGTGCCTACAGAGTAAAATTATATAAGCCAACCATCGGTCCGATAGGCTGGCAGTTTGGATGATACATTTTATTCTACTACTCTCGATCACCCCAACAAATTTTTGGTTTCCCGAATACCGACTGAGGACATTATGTGATTAACATAACATAACATAACAGGTTAAAGGGCAAAGGAGGGCTGTGAAGGCCCCATAAGATGCCCTGTAATCCAAAAAACCCCAAAACAAAGCAAACCACCAACACCTAAAGAGCCCAGAAAGATTAGATTCTACCACAGTCATGGAAAAACTTGTCAATATTAACCTTAAAACGGTGCACTGATGTGGAGTTAACAACCCACTCAGGCAGGCTATTCCTTAGTATAATCATGGTGGGGATTCTTAGAACCAAAGTGGAGGACTTTGCACTTATCAAGACATTTGCCAAGTCTGAGACCATGAAAATAACCTATCCAGATCTTTCTGAAGCAATAAGGAATCATCCTTTCCTCCAACTTTCCTATAGAGCGTTGTATCATCAGCAAACTAACTTATACTGGAAGTGATAGAGCTATCAATATCATTTATGAAAATTAAGAAAAGAAGTGGGCCAAGAACAGAACCTTGTGGTACACCACTTGAGACTTCTTTCCAGGAAGAAAAAGAAAAATTAAGTACTAATTGGGCTACGATTTGTACTGATAATGGGTGTGGGATACATTTTTACGAACGCCATGCAGCTAATCAGTCGTATGTTAGTATCAGGGAGTTGCAGTATACCGGCAGCGCTGTTTGAATGGGCGTCGAGTAGATTAAAGGGGGAGGGGCAGGGGGACATGTCCCCTCCCCCACTTTTTTGAGTGGAGAGGACGCTAACGTAAAATCCCCCCCTCACACACACACACTTTTTGTGACTTGAAACTTAAAAATTAGCTTCTACCAAAAAGACTTTACATGTAGGTTATGAAAGGTGTCCTCTCAGTACAGATTACTATCGACTCGCTTTTGTATCAATAATTCCTCATGTTTACTTTGCAAATCCCCAAAATTTTCGCAGTCTCGTCGTTGTTCTTTTTTCACTTACATATCAAACATACATGATTCATCGTTCTCTATGATTATGCCGTTTGTTTGTGTGCACTGAGGGCGACAAGTGTGGCCGAAGGAGCACAATATTTAGGAATATGAAGAAGATGAATCTTCCCCTACTACTGTATGTTTTAATAAAATCTGTGGTCTTAAGTGAATGAACAGCCTGGCAGGCTGAAACTGGCAAACACATTTTACAAGGCCCAGTTCTCTCACCCCAGACAGTACCAATTCTCCTAACCTTCTTCGGAAGCCCCTCCCACAATAATCTGAAATTCATCCTCATCCAGATACAATCAACTCAGTTTATTGCTTCAAGGTGAGTATTGAAAAACTCAATTTATATAATCAAAACACTCTCAGTACCGTTCATGCTGTAAGCTTTGATAAACTGCATTGTTTGAATTAGCTGCCAGCCAAAAGGCTGAGCCAATTGAAAATTTCGGAACCCGCGTACCAAAATTGTAGTTTGGAGTGAGAATTTGGCCCTTTAAGGAAACTGAAAATGGCTCGGTGCACAGTCTGCACGCAACATTTTTAGAAAAATGAATGATTTCTAATGCAAAATTTCGACACGCTCACGTTGTTCATTTGTATAGCGATTCGACCACTTCGTATTTAGACCATTATCAGAAGTAATATCACCGACTGACGTTTGCTACACTCTTAAAAAGTTGGTTAAAAAAATCACCAACACTGGTCACGTATGTCAAATACCTGAAATTGGGTAAGTTTTCCCCAATATGTGTTGTTTATTTGGTTACCCCACAGGCTGGATACCCAATGAAGTGGTAAAAAACCTCTTGGGTTACCCACTAATCAACAATTATTGAGTAAAATTTAACCAATGTCATGTATTTGACATACGTGACCAGCGTTGGTGATTTTTTTAACCACCTTTTTTAGAGTGTAGATAAGAGACTTCAATCAGGAATTAGAGGTACACCTCCATCCTCTGTCTGCAGATAGTATATGATGAGCTGGTGTCGTTCGAAAAAATATGTCTTTATGTTTCTTGTATCAATAATCTTACACCGGTAGGCCTATGCAAAGGTGTCTCAGTAGCACCGTACAGTGGGTACCATTCCCCCACCCCTCGATCTGTGATTTCCTCGTAGTAAATTGAAACGCGCTTTTGATCAAGTCATGGATTTATTTTACCTTCTTTCCATTACAAATGGTTCCTTACTATTAGAACGTTTGCACAAATCTTTCCTATACTATGACAACTTTCGTTGTGATTCTAATTACTTACAGAGAACACCCGGTATTTAAAATTGACCCTATAGTCCGTCAGTGAAGTAAATATCCGCATTTCAAGATTTTGTTTTGAAAACCTTGTAGTTTCCTAGTGCTAAGTCAAAATATTGAAACATTTAGCACCATATTGCATCCGGGCCCCTTCTCAGATGCGTACCTACTGGTGGCAGGCGGCTCTGAAAAATGAAGGATTCGGAAATTTGCTATTTGTGAAACCATTCTACTGCGTGGTTATGACAACTCATGAAATTCCAAAATCTCTCAATTAAAAGCTCCGTATTCGTTATTATTTGTCTCAAAGAAGCAACATTTTCCGCGCGCATTGCGATTCCTAAGCAGAAGTGCTCGCTCATAACTTGAGTAAAATTTTCCGAGCTCTGGACTTTGTAAGTGAGAAAACGGAAATTTGCTCTATGTGACACCAGATCTTAAAGTGACACCAGTAACTACAGTGCAATGTTCATGAATTTTCTTTCATAAAATTCACAATTTTCTCCAATATATAAGCCCTCGACTCAAAAAATTTCGTCAGAGAGTCTCATCATCGCAGGGGTTGGATAACATTATGTAGCGACCACAATCTTTGGTCACCGTTCATTCTCAGATTTGTCAATACACGAATCCGGACAGCAAGTGATGGTCTGATTTCAGTCGGCCATAACGGGGGTCCGCCACCTTTAAATCTTTCGATTTTCCTTGCTTACCTTTATCATGGATGGTTTTACACTAATTTGTATCTTGAATTCTCTAAATCTTGAATTTCACTAAATATGAGGGTTTGAAATTCATGTAAACAATAAATACAGACGATTTTAAGCTGATGGACCCCACTAATAGCCGCCTACAGTCACTAAAAACGTCAAACCCAATCGGATTCGTCTATAAGAAATGCAAATTCTTCAGTAATCCCCCAACTTTTCAAATTTACTAACAGGAAACCCAGAATCCAAACTTTTCTGCAAAATACAAGCTCCATATTTTCAAATATTTAAAAAAAATGGCAAAAATTTCAGCCCGCTTCGAGAGCCCTAATACAGTGGTGCTCACTCTCAAGAAATCATGAAATCTGGATGCTTGAACACTCCCACCCCACCCCACCCCACCCCCTTCCCGAAAAAATGTCTAGCTATGCCGTTGTACACATGTGACCGGGAAAGGAGAAAAAATAGGCAAGATGGTCCCCCACTTTGAAAACCAAATTGACGCCCCTGCTATAGCTACCTTTAAACCATGTGAGTGTGTTTTACATCTGGTCATTGAAAGACGGTGTGATTAATACCAATTTAAACTTAAAAAACCCACCTTTCATAGACTGCTGTAAAGTGTCATAATCCTATATATTTTTTTAAGGAAGAACTTTCTTCACATCTTGAAAATATATACTTGTATAAATATAGATATATATATATATATATATATATATAAAACATACTTTGGTAAATAAATATAAAACTTACAAATATTTAAGGCCTAATTAATTCAACTTTCAATATCATTACATTAACATCATGATCATGGGCGTCCGCAGAAATTTTTGCAAGTGGGGGGGGGGGCAAGGTCATTCATGGATGATTAAATTGTGTACACTATCTAAGCGGAGCTCCACCATCAGTTGGCGCGGAGGGTACAAGAAAATTTTGGGTCTTTCAGACCCTCCAGATGGTCGGAAACGACATTTGTCGAGTGTTATAAGCTGCATGTACCCAGCCCTGAGACAGGAATTTCATGTCTGTTATTTTAAGATTTTTAGAATTTTCAATGTAAAAAAATTGTTGAAGGGAAATCTGCCTCTCGGTCACGGTCTCGCACGCTTATGCACGATAAAACTTACAACTGTCAAACAGCCTATATAGGCGTATATCCGTTACTCAATTATGAATCATACCCCCCCCCCCCCATATTCACCTTGTATATCCCAGTTACATCCGCGCGTCGCCACTTGAGATCAGCACAGGACAAAACCAAGACCAACGCATTCATCAATAGTCGGATGCCATATGCACACTACATACCTGACAACTAGTACAATTACAAATTTTCCAATAGATATCACGAGTGATGGTCCCCAACATAGGCGGCGGAAGAGGGGGGGCAGGGGAGGGCCCGCCTCCCCCCCCCCATAATTTTTTTCATGAGATTTTTGGGGGCATGACCCCCCTCCCCAATAACCGAATGTCGCAAAATAAAATTTTCAAAGATAATTAAATTAAGGTTACTTTTATAACATTTCGGCTATTCTTTGGCTCAAATATTACCTTTTAGAGTGCAAAAGTTGCAAAGTTTCCGGGGCTTCGCCCCCTGGACCCCCACATTAACGATAACCTGTAGGAATTAATTTTCACCCTTCAAAAAGTTGCAGGGTATTCTGCAAATGTGCCCAATTCTTAATTTCGGAATAAATTCAGGAAGACTGTGACAAGCTTCATATCGTCGGAATTCTTACTCGTCAGGTTTCTGGATGGATAATTTTCTAACAGATTTGGAGTGGCTAAAACTGGCTACCATGGTGTGGATTAAAGTGTGCTACTAGCATCTAACATGTTTCTGCCTCCTGCAGGGACTTTTTTTCAATTCCTGTGGATGCACAAAATCGTTCCAAAATCATACTTGGTATGGTGGGTAGAATATTTGGGTCTGTAATGGTTGGAAGGAATTGGCAGGGCCATTGCTGCAAGTCATTGTCCAGTGCAACCACCAAACTCATTTTGGGTCAATGCAGTCTCAAGGCTCGCAACCTTACTGCCTTAAGTTACCACTATTACCTCACAGCACCTCACTTAGCTCTTGGCTGAAGTGGACATACCCAGTGACGTACGAGACGGGGCAGGGGGAAGACTGCCCAAAATTTCCGCAAAATCTAAATTCGGGCAGGAATTTGGAAATAATTCGGACAGTCCTTTAATTTTGAAAAAAAAAAATGGGGTCGCAATAAAATTTTCATGAAAAACCAAGTCAAGATTCCAAAAGGTCGCTACACCTCCGGGCAGCTCAAAAAGCTATTATCCGTGACCGTTACTTCACAGATAATCACAACAAAATGCCCGGTATTGTCGAATATCCAAATTCTTTCAAGTATTTGCCCGAAAATGGAAAAGTATCATAGTAAGAGTAGCATAGTAACGAAAAATTAAAGAGATAAAAAAATCGCGGCACTTTTGGGAAGCCTGTGGCTTAAAAGAAACAATTATTCTTGAGACTTGTAACACAATACCCGAAAAGACCGATTATTTTAACACTTTCAAATCTTTGCCGAAAACAGAAGACGCTATATTTGCAAGTACAATTTTCATGGAAAATAAAAAAGATCTGCGACACATCTGGGTAGAATGTGAAAAAAGGGCTTTCATTATCCCAACTTCACCCTGCAGTCTTGCAAAAATTTGCCCGAAATGGTCAAATATTCGGGCAAAGTTTAAAAAAATGCTGGGACGTTTTCAATTACCAAATTAATTCAACGGATAGATAGGAGGGTGTTCATGTGCCCAAAATTTTGCCACCTATCCTGCTCTAGAGCCAAATACGGGCAATGGGTATGAAAATCGGGTGCGGTAATTTGTTTTTCGATACTTTAATGATGCAGGGTGAGAATGTCTTCCCATAAGTCTGCTTGAAAATTCATTTCAACACACCTTGTAACGTGACAAATCTGTCAATAAGTGTTACTAATAGAAGAAAAATCATCTACTTCATTTCATCCAGTGGTAGTGGTACATTTTATCTGATTCGTCTGATCAAAGAAGCGACCACTAAGATCCCCATAGTCCCTTCTTCTTTCATATAGTCGGAAGTTCGGGCACACAATTTTTTCAATATATATTGAATTTAGCAAAGAGTCGCAATAGAATAAAATTCATTAGAATATTTTCAATTCCGTTTTGTAGTTTCCCCCGAAAAAATGCGGGACCATTTCATCGATTGGTAGTGATACATTTTATCTGGTAATTTTCTGATCAAATAGCGACTGTTTTGATCCCCCTATAAGCTTGGGAAATGTTATTTTCGACTGTCTCACGGGTCCGATCTTTCAAAATTTTCTGTTCGCTTCGCGCCAACCAGTGGTGAAGCTCCGCGCAGATAGCCTTCCTAGCAGAATTTTAGTTTCAAGTGAACATTTTTTGTGCAAACAGAACCTCGAATTAGCAACTTCTAAAGTTTTTGACTGTTTGAAGAGACAGATTTTTCAAAATTTCCTGTACGTTTCGCCCTAACTTATAGTGGTGCTCCACTAAGACCGTTTCATAGCAGAATTTAAGTTTCAAGGGGACATCTTTTACAAAAGGAAACTCAAAATAGCGACTGCTTAGATCCCCACATATGTCCGGGAAATGCCATTTTCAACTGTCTGAGGGGTCGGATATTTAAAAATGTTTTGTACACTTCGCGCCAACAATGGTGGCGCTCCGCTTAGTCTTTCTGGCTGAATTTTAGTTTGGAACGAACGTACGTTTATCTGCAATTGAAACTCAAAAAAGGCGACTGCTTGGATCCCCTTTACAAGCCTGGGAAATGCCATTTTCGATTGTCTGAGAGGTATGAATTTCCAAATTTTCTGGACGCTCCGCGCTTACCAGTGGTGGCGCTCCGCTCTGACTGTCTTACGGGCAGAATTACTTTTTTCGGGCAAAAATCTGCCCCCAAACTGAAATGCTCCTCTAAGCGTATGGAAATACCTTATACTCAGGGGTGCACTGGAACAGGTACTTTCCACATTCAGCAGGGTTCCGGATTTGCAATGCTAGGATACATATAGTCCAGTGTAGTAATGAACCGAGCTAACCAGTATCTCAAAAGTGTGTTTTAATCTTAGGAAAATCACACATTTTTCTCACAGAATTAAAGACAATTAAACCTGGCAAATGCCATTTCCAGCCATCTGGGAGGTTTTAAAATCCAAAATTTTCTTTGTACGCTCCGCGCCAACCGATGGTGACGCTTAGATAGTAAACTCCAACCACCCCCTACAAAAGTATCCAGCCCCCATAAGCCCCACAAAAAATCCTGGCTATGCCACTGCCCCCTGGAGCCCCTACCAGGGCTTTGTCCCTGAACTCCACCAGGGGCACTTAAACGCCCCTGGACCCCACGCCGATGGGGGTTTGTGCTTCGCGCAAAATCGGACGCCTAACGGCGTCACCATTATGTCGACTGCCGAAAACTTGTGGCCCCCCAATAAAAAACATCTTCCACCGCCTATGCCCAAATTACGATTTCACTATTCAGCATACCATCTTCTCTTTTGCTATTCCTTGTCAAATGTCCGCATATTTCAGTAGAAACTGACACTGTAAGTGAAGATGATTTTTGATGATTTTTTTTTTACTTTTTTATTTTAATTTTTAATTGATTTTTTCACAAGTTTGATTTTCCAGGGGGGGCAAGCGCCCCCCCCCCTTGCGGACGCCCATGATCATGATTCAATTAACTTACATCACATTTGTTTTAATAGGAAGGAAGAAATCTTTTCTTTACTTATATACATATGTACGTACGAAAGTTGGAAAATAAATAAAATGCAAGTGTTAACAGTAATTACAGTATGAAGCCTTTGTTACAAATTATAAATATATTTTTTATGTCTAGTTGCACACATAAAAAAAACGAATGAAGCACAAAGCCACCTTATTGGTCACTTAGACCAAAACAAGCATTAATATTTTTTAATTTGGTGCGTCACAACTTTTGACCAATCGGGTGACTGCATGTATTGATGCTCATATAGTGTTCCAATCTCCCCGAGACATGCAAGCCCTGAGCTGCAAGATTTACGCAGTCGTGCAGCAGACCTCGAAGCAGAAGCATGTAGTCAGTCTCTGTATATCACTGATTTTAGTAATTCTTTTTTGCGGGACGATGATTGAAGTTGAACTGAATAAAATCACCAATCATGTTGAAATAGAGCTGAAATCTCTTCCGTTTATTCAACTATCTCATCTCGTATACTGCCACATTGGAGAACATCCCCGGACAAGCCTTCGTATCAACGATTGACCCGATATCTTTAAAGATATTTCGCCCGCTGGACCCCACCTGTAAGGCTGAAACCGTTCATTGCGGGAGTCGTCTTTGAGATAAGGGCTTGCAAAATGCCCTCGTCCAGTATAAAATCTCTTTTATCCTTGTTTTGCAACCCCTTCTACTCTCCGTTCGTTTTGAAATCCTGGTTCCACAACTCAGTGGGTTTAAATGTGAGAAAATAAGTATTTCTAAAAATATGAACGCAAGTCCAAAATAGGTATATTTGGTTCAATAGTGTGAGCATCTATGGAGGAAGGCTCTGAGGGGAAATTACTACCTCGACCCAGTTTTTACGTCACCGAATTTTAATACAAGTATGATACTTAATTTGTTACTCTCTCGCAAAAATATGGCACATTTTGTTTGTCAAATCAAAAAATGGGGCTCAGATCTGACTTTTCCTTTTTTTTTTGTTTTTTGGTTATGCGGGGCGTCGATGGGTAATGACTACCATGTGCTTGGGAATCGATTTCTCTATAGTGTTTAAGAGAGTCCGTCCATGGGCCGATTCAGCTTCTGGCTCAGGTAAATATTTTAAAGGGCGGATTTTCGGGGTGAGGCCAGAAAATGTTTTATGCTGTCCGAATATGGTTGGCCACAGTGTATGGACATAATTACATATTCTGTGTTGAAACTAAATCGATTTAATGCTAGCATTAAATCGATTTAATGTCAGCATTAATTTGATTTAATGTCAGCCTTAAATAAATTTAATTATGAGCCAATCAGGGCACAGATTTTAATGCCGTCATTAAATCATATAATGCTGGCATTAATTCGATTTAATGCTGACATTAAATCAAATTAACGTTTACATTAATTATTTAATGCTAATGATAATTAATGTAAACGTTAATTCGATTTAATCGAATTAACGTTTACATTAATTATCATTAGCATTATTAGCATTAATTATTTAATGCTGTCTTTGAATTTGGGCAGACAAAGAGGAAAAGGAATGTGGAAATTAAACACCTCTCTTTTAGAAGACCCTATCTATATCGATCTAATAAAAGAAACGGTTTCTGAAACGTTATCTACCTGTACTGAGCATAACCACAGCTCACTTTGGGAAATCTGTAAGTTTAGAATTAGATCAGTGTCAATCTCGTATTCAAAATCTCTGTCTATAACACGCAAAGCATATGAACGTACGTTACTTGAAACCGTTTCTTCTCTTGAACAAAGCTATGCATCATCTCCATCCAGTTTGGAAAAATCTAAGCTTAATGATACTAGGGCTGCACTTGATTCTTTTTATGATTACAAACTTAAGGGTATTATTATTAGATCTAGAGCTAGATGGACAGAAGAAGGTGAAAAGAGTACGAAATATTTTTTAAATTTAGAGAAGAGAAATAAGTCCATCAATTCAATTTGTGAGTTAATCGGGGGTGATGGTAATATTATTGACACCAATGATGATATCATGTATGAAATCAAAAAGTATTATGAAGACCTTTTCACAAAGCGTAAAAATGTTAATCCATTTGACTTTTTTAATAACCTTCATCTTAATCACAAAAAACTCTCTGAGGAAGAAAGTGCCAGTTGCGAAGGACCCCTTACTTTAAATGAATGCACACGTTCGCTTCTTTTGATGCCCCTGAACAAATCTCCCGGCTCAGACGGGCTTCCAGTCGAATTTTATAGGACTTTTTGGGATGAGATTGGATTACTGGTGACAAACTCTTTCAACCATGCATTTTTCAGAGGCTGCATTTCTGATGAACAGGGGAGAGCATGTATTACCCTCATCCCTAAACCCTCAAAAAACCAACGCTTCCTAAAAAACTGGCGCCCTATTGCACTTCTCAACGTTGATTATAAAATAGCTGCAAAATGTTTAGCCAATCGAATGAAGATGGTCCTTCATGGCTTAATTAGCCCAGAACAAACTGGTTTTTTAAAAGGTAGGTTTATTGGGGAAAATATCCGTCTAATTTTGGACCTCATTGATCATTGTGACACTAAAAATGTCCCAGGTGCTCTCTTATTTTTAGATTATGAAAAGGCGTTTGATTGTCTTGACTGGGATTTTATGCTTAAAGCACTGTCCTTCTTTAATTTTGGACAAGGTTTTGTGCATTGGATCAGAACTTTATATAGTAACATCTCGTCCTGTGTTTCAAATAATGGTTTTTTGACAAATTATTTTAGGGTCACTCGTGGAGTAAGGCAAGGGTGTCCATTAAGCCCATATTTGTTTATCACATGTACCGAGATTTTCAATTCATTAATTCTATCAAACAACAAAATTGAAGGTTTATTGATTTCTAACTGTGTTATTAAGATATCGAACTATGCCGATGATACAGTTATTGTTAATAATGGCTCTCAGAGTACTATTAATGAAGTTATTACTGTTTTGAATAGTTTTTCAAAGGCCTCAGGATTAACTGTAAATTTAAAGAAGTCTTACCTCTTTCCTCTAGGTCCCTTGTTTTTTAATCCTCCTCTTTATTTCAATAACATACAATTTGTGATAAGTAATGATGCTATTACTTACCTGGGCATTTCTTTTACGCACCACAAGGAAGATTTTTTAAGTTAAACTACATTCCAAAGCTTTCTCGGATCAAAGCCTTGTTAAATATTTGGTCATCGAGGGATTTAACTCCAATTGGCAGAATAACTATTCTCAAAACCTTTGCCATCTCTCAGCTTGTTTATGTACTTACTGTGTTGCCGGACCCTCCTTCACATTTTTTTAAAGAATTAGACAGTATGTTTTACAAATTTATTTGGTCAAACAAACCAGATAAAATCAAACGATCAGTACTAATTAACAAGAAAGTGAACGGTGGACTAAATATGATTAGTATGGCCTTATTTGCCAAAAGTCTGAAGTGTAAATGGGTGAAACTGTACCTAGAGAAAAGACCTGGTCCTTGGAAACTTTTGTTTGACGATTCATTACGAAAATACGGAGGGAGCTTGTTATTTGAATGCAATTTTTCAAAGAATGACATAAAGATTTCAAACCCATTCATTTTTAATGTCTGTAGTGCATGGTCTGATTTCAACTTTCGCCCATTAAATGAAAATATATATTCAAATCAATGCGTTCTAAATAATTCCTATGTAAAGATTGACAATGAAATTGTTTATTCTCATTTGCTGAAACAGAAAAGAGCTTTTCTTGTTAGCGATTTTTTTGACGATGAAGGTAATATCCTAAGCTATGATTCATTTATCACTAAATTTCATATTACTGAGACCTTTCTATTTACACTCTATTATGGTATAACATCTGCTATCCCAAACATTTGGAGATTAAACTTTAGACCTCATGAAGGGCTTAATGTCAGCCTTCAAAGACTTCACTACTTCCTCCAAAGTGCTCGACCTTCTAAGATTACATATAACTACTTTCTTCAAGAAAATGTTTCGCAGCCAAATGCAGTATCTAAGTGGGAAGGCGATGGTAGTGGTAATTTGTATGATTGGAAGGATATTTTTACTTTACCCTTTGTAGCAGTTAGAGATTCTAAGATACAATATTTCCAGTTCAGATTCATACATAGAATATTAGGAACAAACAACTTTTTGTACAAAATTAAAATTAAAGATTCGCCTTTATGTAGCTTTTGTAACTCCTCTAATGAAACTTTAGACCATCTATTTTGGCTATGTCCTTGTGTAAACGACTTTTGAAAATGCACTTTTCATATCCTTGTCAAAACTCAATTCGATGTCACTCTTGAGCTTGTAAAATTTGGTTATCTGGATGATATTTCTCATCCTATCAACTTCCTCCTACTTCATGCAAAGTATTTTCTTTTCAACTGTAAGCAAAGTAGTAAAACTCCTGATGCATTAACCTTTTGTCATAAATTTGCGTTCTCCTTAGAAGTTGAACATTACATTTTGAATAAAAATAACAATGAAATACGCTCTGTGCGTTTTAAAGAAACGTTTAATTGAAACAGGCTTTGAAAATATTCCTATTAATGCACTATTAATGAACCCGTAGTTACTGAATTATTGAAGGAAAGATTATTGTGACGGTACTTTACCAACTCTATCTTTTGTTCCAAATATGGACATGCATCAAGAATGTTTGTGAGTGTAAAATGAAAAAAGGGGTAAATAATACAAGTAATATGTAACAATTTAATTTATGTGTTGCCAACGATGTAAACATTATGTTGTTAATTGTAAATGTAGAAACAAAAACTGAAAGCAAAGCTGTAAATAAATGTTTGTGTCATATGTACAAAAATAAATAAATAAATGAGATCGAAAAAAAAAAAATAATTATTATTTAATGCTGCCGTTAAATCGATTTAATGTCTACGTACATTAATATTTTTAAAGATGACATTAAATCGGTTTAATGTCAGCATTAATTAATTTAATGCCAGCATTAAATATTTAATGCTGGCATTTAATCGATTTAATGTCAGTATTAAATCGACCAGTCAGGAGGCAATATTTGCTATCAGTGAACTTTAACCAATCAAGTTTGCTTTAAATAAAGGGTAAATGGAAAGGGCGTGTATATATTCGTACGTCCTCAACAAGCTGACAAGTTGCTTCAAAACTGTGGAACAAATGAAGACTGCCCAGACATGATATCCGTACCCGTACCACATACATACCAAGATGGCCACACTATCGGACAGGGAACAGTTTATCAGAGACTTTAGAAGTGAGGTGGATGATCACTGAGATTCGTACCGTATACGGACTATCGTTAGAATTTCACGGCTTTGCCATTGCCGATTTGCCACCCTCCAGCCAACGGTGCACCGCCGTCACTGTGTCGCAGCAATGCCGATGCCGACAGGTGCCCGACATGCCGTCACAAAGCCGCCGGTGGTGCACCCTTACCTTGCTGTCAGGGTATCAGATGCATGGCGCAGACATTAAAACGTTTTTTCTTGCCAAAAATATCTCTAAGACAAAGGGAAATGACATTTCCGAGCCCGCTTGGATTGAATTACTTTTTGTTTATGTACAACTCACACCCATTCCTGTAAATTAATGTCGCTTAAATACGCTGAAGTTAATTAATATTTTGAGTCAAATTATAAATTATGACAATTTGGGTATAAGATTTCTGTGGATTTCTTGAAAATCACGAAAAATCTTGGAGACTCAACAACGCAAAAATTAGACTAGACGACGAGAGTTTTTAAAGCTGTTTTATTCGTCGTTCTTCTACGCGGTAATCTTAATTACACTTTGATAATTAATTTTACGTGACATCATAGGCGTCACCAAGGGGTGGGAGGAACGAACGACCCCTCCCTTTGACTTTGGGCAGGGGTGCGAAAGATTCCACCCCTTTGAGGTTTTTTTTTTACAGAAATTGGAACCTTCAAAGGATGGACCGAGAGTCCAAAAAGGATTTCTTCTGTCATTGCAAAGTACAAATTTCTTTTAATAATTTGAACGCCAAATCTCGCTGCAATTATAGACTGAGGCCCCCAAATTACTATTTCATCCCTTACTTTTCGTAAAGTGCCGTCCTATTAGCTAAATGTAGCTACACCTTTCCATAGTATTTTAATCATATATCTAATAGTACTTTTCATGAAATAACATAGGCGTAAGGGAGCATTTCAGTTTGGGGGTCAGAGGATTCTCTGCCCGAAAAATGTAATTCTGCCCGAAAGACTATCTAAGCGGAGCGCCACCATTGGTTGGCGCGGAGCGTCCAGAAAATTTTAAAAAATCGCAACCACTCACACAGCCGGAAATGGCCTTTCCCAGGCTTACAAGCAGAATCAAAGCCGTCGATATTTTGAACTTTCGTTTGCAATAAAATTTTCACCAAAAATGAGCAAATCTACAAAAAGGTAAAAAAACACCCAGATGAAATGTACCACTACCATTGGATTACTTTGGGCGTTCTACAAACTATTTTACGTCATGCAGCATGAGTTTATCATCAATATAATTTTGAAAATTGAAAAACTTCAGAAACCCTCGAAAATCCCAAGGCATTGTCATGGAGGGCGATAGAGAGACTCTCAGCGCTCCGCGCCACCATGGCTTGGCCCGGAACGCCCCAAAATTTTGGCCCAAAACGCCTCCAAGATCGCTGAAAAAGGCTCTTCCAAGTCTATTTAAGAGTTCCCACAACTCAGTAAGTTGAATCAATACGGTGAGATGCGTTACCCTAGAGTTGTGTAATCAGAAAGAAAGGAAATGGAAAGGGCATTGACAAGGCACTATTCATATATAATTCCGCGATCCAGCAATCGGTAACTGAGGTTCGTCCTTAAAAACATTTGAGATGTGAAAAAAACATAATATAATGATACACCGCACCTGGGAATCCAGTGGCGTAGCCAGGATGGGATTATTTTGGGGGGCCTCGGAAACAAGTGGGGGCCTGGTACCTCCGAAGGTCAAGCATGACAAGACTATCTAAGCGGAGCGCCACCATCGGTTGGCGCGGAGGGTACAAGAAAATTTTGGGCTTTAAAACCCCTCCAGATGGCCGGAAACAGCACTTCCCACGTGTTTTAAGCTGGATGTACCCAGCCTAGAAATACGAATCTCATGTCTGCGACTTCTCAAATAATGAGAATAAAAATCAATCTATGAAAAAAGGTAATACATACACTTTTTAGGGACCACAAAACTGGGCACATCTGATCTGTGGCCTGGGGATGAGACTAAAGGGAAGCGGTATCTCCCTTTCCCTGGAAAAAAATGTAAACTTCAGAAGGACGTAGATCGCAAATGCGGCAATATTTGAATCTAAGCGGAGCGCCACCATCAGTTGGCGCGGAGCGTAGAAGAAAACTTTGGGCTTTAAAACCCCTCCAGATGGCCGGAAACAGCACTTCCCACGTGTTTTAAACTGAATGTACTCAGCCGCAAATGCGGCAATATTTGAATGGATTTTAGCTAACCTAAGGCAGTACCTTACCCTTTAACAGGAAAACCAAAAGTAGTTGTGTCCCCTCTGAGAAACTTTCTTTGCGTTAGATTTTCTAGATGCAAAATTGTGCTATGTTTGGCAAAACTTTAAACTGATTATAGGCCTAAGTTTTAGAATTTTCCCTTTTGAATGAAAAATATCAAAATGTTTTTAGTTTTTGTAGAGATTTTACAAGAGAATACATACTCGCAAAGGAACAAGTGCAAAATGGTGCAGTATTTGTCCATCGGTACATTACATAGTCAAAATTAAAATACTACGAATAAATCTCTCAAAATAATTGAACCGCAAAGCAGAAGTATGCATCATGTGGGTAACACATGAAATCAGGACTTTGTGGACATTTTACAAATCCCCCGGACGTCAGTGCCAACTAGTAAAAAAGGACTTGTCGAAAAAAAATCGTCCTACAGTGGTACTTCGCATGGGCAGGAGTGAGGCACGACATAGGCCTAGGCCTACTTGTTAAGGATGGAAGGGAAGAATTACCTGAAGGTAGTACCTTACCCTTACCTGCTTACGGCATATTTTGTGTATGACAAAGTATAGGAATGGTCGTGTAAAGGCGGTCTCCAGTGTACGATTGCCTTATCTTCAGTAAATCAACCAGCCATCCGAAAGGCAGAAAGGGTTTTGACCTAACAAAGTCACATTTAGGTTTGTCGTCGAGACTTTCGTTTCATCTTCTAAGTGAAATGCAATAAACGACAGTGCAGATCACAAACGGTATCTAATTTAGTGAAAGTAGGCATTTTGAAGTTATAACTTGATTTCATATGTGCGCACAAAATGTGTTTTACACACATTCATCAATGTTTTTTTTTTTAATTTTTACACATTTTATTTACTGTTTTGAAGGAAATACTTCAAATTTTATTTCCGTTCAAAATTTTTATTTTTTTCAATTTTTTTTATCAGGACGCAAAAAAACTGGGGGAGGGGGCCTGAAGGAAATCTGGGGACCAAGGCCCCCCAGCCCCCCTCCCGTGGTTACGCCACTGTGGGAATGTATAAAACATTACCTGGTCTTGTATCTTTCCGGGGAAAACTGAAAAACGGAATTAAAAACATGAGTACCGTATGTCTGTGACTCTGTTGGGACTCTTGCCCGAATTCCAGTTCCACTGAATTGATACAACTGTCTATATGACTCGGCCCGAACTCCCGACTATATATAAATGATTTTTCTTCTCACGCCGTTTAAGAAAAACCCGGCTTGTCACGCTGCTAGATGTTTTTACATGAATTTGTGCAGACTTACTTGCAGATTTGTTCACACTAAATTTGTATGAGTGAGCAAACAAGCTACGCTGATTTGTTTACCATTGCCCGAATTTAGATTCCACAGCACTGCAGGTTAAAAAGTTTCGCACAATTTTAAGAGGATCATTTTGAAAAGTGCAAGATGGTCATCTCATTCATATGCTGCCCAAGAACCTCTCGACCAAGTACGTTTCAGCCTTCTGGTGACTATTGGTAATTGTCATTTAGTGACATGGTACGTCACAAGATAGCTTTTGATTGACTTGTTAGGGCAAAATTTTGGGGGCTGTAAGCATCCTCTCTCCCCTTGTAATCTGGCAATTAAAAATATCCCAGAACTTTTTTGCAACTTTTGCCCGAATATTGTGTCATTTCGGGCAAAGATTTGGGCAAGAATATGAAGTGAGGCTGACGAAAAATTGTTTTTTCATAAGCTGCCCGAATGTGTCACGAATTTTGGTATCTTTTAGAGTTTTCATGAAAATTGTACCGTGACTATGATGCTTTTTTATTATTTCTTCGGCCAAGTGTTTGAAGGAATTCGGGCGCGCTTAGGAGTTTTCTGTGTAAGTAGTAACAAACCAGGTTTTAAGACTCAAACGGCTGCCCGAATTTTTCCAGATCCCTGCCCGAATTTTAGGTCTTGAGAAAATTTAGGGGGGCAGTCTGCCCCTGCCCCCCCCCCGCCTCGTACGCCTGTGTTAAATACCTCATGATATTTTTTGTTAACGGAACAATCATTTTTACTGAAACTTTATTAGAACGATATCTCTTGAATTCTGTTCATTTTTGGGTGGATACTGCTTCATGTCAGTATAGGCTCAGTTTACCTAAATATTAAGACGGAAGGGCACCTTTGGGATATTTCAAATTGATTTCAAATCTCAATGAAAAAATAGTTCCAAGAATGATGATATTGTTGTAGCAGTTAATTGTTCAGAGGGATTTAACATTACTACACACAGGAAAACCTGTGAGGTAGGATGCCCTCTTTAAATTTCGTCTCCTAACTGAATGCATACCAGATGCTTGTCTATAAAGCTGTGTTTTACATCCATCTTTTACTCAACGGTGCTATATGTCAGTAATAAGTTGTTTTTACTTGATCGGATTGTACTATGAAGTGGTAGTTATCTGCCGTTTCAAAGGCCCCTCAAATTAAGGAAATGATAGCACCGATATTTAAAAGAATAGTTCAAAGCCAAATTTATGAATGATATGTTAAAGAGGAACAACTTCTGTAAAAAGTGAACTTGAAGTAAGCAGGTATGGCGTTATGGATTCACATTGTTAACCAACGTTTTGTTCTGTTTATTTTTCCTCCTATAGTTTCGCCTTGAATTAATTAAGGATATGCTCTCTTGCCCCTTGAAAATATAAAGGATTTAAAATCCATTTCTCAGGATGCATCTATCGTTACCAATAGATCAAAATTTAGTTGCATAAAATTGGTGATAAATGAAGAAAAGCAAAACATTGGCCAACAATGTGAATCCATGACATCACGCCTGCCTGCTCCAAGTTCATTCTATGTAGAAAATTTGCTACATTCAACCGATTATATCTGGAGAATCGAATATTGATTGATTGACACAATTTATTTTCATCAACTTAAAACACATGACATATAACGAAAAGACAATGGTAAAAATAATATAGCTATTTACATTATACATAATCCAAGCCTTATCTAAACATAATCGGGATATGATGGAAAAGGAGAAAACCGAAGTATAGTACTTATGAATTGTTTTCCCCTACATAAAAAATTTACACGATAAATTGGAAAGAAATAACGTTAACAAAGTTTGCACATCAATAGATTCCAAAACCAGGAGACACAAAAGAGAAAAGAAAGAAGGAAAAACAAAGAAATCTACAAAAGGAGATTAAAGAGGAAAGGTAGGCTCACGGCGAATATGGGAAATGAATAAAAAATTTGACCAGAATGCTTAGAATACGTTCCTACTTAACAACTTAACTTTGGCTTCGAACTATTCTTTTAAGGAATAAATCTCATTTGGCTGACATTTATGGTGAATAAACCGTCGAGACTCAAAAATTGACAGGATAATGAGAAAATTATGTTTATGAGAATATATATATATATAGAGAGAGGCTTTTCACATGACGTCATAATACTCTCCAGCCGCCATGTTGGAGTACAAGTAACTACGTAGTAAACCATACGGGACGCGCTTGCTCGAACTTGTTTACATTTAGTTCGGGCTTCCCATCCACTCAATTCTTTCGACGACACCCCTGGTACCTTCCCCTGTAAACGTCCCAGGTGTAATACATGCCCAGTTGTTGGCAAACACGACCTCGTCAACATTTCAGGCCACAACGGCAAAAGCTTCATTGTCAAACAAAGATTCTCCTGCATTTCCTCTAATGTAGTCTATATTTTAGCTTGTGGGAGATGTAACTCGTTGTATGTGGGAGAGACCAAGCGCCGCCTCGCGGATCGAGTCACCGAGCACCTTAGGTCCATCAAACAGAATCTCCATGGATACCCGGTGGCTGCACATTTCAATCCCCCTTCACCTTGTTCAATACAGCATTTAACCGTTACGGCAGCTGTAATGTGCCGAGGCTCCGATCGTGACCGCCTTAGTGCTGAAAACCGACTGATCATGAGGCTAGGTACTCTCGCTCCACACGGGCTTAACGTTAGAATTGACCTTTTGTAATATTCACCCCCTTTTTGAACCAGTTTTTACTCCTTTTACACTTACCCGTTCGTGCTCGTTTTTTTCTGTGTAGGTCTTATTTATAATTTTTTTTTTCCGGAGCTAGTTTTTGTCTCCTGTTTTCCCTTTTTTAAGACCATGTTCGATTTTTACGTGCATTTTTTCATCCAGGACGCTCTTTTTCTTTTTTGATTTGTGTTTCATCCTTCGCACTCATGTTTTCTGACAGTCACTTTCGTCCGGTTCTGTTTTTACAGCGATCGCTTCTGAAATTTACCCATTGTATCTCGGACTCATCTGTTGTTTTTCTCGACCTTAAACTGTCCATCAACAACCGTACAATTACCTCTAACCTACACTTTAAGCCAACCGACTCGCATAACTACCTTTTGTACCCTTCCAATCACCCCAAATCTTGCACTAGATCTATCCCTTATTCCCAGCTCTTGCGAGCCAGACGAATTTGTTCGGAGGATTCTGACTTCTCTACTGCCTCTGAAGAAATTTTGTCCTTTTTTGAAAAACGCCAGTACCCTGCCAAAATCCTCTCTAATGCCATACGCAGAATTCAAGGAACCAGCAGAAAGGAAGCCTTGGAGAAAAAGAGCAAATCTGGTACCAATCTACGTATTCCTTTAGTTATTTCTTATCACCCTTCGATCCGTCCTATTTTACACGCTATCCACAAAAATGTAAAGTTGCTCCGACAAGACCCCTCAACCCGTGATGTTTTCCCGGAACCCCCCATCACTGCCTTTAGAGTTGAGAAAAATTTAGCCAACCATTTAGTTCGGGCTTCCCACCCACAAACTTCTTTCGACGACACGGCTGGTACCTTTCCATGTAACCGTCCGAGGTGTAATACATGTCCAGTTGTCGGCAAACACGATCTCGTCAACATTTCTGGCCCCAACGGCAACAACTTTATTGTCAAACAAAGATTCTCCTGCATTTCCTCAAATGTAGTGTATATTTTAGCTTGTGGGAGATGTAACTCGTTGTATGTGGGAGAGACCAAGCGCCGCCTCGCGGATCGAGTCACCGAGCACCTTAGGTCCATCAAACAGAATCTCCATGGATACCCGGTGGCTGCACATTTCAATCCCCCTTCACCTTGTTCAATACAGCATTTAACCGTTACGGCAGCTGTAATGTGCCGAGGCTCCGATCGTGACCGCCTTAGTGCTGAAAACCGACTGATCATGAGGCTAGGTACTCTCGCTCCACACGGGCTTAACGTTAGAATTGACCTTTTGTAATATTCACCCCCTTTTTGTACCAGTTTTTACTCCTTTTACACTTACCCGTTCGTGCTCGTTTTTTTCTCTGTAGGCCTTATTTACAATTTTTTTCCGGAGCTAGTTTTTGTCTCCTGTTTTCCCTTTTTTAAGAACATGTTCGATTTTTACGTGCATTTTTTCATCCAGGACGCTCTTTTTCTTTTTTTGATTTGTGTTTCATCCTTCGCACTCATGTTTCCTGTCAGTCACTTTCGTCCGGTTCTGTTTTTACAGCGATCGCTTCGGATTTGATGTTTGTCGTGTCCAGTTGTTACTGTTGGTTGTTCAGTTTGGTTTTTGCCACCTGATGAAGGGTTTATACCCGAAACGTCGTGGAGTTTTCCGCAAACTTTTAAGCACTTTTTACTACCTCTTTTCGACCTATATATATATATATATATATATATATATATATATATATATATATATATATATATATATATATATATATATATATATATATATATATATATATATATATATATATATATATATATATATATATATATATACATATAAATATATATATGTAGAAAGTATAAACAAAAAACACAAATAGCAAGAAACACAACTTTTGCAGCTCCGCTTGATAATATTTCAAAACGTTTCGGTCTTCGACCTTCCTCAGTTGAATCTAACAGCTACAACAATAAACACATAAAACTACTTGTACCATACCTAACCGTTTAAGGGGCAAAATTTATACGCTTTCTGGAAGCAAGCTCATTTCTTTTGTTAAGGCCGTAGGGGTATTGTGCGTAATTGAGCAGTCCAGTAGATTTCACGGATGAGGAGTTTTTTGTTGGTTTCCATGGTATCAGTGATGCTTTCAATGGGAAGGAAGGCAAAATCGGTCAATTGATGGGGACTTTGATTGTAATGGGTAGCTACAACGCAAGTTTGCTTATTAGTTAGCATGTGAGATTTATGGTTACGGAATCTTACCTTAAATTGGGTAGAGGTAGAGCCAACATATTGAACATTACATCTCGTACAAGTTAACAAATAAATAACGTTCTTAGTAATACAAGATATGTTCTGCTTAATTGAATAAGTACGCCCGGTGGCGGTGCAGAAAAAAGTGCGAGAACTTGAAGAATAGTTTTGACAAAGGTCACACTTCTTTCTGCATGTGAAAAAGCCAGGGGAGGGAAGATTAGTCAAAGAACCACCAGTCTTGAATTTGGAGGGCGCCACTAATTCTTTTAAGTTTTTAGTTCTTCTATACGCTGGTAGAATGGAATCATCTGGGAAAATTTCTCTAAGGGTGGGATGGGTAGAAAGTAACTTTCTGTGTCTCCGAAGTATTTTGGAAATATTAGGGAGGATGGGGTTAAAATCGAGCACGAGGGGATATACCTTTCTGGTGGTTTTGGGTTTGGGTTTGAGTAGATCGTCTTGAGTTAGATTAGAAGCACGACGAAATTGTTTGTCGATAAGTTTAGGGTTATAATTTTGACATAAGAGGTAATGTTTATACTCTTTACATCTCTCGGTAAGGGTTTCGTTCATAGAACAAATTCTACGTAAACGTAATCCAACACTGTAAGGTATTGCATTTTTGTGTGGATTGGGTGAGAGCTACTATGTGGAAGGTAAAGATGACTATCGGTAGGTTTAGCATAGACATCTGTAGTTAAAAAACCTTCTATCAAATGGATGGAAACATCCTAAACATTTAGCTTACTGGTAGAATATACAAGTTCAAACTTGATAGTAGGGTACAGGGAATTAAGGAAATCAGTAAATTCATGGAGTTTGGTTAAACCATGCGTCCAAATATCAACAATGTCGTCTCTGTAACGCCACCAATATCTAGGGCTGACAGGACCTTGGGTTCTAGCTTTTTCATCAATAATGCCCATGGCTAGATCGGCATAACTACAAGCGTTTTGGGGGCCCATAGCAGTGCCATGTTTTTGGACATAATTCACGCCATTAAAGTGGCTGTTGTTGGACGTTAGGCAGAGAGTCACAGCCTCAACAATACAATCAGTGGAAGGGAATTGGTTCTCTCTGGTGCTGAGGTATTTAGAGACAGCGCGAATGCCTAAATTGTTGTCGATATTGGGGAACATGGCTACCACATCCCATGATACAAGAATAGTGTTAGCAGGTAAAGATCCACATTTGTTGATCTCCTTAATTTTGTTGAGAAGGTCAGAGGTATCTTTGAGAAATGAAGGTAAACGTTGGGCAAGCGGTTTCAGATAAAATTCAGTGAAAGCTGATAAACGTTCGATGGCAGTTCCACAACAAGAAGTGATTAGCCTTAAGGGATTACCGTCTTTTTGAGTTTTTACATTGCCATACGCAACACCTGGCTTAGGTTTCACTTCGGTTATCCAATTAAAAATTTCGTCACTAATTTGTTTTCTTCTTAACCACTTCTGGGCCCAATGGGTAACTGCTTTGTGAAATTTTATGGAGGGATCTTCCGTCATTGTGTTATAATGCAAGGGGTTAGTAAGCTGTTGTTCTATCTTGTGTTGGTAATCAACCTTGTCCATGATGACGAACCGTGAGCCTTTATCTTGGATTTTAATAATTCTATCATCCTCTTTGAGTTTAGTGATCGCTTCCCTTTCCTCTCTGGTTAGACTTTCTTTGGGGGTTCTGGTGTTTTGAGGATCTAGTATGTCCGCCCGGACGTTCTTAAGGAAGACCTCAACTTCAGGAATAGACGATTTGGGGGGTATCCAAGTACTTAAAAAGGGCACTGTAGGAAATGCGGGAGGGCTAACGTCATCCTCTACATCCTTTGCTCCTTTGCAATGGAAATAAACCACAAGTCGTATGCGTCTTTCAAAATTGTCAAGATCTTGGGTGGTTTTTAACCAATTGATATCTTTGGGAGTTGGGCAAAAGGAAGGACCTTTCGATAGTAACTTGGTTTCAGCGTCAGAAATCTCTTTACTCGATAGGTTGATAGGCGAAAAGTCAGGTGTGAGAGGGCTTGCACGTTGGGTAGCTTTGTTTGTGTCAGCTACAACATCTACTAATTAGGTGTTGTAGCTGACACAAACAAAGCTACCCAACGTGCAAGCCCTCTCACACCTACTATATATATATATCGCTATTTGTACGTTAAATTGATCGTGTGTAGGGAAAAACAGGTCCGTTTTCAACCAATCAGAATGCAGGATTCTTAACACGGGTTGGTAGAGGTGGAAGAATTGAAAATGATCTTCCTTTAATCTGCGCATACGTATCAAACTGAGTCATGGGTCTAAATCTCGACTTAAGTCTTCTGTTTTTCCTCTCATTTTTGCTGGGCGTTTTCCATTTTTTACCTTTTCATTACCTTTTTAATGGAATAAATGGCGTCACACTATTTTCTAGGTCTTGAAGGAGAAAGGTTAAAGTAAAAAAAACAAAGTTCATTGGTAAAATCACATTTGTGTACAAATTACTGTTTTTTCTGTAGATCCTGATATATTGAGTAGTTTAATAGACGCTGTTCATTGCATATTTAAATGGTTTTCTTAAATTCCTTTGTATTGCAGAGTTCAATTCGTTTAAAATTTCCTCATGCTTTGCTATTCGAGATTCGCTATTTTTACCTCCTTAATCTTCGATACTTCATTTATTCCACGAGTTTGATGTTAAAAGGGTTTTGTCTTGGGAATGATCCTCAGTTGCCTCTGATTGCTACCACTACAGTTGCTTACCTTTACCGAGCCCATGGATTTCACGAAAGCACCCCAACTTTAAAAGAAATACGTTCTGGTGCCATTGTACTTTTAAGATTCAAAGCTTTCATGATCCCCATCCATGGGTTCACGTTTTGCTCTGAACCTTTATGAAATAATAATTTTGACATTACCAAATTAGCAATATTGACGATATTTCACAGCATTATAGGCATTTGAAATGTCTAACAACTCAGAGCTTCCGGGGGCTTCGCCCCTGGACCCCACCAGGGGCCCTTAGACTGGCCCTTGGACCCCGCTCCGTAGTGCTCGCGCTGTCGCACGAGCATTCTTCCTTCTTCGTGCAAAATACCCCTTTTAAAGGGTCTCGCGACGCCCATGGACATGGGTAGAAATTAATCCCGTGACAAGTGCTTTAGAATACCGGGCCCATATTTTTTGTTAATTGCAACTATGGTGAATAGTACCTGTAGTCTTACAATGGTTATGTCAGTGGCGGAGCTAGGAATTTCTGTCAGAGGAGTCGAAAATGGTCTGCAGGGGCTCTTCGAAGGATTAAATACCCTGAGCCTCAGCAAGATCGAAGCCGCCGCTTTTCAGACTTTCTATTTGATTTTCCACACCTGGTAGAAGACTACTCTGTCATTTCTCTTCAGCAAGCATTTCTTTACCCTTTAAATTTTCTTTCCATGGCCCTCCGCTCAAGAAAACTCGGGTGGGGGGGGGGGGGCGGGGGGAGAGAAAATTGTTTTATGGGGAAAAAGCTCCGTGCCATCAAGAGTTGGCGCGGAGTGCAAGAAAATTTTGGCCCCAAATGCCTCTCAGGTGGCTGGAAATGACATTTCTAAAGCCTACTTGCCGCATATAAGAAGGGAAAACGCTGAGTGAATTGTTTAGAAATGCTGATGTTAATTTTTCTTCGTCCTTTTCTTTATCTTTTCTTCGTTTTTTCAGGTTTTTTATTTTTCAGGGGAGGGCAAGTCCCCCTCCCTTTGCCCATACATGCGGACGCCCATGTTTCTATCCTCTCTTTCACATTCTAGTATGAAGGCGGTCATTATAATCTGTCTTATTGTGAGGTCTCGATTTAAGGTTTACATGTAATAATGGGCTACTTTGTAAAGATAAAGATTAAACCTGCTAGAGCCAATAGCAAGCAATCTGAAAGGAGACAGAGATCAGGGCATTAATCACCGTTAGGTGTACATTTTTGGCATCTGGAAATCAAGATAAGTAAGGTTAAGGTTACAAAACTTGATATAGCGCACATTACTGTGATGAAACACATTCAATGGCGCTTTACAAAGAACAAAAATCAAGAAAAAGATTTCCTAAAAAGATAAGTTTTCAAAGCATCCTTAAAAGAATTAATAGAAGACGACTGCCGAATATGAATATCGGGAGGGCATACCGAAGCTTCGGGCCAGCGACCATAAAAGAACGATCCGCAAAAGAACTGCGAGTGGTGAAAGGAACCTTGAGAAGTAAACCTTTTGAAGATCTTGTAACATAATAGGACTCTTTGAGTTCAATCAACCCTGATAAATAAGTTGGCGCTAAATTGTGGAGACATTTAAACACAGGGAGAAGAATCTTATACTCAATACGAGATTTGATGGGCAGAATGTGTAGCTCTTTCAAAGCGGCAGAGGCACTGTCAAATTTGGATCTATCGAGGATTAATTTAGCAGTAAGGTTTTGAATTCTTTGAAGTGGATGTAACGTAGAGTCCGGAAGGTTAATGAACAGGCTATTACAATAATCCATATGTGAAAAATCAGAGCATTAGCATATTTAAGACAACTTGCTCTGTCTAGATAATTACGGATCTTCTTCAAATTATACATAACGAGGGCGAAGAAACATTAATTGAATTGATTTGCATCATGTGACCACTCTGAAATAGCCATTAATTAAGTCCATTGCAAGAAATATCCAAGACAAAAGGTCTGCTTGGCTCTCTAGATACCCAATTCAAAATAAATAAAAACAGCCTAAACATACTGGCTTATTAGACCACGAAAGTACAGAAATAAGCATTTTCATAGGATTATCGTACAGTGCCAGAAATAGCCATTTATCATGAGAATGGTCACTTGAAGAAAAGCAAAATGGAAACTGTCCATTAAAACTCTTAGACCATTACAACTATGATAAGAATTTCGTTTTATTTTAAGCTGAACGTTCTCTTCAAATGATTTTGAAAAATGTCGTGGAAACTATTTTGGAATCTTTATAAACTATTTTTATTGTCTATGTTGACAATTATCCCCGAAAACAAGAGGGTTATTTGCGCTACAGTTATTATTGTTGCGACCTTTGCAATATCTAATTTATTGGCCGGGAAGGTAAATTTAATGTCGGTCTGTGTATTTTGTAAGCTTATAGTCACGCTTGGCTTGGAAGCAATTTACTTAGAACAGCGACAAAATTCATTAGTGCGTAGAGATACGTTTCGACAAAACCTATCCCTATATTGATGACCGAGTCATCAGAATAAAGTTATCTGGGTCTTGAAACAACGCTAGTGTCTTTTGCCAATGATGTTGCAAGAGTAAAGTATGTTAAAAACCCTTAAAAAGGGCGCCGACAGACGATTTTGGTCCGTCAGGGGTGGGGGGGGGGGGGCGACGGCCCCGACCATATGGCAGCTCCGGCACTGGGTTATGTGAATGATCGGGTCAGTGTTCGATGTCACATCAGACCAAATCGAGACATTGAGTGTAAAATTAACTCATTGAGCAACATGCCTATACGTACAGGAATATAATATATTTTTTTGCAATGCCATGAAACAAACCGTTCGACCCCATGCAGTACCATGAACAATATATTAAAAGCTTATCTTTGTCTTTGTTACTGATCATAGTATACATAAATCAGTTGTCTATTTTTGGAGGGCCCGGGCAGCATTTGGGGGGGGGGTGAAGCCCCTAAGGGCCCCAACCCAGTAGAACCGCCTTGGTTCGCTCGCAGGTAGTGTTCTGGTTAGCAACGATTGTTCTCCTTTGTATGTTTCGTTTCGTTTCGTTTCGTGTTATCATTGAATGGCCAAGTGACCCGGGGTAAAGGACAGTACACAGCTGCACAGCTGGTGTAAGTGACCGGAAAATTTACAGAGTGGTTCATGTGTTAGCCCTATGACCCCTTCATCGTGAACTTTCGCACATATTTTTTTTCCCCAAAAGGGTCTTACCCCAGTTTTTTACGGAAGAACCCTTTCCCAACCCTTGACAATTTGTCAACCGTATTAATTAATTTCAATACTTAATTGTGAAAGAACAGACCAGTATCTTTTCGTTGGCATGTAACTTACTTTTTAATCCGTACTGCGAGTTAAAAGAATTTCTAAGACCAAGAGACGATATGGCCTTCATAACCCTCAGGAAAAAATAGTGAGCCCAGGCGTTCAACACAGCAAGCTGACGCGGGAATCAATAAATAAAAGATAACGTTAAGCATCTAACGTTACTCACTTGCAATGCCCTTCCGGATTAGGCCAGTAGGCAATAACAACTAACATTACAATTCCGTGATTCGTGAAGACAAAGTTCTAAGTCTGATCCAATATTAGCCGACGATAAGGATCAAATTTACAATGGAAAATGAATTTGAGGTAACTTTACTAGTTCTAATTACAGTAGGCCTAACTTAGTACCGTAGCCTGAGTGTGAGTAGCGCCTAGGCCTAGGCTAGCCTATGATTATCATATATAGGTTTTCCCTGGGTTTAGAATTGAACGTCGCGCATCTGATGCACCCATAAGTGAATCGCCGGCCTGGGGGAGGGGTAGGCCTATAGACCTTATGCCAATTAAATAGAGGGCGCTTCAAAACTGCAACATGGGAAGGATTATTCCGTGTATGGGACCACTGAAGTGAATTGTCACCATGGAGAAGGCGAATGGTCACAATGCTGATTGGGAACTGTGTTGGAATAATCCTTCCCAGAGTGCAATATTACAGCTAACTGGCATAAGGTCTATAAGGGGAGGGGGGCACGCAAGTCTCTAGACGCAAAATGGTGACACTTTTGAGGCAAATCTGTCAACACCATTTCTGTAAGTTGACGCAAAAATTTAGCACTGAAACTCACATTCGTACAAATTTTGATCTAGGGTAGAGGCACCAGTATTCAACCTCCCTCCAGTATTCAACCCCCTAAGACATAATTCTTCATTTTTCAGTGAACTAAGGTTCCATCTCACATAAAAATTATACCAAAGGTGAAAACAACTTCTCTGCTTAATTGCCATCCACTTCTGTGAAACTGATTTGCAGTCAAATACCTTTTGGAGATATTTGTATGAAAGAATTTGGGGAATTTTTTTGAAAATAGCTATTCTTAAAAGGTCATGTAAGGCAAGATGGTTATAATCAAAGGAATGTTATTTTCTGTCATCCATTTAAAAAGAGACTGGTTTAAGAAATAATGAAATGTCAAGGCTAATATTTCATCATTGTAGCAATTTATAAACAAATTTTAGGACCATAGTGAAATTACGGAAAATTTGGAGGGAAATTTTCAGAGGGTTGAATACTTGTGCCGCAATCTTTATCTGCTACCCAGTATTCAACCCCCTGGTACATTCATGGAACCAAAGATGTTGTGAATGAAATCCAATAGGATTTTCTGTTCATTTCTCAAAGAAGTCACTAATGTTTAGTAATTTAGCATAGGCCTAGTTCTGTGAAAATATTCTGGGTCTTTAAGAAAATATTGTAGAATCAATAATTTTGCACTGAAATGTGTGTTACTTGCCCCTACTGACCTAACAAAAGCAAACGGACATAACAGCAAGGTGGAATTTCCCTCTAAATTGCATCAAAAAGTTGTTCAAGAATCAAATACTGAACAAAAGTAATGAAGGTAATTTATATTTCCATCCTGTTAACATTTTATCTAAATTGTACTTTATGGAATAATTTTTTGAGGTATAATGATCGGGGGGGTTGAATTCTGAACCCCTAGATTGAATACTAGTGACAAGGGGTTGAATACTGGGTAGACAAATCTAAACTTTTATGGTGTGCTGTTTCTGAAAGGAAAGACTAAATCCAATATTTTTTGATGGTAACTGTTAGCCATCATAATATCTTCCAAAAACATTTTGAGCCATATGATTCCACTTTACATGGGAGGAAAAATTTCAAGAAATTCCTTAAAGGGTTGAATACTGGTTCCTCTACCCTAGGCCTAGTGATAACGGTCACATTGGCTTTATATCACCGCAATTTCTGCTTCAAAAGTTTTGGATCATCGGCATGGCATTTATTGAGCGCTGGCATCGGACAATTTTTACCCCCGGTTGGCCGTTATTTCACGCCCGTCGCTCACCAAAATTGACATGATTGGGCCCGGGTTGGCTTGCAATATTACCAGCTCAGGAAAAATAGAAAAATAGAAATAGAAAAAATAGAAAACATTGAGGATATTTCTGTTCGTTTTACGAACGGAATACCATTTTAGTAGGCGTAATATTTTCACTTCAAAAGTGGAGATACAAATCAACCGTTAAATACAGTACTGTAGAATTGTTTGTAGTCGATGTCACATGCCTTTTGATAATTTATTTCCTAGGCCAGCTTCGTGCTCTGTCTAGTTTTCATCCCCCAATCATGTCAGAACATTTGCATTCTTTCACTGCACTGGGTTGGTTGTAGTTGCGTTAATGTACTGTAGCTTCTCTCCTGCTTTAGCGAACCCCATGTAGAGCAATCATTCAGTTAATCATTCAGATAATCTTAGCAGTTCTGGGCAGCAAACCAATTGCACCCGATTAACGTATCTTGTGGTTCCTTTCGGAAATAAATATCCCCGTACATTTTAAGCAGTTCTAGTCCAAAACTTACGTCTTGTTTAAAAAGAATCTGCAACTGAAATGCACTTTAGTCAGATCCCCGAAAAATCCACGTACGCAGAGATGTGTGGTGCCGTTTCATGGTGAATTTGGCACGGGGCTCGCCCGGCTGCGCTAGCCGCGATCGTTGTAACACAAACCCAACGGGAAAACTTGTCTCGAGACCGAGTATTTTCACACACTAAATCACATAGGCGAAGGCGCGAGTTGTGATTGGCTGGCTAGAATCAACGAAATTGAACCAATCAATCACGATGCAGGGACCAATTTAAATTTTGAAATGGATCGTATGCATATGATGTCATTAAGCAAAACATGACGTCTTGTTTGGCGGAATAAACGGACACGCACGTAAGTCTACTGGACGTGTGGGCCAAGAAGTTTGCAGTACGGGACCACGTGCATCACTGTTTTGTTTGCAATGACGTCGCATGACAACATTGCAAAAGTCCTACTGTAAATAACATTACGGAAGGAATGCTAGAAATGACTTAATTTATGCAAGGTAATAAGCACCGAACTTCGCAAGATTCTAGGAGAAGCGTGTACAAAACGTGCACAGACATGTATGCTAAGCTTGGGGATTTGAAAAAAGGGTGAAACACTGCAGCTAGATAGTCTGTATAATTTGTTTTGTGCAGAACAGTTTGTACAGCAACTTACGCGGCGCTTTCTGTGAGAAAGCAAAGAAAATACATTGAGTGCAAATCTAAATCCAATCTAAATCTAATTCCATGTACAGTAATACTACAGGGTTACAGCAGAAAATACTGTATCAAACAATCACTTCCATGGCAGGGGTAAAATTTTACGTTTGTGCTTATCAATGCATCCCGTTTTGGCGGGAAGTTGAAGGATTAAGTTTACGGGAATTTTACGAAACTAAGGGCAAGTTTCAAGTATATTTTAGTCCCTTTTTCAGTTTGCAAATAGCCTAATTGGTGGTATATCGAGTGAATGCCAGAATTTATAAAAGCAATGGAGCAGAATGCTGCAAGCATTTATCACAGGTGTGTGTGTACCGCTCTTTTATGAAAACATGTTGGGAAAACAAGGGTCCTATGACATCATACACATAAGTTCCATTGCACTTATTTTAAGTTACCTCTGCGTAAGAAACATCGTAACATCGTGATTGGTTCATTATTGCTTTTAATCAGCCAATCATACTCGCGACATCGTCAATGCAGTTTTACTGTGTAGGTATTACGTGTAGAAACCAATCGTCTTCGTATAGAATTCTAATACTCCCATTGCATTTGTGCTACAATCAAATTTCCCAAACATTGGTTGTAGTCTGGCCAAACAGTTCAGAGATAGAGTATTTACTGAGGGGAGGGGATCATAGTATTTACTGAGGGGAGGGGATAGGGGGTTAGACTGCAGTGTACGTTCGCACAACTTTATTTTCCGATTTTCTGAATTTCGGCGTAAGTTTTAAGAACGAAGTAACAGTAAATATGTGGGATTTCATCATAAAGATACAATGACATGGCTCGTTCGTTTGATTGATAATTTCCCAAATCTGAGACATTACCCCCGCCTCTAACCTGCAAAACGGGCGTTTGTGTTTTGGTCGTGCAAGTCGTGTTGTGCCACGTAGCTACTGCGCTCCGGAGTGCGCACAACAGTTTCCTGATACGTAGGAGCCTACGAGGGCAAGTGCAGGCTAGTAATACTGTGGTGTTACTTGTTCAGTAGTAGGCCCAATGGGATACACATACAGAGCTCCGACTCGCATGCAGTAGTATGTGAATGGAAGTTAAAAAAAGTTAGTTCCAGTTTTACAAATAAGTCAATGATTTTGTCGTTTATTGTATTAACAACAAAAGCAATCGTTGACAGAAAGAAGAAAAATCATGGAAGCTAGCTGGCAGCAATTTTGAACATCGCGGCCGTTTTTTGAACGTCGCGGCCTCTATGATTTTGAAGCTTGAACGTCACGGGGCGCGACGTTCAAAAGGCCCAGGGAAAACCCTGCTACCGAGCACCTTTGCTCAGGCTAGTCTTAGGGAGCCTAGGCCTATAGCATAGGCTAATAATAATATTAATAGGCCAAACCAGGCCATGAACTTGAAGGGCAGTTGTTTTACGACGCTAAGCGACCTCAAATGTGGGAGAAGCCCTTGGCTTATGAACTACAACTTCAGCTCGGGTGGCAACCAATTCAACAATATGGATCAAATTTGGTATTTCTTTTTTGAAAGACCAGTTCAGATGGGAAAACCATAGATTGCACTTGGATGAAAAACCCACCTTACTTTGACCCGGCCAGGAATCGAACTCCAGACCTCCCGGTCTGGATCTGGGAAAATACTGCACAACAGTCCTGGTGGAGTCAAACGTGCAGGGTATTGCACGGAGTTTGATTCTTAGCTAGCCTAATGTTACTTGTTAGGCCTAGCCAAAGTTAGAGAGAAATTATGTAGGCCTAGGCCTAGGCCTAAATAGCCTACTAGCCTAGGCCTATTTGTACTGATTCACCCTTAATGGGGTAACATTGGCACCCCCTCATTGAGACCTGATGGGCGGCTAGTTTCTGAGAACATGCAGAAAGCCAGCAATTTAATTCGGAATTTGAAGATGTTTACCAGGCTTGGGGCGATTACATCTCAGTGTTATCAATTACAATTGCAATTGCTTCATATTTTACGATTGCGATTTTGATAACGATTACAGCTACAGTAAAATTGAAAGTAATTGATTACAATTGCGATTACATTGCAATGTAACCATGATTGCAATCGTGAAAGCTAACATACAGTGGTTACCGTTAGTTTCTGCCCTCGCTTTTTTCTGCCCCTCAAAAACAGTGTTTTCTGCCCCTTTTATTTTTAGCAGAAAACATCTTTTGGGGGGGGGGGAAGAAAGTAATAGAATGAATAGAATGGGTATGTGATATCAGTGGTACTTTTTTCAAATGAAGATTCCATCAACTTTTCCTTAAAGTTTCAAACGTCATCGATGTCTTTTACTATTTAATGCAACACCCATTACTGCCATGTTGACGTCTTTCCAAACAACATTGTCACTGTAGACGTAAGTATATACGTACTTGTATACAGTATTCAGTGCTGTGAAAAATTATCCACACATTCAGCACAAGCCTACCTACAGACACACAGACTACTCATAAGTAAAAAAATAAAATCTGTGACTACAGTTGACCTTAAGAAAGAAGGTCATATAATTCATTCTTCTTGATGATGATGCTGAAAAAGTTCCACAGATATTATTGTTGTCTTGTACTTGGATTTGAAATTTGAAGTTAAAAGTTATTTTTAACACATGAAAGTTCAAACATTACTTTCCACCCCAACAGACCCCCCACCCCCCATACAGTACCAACCATGTCTGACATCAACATATCCTCTCTGATGGCATCCGGTTAAGTTATTGAAAATGCTGAACCTCAATAAAGCTTCTGGTCCTGCCGTTTAACCATCCCACATTTCAGAAATTGGGCTTAGGAGGTTTCGCCTGCTCTCATGGTCTTATTTTTCAAAGATCACTGGACACTGCTATTTACCTTCCTCTTGGCTATGTGCTAATATCAGCCCGAATTTCAAGAAATGTGATAGCCCTCTGGCTTCTAATTATAGACCTGTCTCTCTCTCTTACTTCTATTTGCTCCAAAATTCTTGAGCATATTTATTCACTCATGTGTCATGTGCCACTTTGGTAATTACTCTGTAATCACAAGCAGGCAACTTGGTTTCAGACATTGCCCCTCCTGTGAATCTCAGTTGATCTTAACTGTAAATGACTTACAGTAGCACAGTTGCTGGACCGCAGATCCCAGACTGACATAATAATTATGGATATTTCCAAAGCGTTTGATACTATTCCCCACAACCGTCTCTTAAGTAAACTACAAAACTGGTGTCAGTCCTCGATCATACTCTTGACTGGATCACTAATTTCCTTAAATTCCACTAACAGAGGGTTGCAGTTGGTGTCCGTTTCTCCAATTGGACTGATGTTATTTCCGGTGTTCCCCAAGGCATGGCCCTGGGTTCCTTGTTTTTCTTTGTTTTCATTTATGACTTGCCCACCAATATTTCTTCTGTAGTAAGACTTTTTGCTAATGATTGTGTGATAGGCAAATAAAGAATTCCTCTGACCAGGTTCATCTACAAAATTATCTCAACACCCTCTTCAGATGGCAGTCCCTAATAATTGGCAAATATGAATTTTAATACCAAGAAATGCTTTTTGATGAGAATAGCTCATTCAAAGAATCCAAAACTTAATTATTACACTTTGGGTAATGATATTTTGGCATCCACTCACTGCCACTCTTACCTTGGAGCTGATATTTCTAATACCCTTACCTTGAATAAGCACATTAACTGTGTTACCTCATCTGCTAATAGGTCCTTAGGTTTCATTTAAAGGAACCTTTTCTCTTGTCCCAAGAGTACAGTATTAAGACTGTCTATCTAACTCAAGTATGTTCCTTACTCAAGTAGGCTGCTCTTGATCTGTCTAGGACTTCCTTAATTAGGAAAATTGAGCAAATCCAGTGTAGGGCTGCAAGGTTGTCTGTAATGACTATTCCTCCCAAAGTAGTGTAACTGAAATGTTGACAGACTTAGGGTGGTATAGTCTCAAAGACCAAAGATCTGCCAGCAGGCTTACTAAGATCTCTTCATAAAGCCAGATTGGGCTCCTTGCCTTGCCTCTTGTCAATCTCTCACAGCCAGTCAAGAGGCCTTCTAGTTACCACCACTGAAACAGTTACTCCATCACTTCATCTAACAAGGACTGCTACAAATACAGCTTCTTCCCTCGAACTGTCAGAGACTGGAACCTACCAGTGGTGGAGCAGCACTATGGTCAGGGGAGGGTGGTCACCTCCCCTGATGGACCATAATTGTATGTTGGCGCCCTTTTAAGGATTATAACACACTTAACTCTTGCACCATTATTGGCAAAAGACATAATTTAACAGCATTGTTTTAAGGCCCAGATAACAAAATGCTCAAACAGCCACCAGTAACTGTACCATTTGCACTTTATTCTAATGAAAAGGATCATTTTCTGTATGTAGGGATAGATTTTGTGGAAAGGTATCTTCATGCTTTATAAGCACTAATAAACGTTTTTGCTGTGCTAAGTTTAATACGTAATTGCTTCAACACCAAAAATTACACAGACTGTCATTACATTCACCCTCCTGGCCAATAAAAGATGTTGCTACAGTAAGGGTGCTACAGTAATTGTAGCGCAAATATCCCTCTTGTTGTTGGGGGTAATTGTCAACATAAGACAATTAAAAGAGTTATAGAGATACCAAAATAGCTTCCACAACATTTTTCAAAATCATTTGAAGAGAACATTCTGGTTAACATAAAATAAAACTGTTATCATAGTGGTAATGGTTTAACAGTTTCAATGAGCAGTTCCATTTTGCTTTTCTTCAAGTGATCATTCTCTTGATAAATGGCTATTTCTGACACTGCACGATAATCATGTGAAAATGTTTATTTCTGTACTTTCATGGTCTCAAAAGCCAGAAAATTTCATCTGAAAAGGTTTCGGCTAGCCTACTTTTATTTATTACGGTATTAATTCAGTATCTAGAGAGCCAAGCAGATTTTGTCTTGGCTATTTATTGCAATGTACTTAATAAATGGTTACTTCAGAGTGGTCACATAGGCCTACATGTTGTAAATTACGTATTAATGTTTAATTATGTACATATCTTGATTTCCAGATACCAAAAATGTACACCTAACGGTGATTAATTTCCATAATTTTTTCCCCTTGTAAGACTGCTTGCTATGTAGCTCTATCAGGGTTAATCTTAATTTTCACAAAGTAGCCCATCATGACTGTACATTAAAATCTTAAATCGGGACCTGACAATAACACAAAATAAAATGAACGCCTTCATACTAGAATTTGAAAGAGAGGGATAGAACCATGGGCATCCGCAGGTAGGGGAAAGTGGTTCACTAAGAACAGTACTGTACATTAATGCCTTACGTTAGGCCTAGCACTGCAGTTAGGCCCCATTGTGGTACCCGGTCGTTTCAACCCCATGCCATTTTGCCTCCAAAATACCACTTTCAACACAGTTATTCACTGAATATATATATACTGTACTAACAAGGTTGGTCACTCAACACATGAAACCTCACACAGGGAGCACACCTGGCCTGCTTTGACATTTTTAGCCGTACTGCAACCCTCAAAAAACTTAGTTAGCCTAGGCCACATGAGAAGTTCAAGTTGAACCTCAAACAGCATCCATCAGTTCCTTGGATACAATTTTTCCCCAAATATCACTTTGATATAGATAAAATTATAAGTGTGGAAGTTCTCCAAATGTTGCATCAATGTAACCTAGATACAGCAGGTATAACCTAGGTGCATCATATTCTACAGTACAAGAAACGGAAATGGTTGTAAAAAAAGGTGTGTCTTCAGTGCCCAGTAGTGTGTGACCTTCTGCTCTGACATAGACAGGGCTTGTTTGGGGGCAGATGGTGTTTCTGACAATTGATATGTGGGTTGTTGTTTGCGCCACTCTGACAATATTTTCCTATATGGTGAAAAAATGAATTTAATTTGCTAAACTTTTTTGTCGCAGGTTGAAAAAATCCTTGGTAAGAGATCAAGAAATGGCAAAGTTAAGTACAAAATCAGATGGAAAGGATTTGATGAAACGGAGGACAGCTGGGAACCAGAGGAAAATCTTACACATTGTCAAGAGGTGTTAGATATGTACAACTTAGAGAAAGCAAGAGATATGACCATCATTGACCAAACTATCAGTGAGAGATTTCCCCATGCTTCAAAAGAGAATTCAATGCTTTCAAGTCCAAGATTCACCAGTACCCCAGCCAATATGGAAGTAAAGAATAAAGTGAAGAGTGAACTAAAACGTCCTGAAAGGTTGCTGAAGGAACAAGACATGAGGAGCAGCTTCATTCAAAGAGTCAAGAAAGAGGTATAGAAATGCATGCACTGGTTTTGTACAAAGATTGTAAACCATCATTTCACTCATTTCCAATTTTGGTTTAGGTTAAATTTTCAACCACATGGCTGAAATACCCATCTGGGCCCTCAGTTATCTTATAAATATATTGTGATTGTCTGCATCACGTTTTAACATGACTTTATAATTTTGTAGTAGTAGGTAGTGTGGGAGTTTGGGATTAACTTTCATTATTCAACAGCTGGCAGTTGTAAACACTGGTGCAAATATCAGGGAGAGGCCTTTTCATAACAGTTGGATATCTGGGTAGAAATGTTAACCCATGAGGAAAATTGGCCTCCTTTCTACATGGAAAAACAGACAGAATTAGTTGTAGGGGATTTGCTTCCTGTCTAGGTAATTTTATACATATTCTCTAGCCATAAAGTATATACTTGCATTTTGTACCATCAATATTTAGAAACCTTTAAAGATACTACTCTATAAGAACACTGTTTCAAGGGAAGTCAATTAAATACTGCTTACAATGCCATCATCCTTCCTCATCTTGAATATATGCTTCCACATGTTGGAACCTATACACTAAGATAGATAAAACTGAAGCAGTCCAAAGACATGCAGCCTGGTTTGTTTTAATTAACCTCACTTACAGCTCAAGAGCTGATCTTTCAACAAAAGTCTTCCAGACTCTTTCTGTAAATGGCAATCCTTACAGTATCAGAGGGCAATAGCTGATCTTTGTATGTTTTACAAAATTAGGAATAACCTTGTGAACATTCGGTAACCTCCTATTATTACCCTTTCTGTCAGGCATGCTAACTGCTATAACTACTGTATATACAAGCCCTGCACTTTGAGGCTTTCAAATACCAGTTCTTTGTTAAAAGTGTTGATCTTTGGAATTATACTGTCCCCTAACAAATATTGATTAAACCATCTGTTTTATCCTTCTGTGCTTCTACTGTACCTCCAAATGGTTCCTCCCCTATAGTTGGATCAGAGAGGATCAGAGACCATTCAACGAACACATGGGTCCCCACCCGGTCAGCTCATTAGGACCCTTGTCTTTTGCTTTTATTTGCACTTGTTACTTTGTGGTTTTGTGGTCTTGCATATAAAATGAACACTTTTGCACTTTTTGTGGTGGTTGTGTCTCTTGCTGGCTTCTCAGCTATTGATTGTGTGTTCCGTGATGGCTCTCATTAGCCTTTTTTGTGTTTTTACTGAAGACTTTAACTGAAGAACAGCCAGACCAGTGTTTCTGTCACAGTAGGGTAGGGGGCAAATCTAATCTTCCTTCCCAGAAGCAGAAAGGGTAAAATGACTAATGTCCCCTTTTCATTTCCATAAAAAAGTGTCAGTGTCTTGGTTTCTTATTTAAGGAGAAGCAATGTATGATCTTAATTCAATAAATGGCCTTCAGATTGCACCTCATAGGGGCCTTGAAGCAAACTTTTCTCCCCTGAACCCACCCTGTAACCTTGACCAAGGGCACGGTCAAGTTTGAGTTTGGCAGTAATAAACCTCCTCGTCTTTTGAGTTTCTGGCACAATTCCTGCAGACCGACCAAATTCAATTGAACACATTTATCAGGTACAGTACCTGTTGTTCATTCACTGTCCTTTTTGCAATTGTGCATTCCAGTTTTAATAATATTCATTCTTACAGTATAAATGGTGCAGTGAAACCGATCAAACTCTCAATTGGCATATCATGAATTTTGAGTTTTTTTCTTTTCTGCCATTTTAGAACAACAGCAAACTTAAATATATGAACAACAATGAATCAACATATACCGACTGGGAAGATGAGCCTTACAGCCGATGGCCATTGATCGTGCTTGCTGTGTTAGTCGTTGTTCTCATCTTACTAGTTACTCCTGTGGGAGAATTCTCATAGCTTGTGCTCAGCCATGTGATGTGGTGGAACAGCTTTACTGAAAGGAGGAGTATAACTGTTTACAGAATCTCTTTTTACAGTCATCTTGATCAGGAGCACCATGCTCATTGGAACTGAGAAGGCAGGGCAAAGTGCCCCCAAATTTTGTCAAGGTTGTCCTAAAATTTTAAAATTTAATCATGCTGTAGATGTCAAAGTGAGGGCACTTCAAAAAATGAATATATATATATATTGAACTTCTATGTCTGTACCAGATGAGTGCCTTTTGTTTGCTTCCTTGGTAGATTGTAGTGCTGTTGGAGTGATTGCAATTTCATACATAATGGTATTACTTCAGGGCTTTGTTGAGGTAAAATTGTGGAGCGCCCTCAACTTAATTTAGTCAGGATAAGGATTAATAGATTTGGATCAATGCTTTTGGGCCTTAGTATGGCTCTTAATTTATATTATGAAATAGACTCTAGTGTAAAAGTGGAGCCAGGTCTCAAGGTTTAGACTGGACCTTTCAACTGAAATGTGCCTTCATTGCCACTGAAAAGGTACAGCAATTTATTTGTGTAACAATCCTGATAAAACAGAAGGGAAAGCACAAAAAAGTTATGAACTTTTGTTGAGCTCTCCAAGTGGGCGTTGGTCTTCCAAAAGATAATGAGACAGTACAGAAATATTATGAAACTTTTGTCAGGTAGTTTTACCTAATTTTTTTTTTTGTACCATGTACAAGGGTAGCTTCAAAGAGGTTGTGACCCCATGGGAGTCATTTAGGTTTTACAGGGGATCTTGAATGGTTTGGCAGGGTAGTCACAATGTAAATACAGTACAGGGTACATTAAGCTGCTTTTGTAAAGTTTTGTGTCAAAACTGATAAAACATAATAGACAGAATGATGTATGGTGTCCGAGGGGATGGTGGGGCCAAAAATGTCAAGAACCTAGGATGCAGACTGAGAGAAACATATATTAGCAAATAAGTAACACATGCAGTTGGTGTAAACATGGTAACACAGAATATGCATTGAGCTTAATATAATTATATTCAAATTTATAACTGTAGGAAACAGTCACAGCTAAATTAATTTTTGAAACATTTTAACTATTTAAAAAAGTGACTTCCATTAATGGCAGCAAACTGGAAAATTTAATTTCTAATTGTTATACTAAGACTACAAATGCTGGACTGCCATTGAGATGAAATGGGATGTCTTTGAAGTCAGTGTCTCACATCACAGGATATGGGGCATTTCATGCAGTCATGCAAGTGTCAGTATCTATACCAGACCTTTTTTGTCTCCGGAAAAATTCAAGTACTGTATGATTTCATTTGCAATTACAGTATAGTCATACAGTATGATTTAGTTTTTATACAGTGCACAGAAATAAGCAATGTACAAAAAACCCTGTTTCTTAGTGTAGGTAAAAGATCATGATCATAAATCAATTATAGATGAAGTTTAAAATTGTAATAGCTTTTATATTGCAATATATATTTCAAGATGGAAGTTTACTGTAAATATCTAGCATCTTGATACTCAGTAGTAATTTGTTTCATTATTAAAGTCTAACTGTACAGGTGTGTCATTTCAACGTTGTTTTACAAGATTTGTGAACTGGTTTGAGCTAAGGGTGGACCTGCAGCCTAGTGAGTAGTTAAAGGGTTGAAACCCCCCAATAATCCAACCATGAGAAATAGCAAAAATGGCAAAAGAGTGATCACTATAAACTGGACAATGTTCGAGGCACAATTTTTGCACCACCTCACATCTGGAGACCTAATATCATTTCTTTCTTTAAAAAGGGGGGGGTGATGGACCCTTCTCCCTAAGATCAAGGGTGGGCAACATTTTTGATTAAGAGGGCCAGATAATTGAGGAATAAAAAGTTGACCAGACCCCAAATAACCAATGACCTGGTCTTGATTTTAAAACATGAAGTTCAGAAGACTTTTGTGTTATTCACAAAAATATACTTCTATTGTAGGTAGGAAGTCTAAGAGGAAAAGGGGCCTTTCCTAGGCATGCAGGTACAGTATGTAGGGTTGGGTTTGATGCAAAAAATAGTTGTGTGGGGGGTTAGATGCTATTCTCTTCTCCAAGTATGTAATCCTGTCCTAAAGCGGAGTATCACTTTCACCTGCCACCCAGCATACAAAAATTATTGAAAACTATTTAGACAGGAGGAAATGAGCCGGAAAATGGCATTTTCTATGTTTGTTTGTCAAATCAAAGCAGTAAACTTATATAATGAACACTCATTATTTTTTGCAGTAAGAAGCTTTAAAGGGCCAATCCTCTCACCCCAAGCTACACTTCTTGCAGGGGGTACAGAAACTCTCCATTGGCCCAGCTTTTTGATTGGCTGTAAATTCAAACAATGCAGATTAATGTACCAAAGCTTATATTACACAGCATGAACTGTACTGAGAGCATTTTGATTAAACACCTGGAGCTTTTCGATACTCACCCTGAAGCAATAAACTAAGATTGTCAATGGGCAAGGATGAATTTCAGACAATTGTGGGAGGGGCTTAAGTAAGAAGGTTAGGAGAATTGGTACCGTTTGGGGTGAGAGAACTGGGCCTTTAAATACTATCTGGAGATTAGCATTGAACTGATTTTTATGTAGCCCTATTTTTCATTATGTTGCAAAAAGGGGGGCAGCAAAAGCACCCCACCATTTCTTCTCCCCCCCACCCTTCCTCCTTCACAGATGTGCACTTGTTACCCTGACAGCCTTTCATTTAAAGTCAAACTGTAGTTTGAGGTTTATGGTGACCAATCACAACTTGTTTAGTTTTCTTGAGACATTCCATGCCCTGAAAAAAGTCACAGGCAGGCAGCATGCTGTCCACAGACCAAAGGTTGCCCTCTTCTGCTCAAAATTCTTGTTGAAAAACAAACTATTAATATTTTAATATGTACTGAATTATTGAAGATGAAGACTCCCTCACTTTCACATGCAGATTCCATCAGAGGTGGCAGGCAAATTAAGGTCCAATGTGGGGCTCTGTTAGAATGAATTGACATGTAATTTATACGTGCATGCACATGTCTATCATGACGACACATTCTCATGTATGCTCTCTCACAACCATGCCTACATTGGCCCATCTGTAGGCTGCATGTTGTAATACAAATATATGACACTTAATGAGGAGGTTCTTTGTTAGATATGTAGCCATTTCAAGTCTTGATAGTCTGGGTCACGAATTATTTCATTTTACAATTTACCATGCAGGCTTTCAGTGTTATGTCTGAAGTTTTCCCAGGAGGAGAAATGACTATGTTACTCTGAGTCAGTTTTTATTTTTCTTGTGAAATGTTTGAAGTGTTGTTGTATTATTTAATGTGTATGGACTGCAAACCTCTATCAAAATGCTTTTCAGATTTTTTCCTTGCCCATACTGGTACCTTCCCCCAAGTTAGGTCTGTTAACTTAGGAGTTGAGAATTACTGCAGAAATGAACATAATACCCCTCCTGAGATTGAATTTTTCATCCAAAGACTTTATCAATGGGAATTTTTCTCTTGGCAAAGGGTCAGTGTACAGTATAAGGTGGCCCTGTAGTACAAGTATAAAGCTAACAAAGATTTCTGATAAAAAAATGAAAATATAGGACACATTGCTTAAATTACTGTTTTTGAGTCATTTGTATTTTAAATATAGCCTACCAAACATACCAATCATAGTTTAATTGTACATAATGACTGAAGCAAAGTTTGTCATTTTGAATTTTTATGGAAATTAAAATGAGATAAATAATCTGTGCATTGTGGGTCTTTTCTTTGAGTGATTACAGTATTGTTGTGTCACAAATGATTCTGATAAGAGAGCTGGTTGCAAAGTTGTATCAACTGGTGAAAACCAGGTGTATGATCACCTCTAAAAAACTGAACCTCTGTCTTTCAGTAGTGCTGCTGCTATATGGCTCATAAGAATGTTTTGCATGGGGTTTACTGTGGTTTGGGGGGATGGGGACTATAAACCCAACACCATGATCACAAGCATGGAAAAACGAATAATAGCAAAAAAGACGGGTCCTTTATAAACTTCATCCTGTTTGAAGACCAACTATATACCATCAGAACTTCTCATCAACTCTCCCAAATCCCCTCCTAAGAAAATCCTGGCAATGGATCAGGTTAAATTATCAATGCATTTCTATCTGGCAATCTCTGGGACCATTTGATATCTCATCAAATACAGGGTTCAGTAAATGCTAAGAGAAGAATTGCTGTAAATCATTACAAGATAAAATTGTAGACAGTGGTGTAAATGGGGGGGGGGGGGGTAATCCTCCCATTAATGCAAATTAAAAATAAATGGTTTGAAGATGAAATTTTACAAATGAAGCATATGTGGCACAGGCTTGCATGTAAGAAAACCCAATCTCTCACAAATTCTCAAAGGGGAGGGATTATCTCTCCAAGGTCCCCTCACTGATGCCAATTTGTTAAAGTAGTTCCAAAAATAATCAAATTTTGTTAACACACTACATTTTACTTCAAACAGTAGCATATGTTCTACAATGTTGCACATTAGAAAACCTTAATTTGTCAAAAAATTTAAAAAGGAAGGGGGCCCTCTCCCCTGTTCAAGTTTACTTCCAACTATTCCACTAACTGTCCAAGCCACAGTACAGTATCAAGCACCACAATCTGCTTAACAGGATGTTCAAAGCATGTGAAAATGCAGTACCCAGGTTGAAATAGTGTAGTAGTCTTACCCTAATTAATGATCACTGGCTCTAGAGAATCCTGTGACAATGTTTCTCATGTAACTTTGCTATGAAAGTTGAGGAGTAACTCATTGGTTTGACTTGAATGTGGTCATTTAAACATTTACTATAGTCAAAGCTGGTACGAACTAACAAAACTTACCTGACCTTTTACAAAATTTGTGAAAAAATCACTTACAGCTAGGAGTTTCATCAACTCTGTTGAAGCCTGGGAAAAAATTGTTTGAGTAGCCGGTGCAAATCTGACTAGAAAACCCTTCCAATATATTTCCATAGGAACCCCTTAGTCACCTACTAATAAAAATAGGGATATCCATTGCAATTTTCAACAGGTGATCATTACACATTTTCAGTTAACATTTGAAGCCTCTGAAAGAAATTGAAACCTCTAAAATAGCATAAAATTTCAACTACTGTACATACCATTTTGATTACCTAAATGGTTTTGTTTCATCCTGATTCTGTATTGCCAGCGACAGTTAAGATCTGGAGACTACAGTACCATGATATTGGATGTAACAAGATATTTAGTAAACTAAGTTCAAGAAATTGGAAGCCTCTCGGAAACAAGTTTTTTAGGGTTCCTGTTATTTTGATATAGATAGTAGCAGGTTTATCATTTTATGTTTGTTTTTGATCTACTGAGAGTACTGAAATGCATTTGGATTTACTTACAGTAGTTAACTTGCTGATTGTGTATTACAAAGTCACTTTTTTGGAGGCTTCAGGTAACACCATCCATACTGTACTTGTAAATATTATATTTATTTATCAAAACTGTATAAATATGTTTGGATATATATATATTTGAAGGTAGAAATGAAATGTTCCTTCAAAAAAAAAAAAACACCATCCTGACCATTCCAACTTTTTTGTAAAATAAGCTACTTGCTCAGAACTTGTATTGGTAAAAAATCCCAAGTACTTACACGTAAAGGGCAGGAGCAGTCATCCCAAACTGAAGAAGTGTAGTAGACTGTCCAGTTTCATGATTGGCTGTTGGAAGTCATGTGGCAATGTTTTTTCTCTTCAAATGTGAAATTTACCAGAAGTAACTAATTAGTTCACCTTGAATATGCAATAGTAAAGTCATAAAATGTAATTAAAGATACTTTGAGGAGAAATAAGATGAAAATTGAGTTATTCAGCTTTTTCTTCAAAATAAGTTTGGGGGGACTGCTCTTTACCTTTAATTAAGGGTATTTGCTCAGCATTCTTTATTTTGTGTGCTCTCTTAGAGTAGGTGATAAAACTAAAAAATTTTTCCTTCCAAATTTGAAATTCATGGTAAAGTACTGTATTTCAAAGACGGTATCAGTTTGACTTAAAATGGTTTGCAGTCTACAAATAAAAATAGGATGACAAATGAAATATGGTTATTGGAATGTATTTGCCCAGCAGTTTGTCAATTGAACAATGAAATTAAAAAGTCTGTTTTGCTAAAAATGTTCATATTTTTTAAGTAATCACAGAATGTTTTACCATTTAACATTTAGTTTAAGCTCCAAAATATTTAATTTTCAATAATTTAGACATCTGCACACATAATTTTGGTAGAAATGTTAGAAACTTAGTTTGAAATTTTGGTGTCTAAAATCCACCCTTAACTGTGAAAATGACTATATTCAAAGTCCTGAATTTTCATTAAAAATATACTTGGTGGAAATATGAGAAGTTAGTGAGATTTAGTTGTCTTCAAAAGTTTAGGGAAGTGCTTCTGCCTTTAATTAGGGACAAACAATTGCACATTCACCATTGATCAACCCCAAGTCAATCTGCTGTTCAAATTTACCATCGATTAGCACTTTGAGCTTCTTGTTTAAGGCACTTTTTTACACTTTTATTACTTTAATCATTATTACAGTATTAGTTGTATATAAAGACATAATTACCATATTTAATGTATTATTATTATTATTATGTCTTGCAAGACCTGCTGTTACTCAAACATGGTATACCAATTGCATTGGTATAATGAAAATGTGCTTCTCTGACCAGCTGTAGAAATTCCTAGGAAGGATTATGCCAACCCTCATATGAACTATTAGCTTCAAACCTGGAGGAAATCTGTTTTGGAAATGAGGACCATGGCCTTTCAAAACTGTGACGATACTTCTCTAGTTCTATTTTCGGGATATGGCTAGACTCAATCTTTATAGCAAGTGTAGCCTATGTGCTCTTTTTTAACATAAATACTATACTTGGTATAACAAGTTCAGCCAAGATAAGTGTTGAAGGAATAAGTCCTGAGCACACAAGTTGCACTTCTGTAAGCTACTTCTGGCCCTTGGACAGCATCATAATTTGGGCAAGGGGGAAAAGTGTAGTCATTGAGGGGGTATATAATTTTCTCCAAATTCCATGTGTACTAAGTATTATGCAGTTTCAATTTTTATCTGGTAGGGTACAAATATTTTTGCACATGATGGTAGTACAAGCATTCAACTACTGTAGGAATTTGTTTTCTTGAGTACCACATTTAAAAGAGGTTTCAAACCTTGGACCGGTTGAGGTAACTAGACCTTCAGCAAAAATTGCCATAAGCATTCAACAGAAAAAATACAATCAGAAGCCACAATTAGTATTCAAATGGTGTAAATTACATTTCAATATATGTACAATAAAGTGAGAAGTTACAAATTTTGATGTATACAAAGTTCAAAGTACCCTTTTAAACTATTGACTATTGCATCCTATTACTCCAATGCAGAGTTGAGACTCATCCTTAAGATGTACAGTACTAACATGACATGATGTAATTATGTTGCCAGGTAAGTTTTGGTAACAGACATGAAAACAAAGCTAACATTCTCCATACTAAACAAAAAGTCATAACATCTACAACCATCTAACAACATAGTTTTGGCCCCCCAAAATAAGGTACAGATTTTGACAACACCTATGGACAAAAGTGTCAGCACGGTTATTGAAATATAGCTTAAAGATGCACATATACAAAAAAGTGTAAGACAGATAAAAATTTCTACAGAATATCAATGATGTTCTTGAAAGTTAAGTTCAAACTGATGATACAATATGGCATAATACTGTATTCCAGGGGAAGATGAAGGGAAGACTGGTAACCTTGGGAGGAGGGGGGAGGGTGAATGTTTGGTAGCTAAAGGTTAGACAACAATTAGCTGTGTTGAGGAGGTGTTAGAACTTTGCTTATATTGGCAATAAGGTAAATTTTGATAATATATCCTCACAAAGTACTTACACTGATGAAGTATGCCAGCATCATAAAATGGTTTCTCAGATAACACTTGATACTTTTTCATCACCAAAACACATTCTTCAGTGTAAACAACCCTTGAATTATAATGGGATTGATTACCAAATTTAAGCTGACATAAAATGGAACCAATCAAAACTTCATCAAATTGTCAACCCACTCTGATCCATCCCTAACAAATGCAGGTCAGTGAGAATTTGACTGTACCAGCTATACCTGTTGTACAGGGAGGGAGGCAAAATATTTTAAAATCGCATGATGGTGAAAAATAAATTTTCTAGAAAAGGTTAGCCAATCTCCATAATAGTGAACAAAAGTTGATCTCAGGTAAAAGAAAGTAGCAAGGGCTAGAGCAGATTTAACAACTCAAAAATAAAATTTGTGAGTAAACTTGAAGGAAAATAGTACAAGGAAATTGACAGTTTGTAAAAATTTTGATCCCTACTGAGTACTGACAAACTCTGCTTCATTCAATCAGCTTTACTTTTGGGAATAATCTACTCATTTACAGCACCCATCAAAGGTGTCACACTCTATCCATTTCAGAATGTAGTTATATGAATGAGATGAAATTCACATTAGACAAACACTCAAACAGTCCCAAGTTCAGTCTTCTGCAGCTCTCCAAGTTCACTTTCCCTGGTGCAGAAACTGCACTGAACTCTGAGAGCATCATTCTCATGTAGTTGGTCATCAGTGACCAGAATCTTTATCTTCATCTAGACTTTCTACCGTTGTGACAAAAGACCATCATGAGTTTCTTGGCTTAAGAATCAGCTTACCAGTCTGTGAAGAAGCAACATGAAGTTAGAATTACTGGTTTCAGATGTATAAAAATACTCCAAACTTGCATGAAATACTTATCATAGTGTCAAGATCTGCACTTTATAAGCAATGGCCATGGCCAGCCTGACATAAAACCAATGAATTGGTTAGAAACTGAGCTGAGAAACCTTATCTAATTAACACTAACTTAATCAAATTTATATCAGTTATCAGTACTTACATCATCACAGGACATATTGAAGTCAGCTAGAATTGTTCGGCACCTTGAAGTTAAACTGAAGGTTATAGTTAAGAAACCAATGTGTAAGGCATTACTGTATCATCTTTGTAATGTTTGCACTAGCTTGGGTAACTATTGAGTACTATATTATACATACTGCAATGAATAATCATAAGTTATCAAAATTTTTACATCATCAAAATTTTATATTATAAAAATTTTTGAATTAAAATATGGAACACATTTTGTGAATAAAAAGTTTTGACTGTTTGACTCTACTTGAGTACTTATGCAACTAAACATAGAATTATAGGGAACCAAAAGCCTTAAAAATTATTTTGTGATAAGAGAATAAACCCTGTAGTGCCCACCTTCAACCTGGAAAATTTTTATGCATTTCAAGAGCTGGAAGATCTGTGGTAATCACATGCCCTTAAAGAACATTCAGCATGTGACCAAGAGCAATTACATTTTTCTTTGTTGTCAAGAAATTTTTGGGTAGCTATATGCAATTTCGGGCTCCACATGACAACATAAAGATGTGCAAGCCTTGCCCTCCCTGATTGTATCTGAAGTTCTACAATGAGCACAAGAGGGTTCCAAGCCCAAAATGGGGTGTTTGGGCATCAAAGGTCCATTAAAACAATAAAAAAAAAACATTTCCAAAATAGCCAACTCTTGAACTTTTGGCCCAAAAGATCACACCTTTGAAGGACAAATAACAGCTCAGGAAGAGGGTTCTGAAGAAAAAAATTTGGTGGTACTCTTCTGAAGATGACAAATGGAGTGTCACAGATAAAAATGTATTAGAAGTCCAATAGACTAAAGAAAGCTAAGTATATGACAGTAATTTCTTGACACACAGGTAGTTCCCATTCCACCCTGCTCTTTAAAAAATAAAAATATTCCCTCCATAAATTTAAAGGATACATAGCTGGAGACACCACTCTTCGATGGACACCAGCAAGGAACAATACAATGAGTACAAAGCAGCTTACAGCAAAGAATGGATGGTTGAATAGTGATTCTATAAAAGAAACCTTAAAATGAGAAAAATATAAGAAGAAAAATATGTTAATTATCACAATGTGAGGATAATTACAACAGGTACAAAAACATTTTGTGTAGCATAGTTCACACTACCCATGAAAAATATAAAATTGTGACAAATAAATTACAATGCTCAGCAAAGGTTCTATGAAAACCACAATGTTATCAAATTTTAAAGTGTACTAATATGCATATAAAATATGGATAAGGTTATCAATGCTTCGAGTAGGAAGCACAAGGTTAAATTAAGCAAAATGCCATGTTCACCTGAGATGTCTCTTCATCTAGCAGCCAGTATCCAGCAGATATAAAAGTACACACAGCAACGACAAGTAGCACAACTAGAGAAATGAACAACAAAGTAGGATGTCTTCACCAATTAGGAAAGTTAAACAAGCAAAAAAGAAAAAATACATTTGCATAATTTTTAAAACATTTTGACCAATTAAATTGCAAAATATGGGATATCTGATTAATAATTCCAAGACAATAGTTGCATATCACTGTCATTTATTCACTTTTTGCTCAATGTGATTAATGCTAACAAAATCAAGCTTAAGTAGGTTTTGTTTATGGAGCACTTAATACTGTAGGAAGATTTGCAAACTACAAGTTTACAAGGTAAAAAGAAAAACTATTTTTGGCAGTTGCAAAAGAACATGGAACACATATCTATGAGGATATGATAGCTGGTTAGGTTACAGTAGGTTAGATGGAGTTTACAGCCCAGTTTCCAACCACTTGGTTCAAGTTGAGACGGCCATGGCATTTTTTCCAGTTGTGGTTCCCTGGCTTGTTTTATCTACTCCATTGATTATGCTGAGCACAAAGCACAATAGCAGTAGGTTCCATTTCTAAAATCTTTGGTATGACCCAGCCAGGACTCGAACTTTAGACCTCCCGACTTCAAGTCAGATGCCCTAACCACTGGACAGTGCAGTCAGTGCAGAGGATATGATAGCATAATAGCAATGTATATTTATTAAATTAAACATTCCAATTAATTTCTCAAATAAATAAATTTATTTGACAGTTAACATGTTGATTCTATAACTCAATTTTGACTCATAGTGGCAGAATGTGACATAAGGTGAAATACTAAACAAAGACTATTTCCAAGTTCAGGAACTATGTCAAAAAATATGTGCAGGGTTCTAGCCAGCCTTTTGGTTAAACAAGGCAAAAATACTTGTAGAAGAAGGTGAAGTGATCACCCAATAGGTGTGGGATCAAGGGTCTGTTATGGGGCCCTGGGGATGGAGTCCCCTTAAGCTCTGTAATTTAAGCACTTCCAAGAGCAGCCAAACCATTTGCGATTTGAATTTTTAAGTTTGCATGCAATATTTTCTAAGTGTTCAAATAGTTTGTAATAATAATGCATAAGTGACACATGCAGGACTAGTTTCAAGTTCCATGGTATAACCTATGAAGCGTTCTGGAAAAACCTACTGTTCATAACTAACTAGAAGAAGCCCTTTCAACTTTAAGGGTAATACGATTACTTTTGCAATCAGGAGCAGAAAAAAACAGTGTAAAACTTGCATATATTACACATGTTTGTGAAGTATTTATATTACAAAGGGCCTACATATATTTTGCTAGGGCTGTTTATTCATTGCAGGTGCTTCAACTTTTAAACAGCAGTTAAATTAAGTGCAAGATAAAGTTCCAACCAGGCAGTGCCCTCAGTTACAACAGGCTGGCCAGAAGTCTGGTGTGGTCTTTCAAATATTAACAATCTTAAGGTTAACACTAACTTCTCCATCTCCAGGCATACGGTCTCAGGTTCTGAACACATTCACTCAATCTTTGTTCAAAGGCCTTCAAATCTGCAGTAGAAGAATAAGCATTGCGCATATAAGTTACAAAGTTCTGAACAAATTGCTACAGTATGTTAATATATATACTTGAGCTGCTATCCTGCGCAATCTCAGAGTCAATACTTTAATAGTAAAGGTATAACCAATGATAATCTTCACGCAGTGAAACCATGCATTTAAGTTCTTAACAATACAACAGAAAGGAGGAAAGATAAGTTTGGTGATCTGGTACAGAATCATGAATAAAAATAATGACTTTCCTTATTATGACATATTGTTTTTCTAAAAGCACATGTGGGTTAGCTAAATTGTAGCACTTGTAGTCATTCAAATGTTTATAGCAGAGATTATCTTGATACTGTACAGTACATTTTATGCTCAAAAATTGCAATAAAATACTTAAAACAAAATTACAAATTCAGTAATGATAAGTATTTTTATACTACTGTAAATGGTAAAAATAATCATTGTTTAAAAGCATATGTTGAAACTACAAAGCAGAAGCAATAATCCAGCTGGATCGAGCAAAAGCTGTGTCTAGAAAAAAATACAGGTTTCCCACAGCCTTTCACTGCCTTTCACTGCCTTTCACTCCCTTTGTTCAAAACCACCCTCCCTAATGTAATGTTTTCTCTTATAGGGCACAACTAAAGATTGCCACATTAGTGTTTACAGCTAGAATGGGCAGCTTTTCCCCCACCCCCAGCCCCTAGGAAGTCCATACAAGAGCCCAATGGGCCCTGTGGTTCCTTGCTGGATATTATGAGAACTACTGTAGTGTAAAGCCAGTTTTCAAAATAGAGCAAAGCGAAAGCTCATAATCAATTTTATAACATCTTCACAAGGGGCATTTTAGTACTTATATTACATGATATCAATGATTAAATTTTTGTGGCCTTACTTACATTCAACTTGTATAATGCTTGGTGGTCCTTCAAAAACATTTCCTCATTTCCATATGTATTTATGCTTGTAATCAAACTTGATATTATCACCAATAAACAATACACAATGTGGTTAAAGAGAGAAAAACACCCCTTGTACTTCCTCTCATAAGTTATTTTTACCTGCTCTAAATAAAACTTGCTATTACTTTAAAACAATCTACCATTTGTCCTGTTTGCTACAGTATCTCTACACAGAAAACAGGGTTTATTCAGCAGTTAAGCAGAAAGCAAGTGATTAATGGGGTGTGATAATAGAATGAGGATTAGGTTACCCCACAGAGCACAGCAGTATTAAAGAGACATACTGTATAATCCATGCATTGCTTCCACTGGCAGAGAGACTAGTTTAATGCAGCGTGACCTGTGCTCATTGAAATCTACAGATTTCAGTTATTGCCCTCTTACAACTTTGAATGATCCAAAATCTGTGTACAACCCGATGTAATCATTACTGAACGAATGTAAAGGCCAAATTTCTAAGGTGTTTGGGTGCGTAAGCATGCAAAACCAGGTAAGATAAAAAATCCATTGAACCTATCTTTATCTAGCTTACAACATTTTCTAAATAACATTTCCAGTGGATGACCTTCAGTGAACTTGATGACCTTTGACCTTAACCAAACACAGATTGATTTGAAATCTGTCCTTTTTACCTTAAAATACTGTGTTAAAACATTTTTCAGTGTTTGACCCCTGGTGACCCCAGATGACCCCCTCACCTTCACCAAACATATCAAATTTCATCCTTACACAATAACACACCCACACACCAAGTATGACATCTATCCAAGTTTCCTACCTTGAAATATCATGTTGGGAAGGTTTTTAGTTTTTGACCTCTGGTGATCCCAAATGACCTTTGACCTCCACCAAAAACGATAGGGCACACCTTCAAACTATGGCACTTCTATATACCAACTTACAATTTAATCCAACTTTCTCTTGTTGAGTTACAGCGTACCCAAGCTAGCGTCACAGACACACACACACACACACACGCACACACACGCACACACACGCCAACCTGACTACATAGGTTCCTTTTGCTAACGCAAGGAACCAAAAATGGTAAGAAGGTAAAAATATTTGGATAGGAAGAAGGGCAAGAAAGAGAAGAAAGAGGGGGAAACTGGTACAAAATTGGGAAACCTCTCGAGTCTTGCCCCCGGATGGCCAGGACTGGTTACGTACCTGACAGCTAGTCAGTCACTTGCTTGAATGTGTTAAATTTCCACTGTTTCAGCCAGTCCCAACAAATGATGCACTGCTTCCTACAGGTAATATGATTCCAGTGACACTTTCAGTGTAGCCATCACAGTTGTGATATTTCTGGACATGCTATTTATACCTTCCACAATGTTTAAACCAAGCAATTTCATGACAGAATACACTAAAAGTGAGTTCTCTTCCTCTGCCATTTGAAAAATTTGCAGCATTGTTACCATGTTGTGATGGGTACATGCCAACATGTTGACACCTGGAGCAATGTTACCATATTGTGATGGGAACGACTTCCACTTGCCAGCAGACAGTAGAGCAAATTAGTCATTGTGGCTAGTAACCACTGTTTATTATGTACCCTTATGGACACTTATACAGGTATAGGAAGTACCACAATTAACTGTACAATGGTTTCCTGTGTTTATCTCTGACATAATGTACTGTAGCGTCATGTAACAAACCTTGCTTCCCCACTTGAAATAATGTGCACAGACTTTACCTTACCAATGAAAATATGCGGTCAAAGAATTACAAATTCTGAGGCTTCATCATGGGAACAGACTTTTGAGAAATATGAATGTGATGACAATTAGCATGTGGAAAGTTTGGTTAGAACAGAAAACTGAGGGGACATGAGGAGCAGCTATCCAGGCCACAGTCACCAAATCAGTTGATTTATTGTGTGTGCATGGAAGGGGCTCACAAATGGAGGGTATAGGAATGTAATGCTGGGTCTTTTTATGGATAGGTTGTACAGCCATACCTGTAAAACTAAATGTTTTATACAGAGGTCATGAAATCTCATAACAAAACTTATTTGCTATTTTGTGTATCAATCCTGACTAAACTAAGAACCAATAAGTTCCAGTGAAAGGAAAAAAAAGGAGGCCACTTGCCAAGCTTGGTTGGAGAGTGAGTTTGACAATGCATGTAGGTTAGCTACTGTAGAGGATGAATTTATCAACATGAGAAAGGTGTGAGTATAGAATACTAGGATTAGACATTCTACCACACCTTAACTAAATCAAGAGGAAATTATGCAGTCACTTCAACTTGAAGAAAGCTATTGTAGAACACAGTTTCATGATTGGCCCAAATGAGACTCATGTTACAGTATTTTTCCTTGTAAAATGTAAAATTTACTAGAAGTTACTGTCTCGTTTACCTTGAATATATGCAATTGACTCCTAAAATATTACAGAAGAGGTTTAGCGAGAAATAAGAAAAAAATTGTGAGATTTTGCTGTTGCTTCAAAATACTGTAAGTTTGAGGTGACTGCTCTTCCCTGTTAATGTTAGGCCTTTCTTAGTGTTAATCCTCCTACCCAAAACTACAATTTTTGTAGTAGTCTATAGAAATGCTTAATTGGCACAGCTCTCTGATCGACAGCTAGTTCAATCAGAAAGCCAAAGGGCTTAACAATTCCTTGCTGCTGAAATGAAGGTCTAGATATTTTTCAAATTGACAGTGTTTAATTGTAAATTGCCCCCAAATAAGAGTGATGGCCTTCTCAATAATGGCCTTCTCAATATGCCACAGCATGTACAAGGTGCATCATATTTAGTTACCCATATTGTGTTTGCAAAGATTTTAGTTTCAACTTCTGAAAACTTCACTAAAATGACAGGATTCATCTACAGGTATGAAATATGGGCAATGCACTAAGTAGGAGATCCCACGTGCTTAGTAGGAGATCCCTGACTGCTACCCTTCTTAAGAATACCATAGTTGCAATGTTGAAAAACCTTTCGACCTCTGTTGAGCCCCAGTGACCTTTGAACTCCACCAAAACTGATAGTGCTATTCCATCTACTTAAAAGCTCAGTTCTCTCACCCCAAACAGTACAGTACCAATTCTCCCAACCTTCTTAATTAAGCCCCTCCCACAATTGTCTGAAATTTATCCTTATTTAGATACAATCTCAGTTTATTGCTTCAAGCTGAGCATAGAAAAACTCAATTTATAAAATCAAAACACTCTCAGTACCATTCATCCTGTATAACATAAGCTTTAGCATTCTGTATTGTTTTTTTTAATTAGCTGTCAGTCAAAGAGCTGAACCAATTAAGAATTTTGGTATCCCCCTACCAAAATTGTAGTTTGGGGTGAGAGGTTTGGCCCTTTAACATGGGCAATGTGCATGCTACCATAAGTGTGAAAACCCCAACTGTTATTCAACTTGAGATAAACTGTTTGCCTGTATAAGATTTTGATCTACTGACCTTTGGTGACCCCAAATGATTTTTGACCCCAACCAAAACCAATAACCTTCATCTACTTTGCACGAAAAATGCACATGTTAAGTGTAAGATCCCTCACAGTTATCCACCTTGAGATATCTTGCTTTCAAGCTATTCCCAAGGTTACCATTTGACCCTTAATGACCCAAATGACCTTTGACCTCCACAACCAATGTTAGGGTCCTCTGACATAGTACAGTATGGGCAATGCACAGGTTTAGTATGAGATCCCTCACTGTTACCCTGGAGCCTTGAGATATCTTGATTACAAGGTTTTGGCCATTTGATCTCTGATGACCCTAAATGACCATTGATCTTGACCAAAAACAATAGGGTTAATCTACTTGGTATGACCAATGCACATACTAACTGGGTCATTCCATCAGGTTGGGACACAAAGTGTGACATAGAAGTGAAAAATTCAAATTGTTTGAAATATCATTATTTTATAAAAGAGCATAAGTATACAGACATAACTTTCAATATAATATACTTTCATTTCTAGGGATGCACCGGAACCAAAATTTTGGATCCCTCCGGAACCGGATTTTGCCGGAACCAACTTGAAATCCGGCCGGATTTTTTCCGGCCGGAACCGGATTTTTGCAATGCAGATGAATAATGCGAAATCGAGAAAAGCAGAGAAACTCTGGGATAGGAGTTTACTGCTTTGTGATGTAATGTGTGTAAAGGACTAATGGGAAATGTCTATAAATTTGTCTTCAAGTGTTGTACAAGTGTATTTAACCAAATTTTTTAACCAAAAAATGCAATATAATAGAAAAAAGGCATGAACAACTGTTCCTGCAGAAGTACAGCAAAACTGTTGCAAAGCAGGGCAAGTAAGAGCTCTTTGTATTTTCCCTCGTTAAAAGAGTATTTGTAGAGAAAACTCCTGAGGGAATCTTGAAAGTTGTTTTGCATATCAGTTTGTTCTTTTTGAACTAGAGTACATCACCACTTGTTCAAAAAAAATGTACAAATTATGTAGACCAGTAATACCTGGCAAAGAGAGTCCTTGGATAGTGATTACTGAATGGAAAGCTCATATGTACTGTAAAAAGACTCTAGGGTAAAGGTTTTTAACTATGCACAGCACCATAGTTTTATACACCATTTCTAGTATTTAAGCATGCCATGATATAAAAAAACTGAAGCACCTTTATCATTAATAATTTATTTTGGCAGAGATACTGTGTATCACACATTCTGACATTACGTATTACATGTTTGATAACATATTTAGTGGTCTACCGATTATGCTATAATCGGTAATACTCAATTACCGATTAATTAATTAAACAATCGGCCCGATGCCGCTTACTGATTATTAGAAAGAGGTAAATCACATGTTTGTCTCTATAGTACGCGCCCCTTGCTTTGTGCACATGGTGTATACCACAACCACAACCAGGATAGAAAATATTGGGAATTGTTCCGTTCATTTCACGAACAGGATATCATTTTTGTAGGGGTAATATTTTCAATTCAAAAGTGAAGATACAAATCAACTGTTAATACAATAGAATTGTTTGCAGTCGATGTCATATGCCCTTTGATAATTTAGTTCCAAGGCCAACATCATGCTCTGTCTAGTTTTCATCCTCCAATCATGTCAGGACATTTCCATTCTTTTACTGTGCTGGATTGTAGTTGCTTTGATGTACTGTAGCTACTCTCGAGCTCCCGTCTTAAACAACCCCATGTAGAGCAATCATAATAATATTAACAGTTCTGGGCAGCAAAAAAATTGCACCTGATTAATGTATCTTATGGTTCCTTTCAGATGTAAATATCCCTGTATACTTTTAGCAGTTCTCTTCCAAAACTTATGTCTTGTTTAAAAAGAATCTGCAACTGAAATGCAAGAAAGTCAGATCCCCACATAATCCACATTGGCAGATATTTGTGGTGCCGTTTCTATGTGAATTTAGCATGAGACTCGCCCAGTTTTGCTAGCTGGCTATATAAGCCAGTCTGTTCTATGCGTATTGTGCAGAACAGTTTGTACAGCAACTTATGCAGCACTTTCTGAGAGACAGCAAGGAATACACCTTGAATGCAATTCTAAATCTAATTTCAGGTAAAACAAACGGGTTATAGCGGAAAATATCAAACAATCATTCTCATGGCAGGGGTTAAATTTATACGTTTGTGATTATCAATGCTTCTCGTTTTGGCGGGAAGTTAATGGATTGAGTATTTACAGGGATTTTAACAAAACTAAGAGCCCTTTTTCAAGTATATTTTAGCCCCTTTTTTCCAGTTTGCGAATAATCGGTGGCAATGATCGGTTGAATGGCAGAAATTTACCAATGCCGATTATTTACCGATGACGGAATAATCAGCTAGATGTCGATTACTTAACAGATGATCGGTCGAACACTAATCATATTCTGTATACTTAAGTGTGTGTGATGAATTATTAGGGACAGAAAACATTAAGGTTGACCCCATAGGCAACTTTAATTTGTAATGAGTAATGTCTTCTGAAATTCAAGATGAAACACATTTCCTGCTTGTACTACACAACTTTAATGGGCAAGTAATGTTAAAAAGTAAAGAAAAGTGAAGTGAAGTGTTCAAATGTGTATTTTATAGACAACCCAATGCAATTAAACTGAAACACTGCCTTGAATGATGGGACTCAGGTACAACTGTAATATGGATTATCCATTTGTGCGCTGTAGTAGACTTATTTAAATTGCATGAAAGATCTTTTCACCCATTCAGTTTATTTCACACAGTTGGAGGAATTTGAAGTCATATTTGTTACATGTACATGGAAATCAGTTACTTTTATAACTTTGTTGCTTGTTTGGTTCAGTCATTTTTAAGGGCTAAATAAAGGTGTTCAAATGTTACATACTGTAACATGCACTGATAAGCTACAATTTATGAGCTTTAAATTAATTCTGAGACAGTTACTGCACAGTTTGCATGTTTGTTTTAACTCATGTACATAATGCTACCCAAGTTTACAGAAAAACCGGATATTATTTCACAATCCGGCCGGATAATCCGGCCGGACCGGATATCCGGTGCATCCCTATTCATTTCTGCAGAATTACTCTGTTCTTCATAATACAGTAGTCCATAAAAGGTAGATGTGTCAGATATTTGTGCTGATGTAACATGGACACCAATTTCAGGTTTGAAGTTGGGTAATCAGCTTGGGTCACATTTAATATTGCAGTTTCTTTTCCAAAAATATATAGCAACTGATAAGTTACTTTTAAACAAGTTATTTCCATAAAAATGAGGTTTTACAAAAACATGAAAATTTGCGAAAAATAAAGTAGGCAAAATACTTTAGATTTTTGTGCAGAATAAAAACTAGAAAACTTTATGAAAATTCTAATAATGGACAAATTGTGTGCAATAAATAACATTATATTTTATTTGTTTATAGCCTGGGAAAGTACAGATTAAATTTTACCATATTTATTTTGCAACTTCTCCTAAATCTTTAGAAATGGGTCTAAATATGGTGGAGTGCAGTTGTAACATGGACATGGTGTCCATGTTACATCATGTGTTAAATACTAATAAAAAGACACTTATTTAAAAAAACAACATTGTTACACTACTCTAAAATCGGGTGGAAAGTTTTGTAATAAGTTTGCACTCAAAACATGTGTCACTTCAACTGTATACAAGGAAATGTCAAACAAAAGTGTAGTTGTTATGATGCAGATGTAACGTGGACACCGTGTCCAATTTTACAATCACCCAAAAAAATTACCTTTAATATACTTTTATGCAAAATCTTTTCATATTTTGTATCCACAATATCATTGTGCTCCATTTCATATAAGCTGGTTTATATTTCAAATTGTATTGAAGTGTAACATTTATCCAACTAAACCACAGTTCTGATGTAACGTGGACACCAAAAATCTAAAATGGCATGATTAACACATGAAACAAATTTAAGTCTATCTTGTGCATTTTTTGTAACTGTTGTGTTGTAGTATTTGTTACAGGAATAGTATGATGTATCCTATGCAGCTTGTTTAACCCTTTACCGTTGTTTGGGTCCTTTAGGATCCATGCGGAGAGCTCAGCTGTCACACGTCTTGACTGTTTCACGCGGAGCTCGAAAATGCCAGTAGCTACCCGAAAATTCGGCCACAAGAGCGAGAGAGACAATAGTTTAAGGTCAGAGGGTCAATGGCCTACGGAAGCCGATCGAGGCGGGCTACGTCCGCTTTTCTGCCCAATCCCGAGGCGCGCAAATATGCCCCGATCAGAGCACAACCATTAAGGTTAAGCTAAAATATCTGCACCACTCGGCTAAAGGTTTACGTGCACACACGCGGAGACAGTGGCATCAGCTTTGCAGTAAACACACTCCACGGGCTTAGTTTAACCCTTTACCGTTGTTTGGGTCCTTTTGGACCCATGCGGAGAGCTCGGCTGTCACACGTCTTGACTGTTTTACGCGGAGCTCAAAACTGCTAGTAGCTACCCGAAAATTCGGCCACAAGAGCGAGAGAGACAATAGTTTAAGGTCACTGGGTCAATGGCCTACGGAAGCCGATGCGGGGCGGCTACGTCCCCTTTTCCGCCCAATCCCGAGGCGCGCAAATATGCCCCGATCGGAGCACAACGGTAAAGGGTTAACAATTATGGAACAAACTGTCCCAAAATTGTGCTGATGTTACAGTGGACACCGTGCTGCAAAATGACCCTCTTTTGCATTATATTTGAAAAAATTTACCCTTCTTCCATCTCTTTGAATTATTTTCCCAGAAATCAAGTCAGATATGAGCAATTCTAGTCTCTTCAGGCTTCTTTTGAAGCAAAGAGAAAATACTACACCTTAAGAAACCAGAATGCAAAAATGCATTGAGGTTTCGATGATATATAAATTTTCCATTTCAAATAATGCCATCATGCACCATTATCTTCACAGTCAAGTGTTACACTAGCATGTTCAAAAAATAATTTTGTTATTCCAGATGACTTTTGACCTCCATTAAAGACATACATAGACAGACAAACATGCAGACAGAGAGAGACAGACAGCTATCTTGAAAGATCACATTTAAAAAGGTTTCAGACTTTGATCCCCCAGCTGACCCCAGATGACCTTTGACCTCTGCCAAAAACAATGGGGACCATCTCCTGACTATAACGCATCTACATACCCAAATATGAAATCTATCCAAGCTTCCTATCTTGGGATATCATGTTAACAAGATTTTCAGACTTTGACCCCTGGTGACCCCAGATGACCTTTGACCTCTGCCAAAAACAAGATGGAACCATCCTCTGACCATAAGGCATCCATCCACATATACCAAATATGAAGTTTATCCAAGTTTCTTAGATTGGGATATGGTGTTAACAAGATTTTCAGACTTTGACCCTCTGTGACCCCAGATGACCTTTGACCTCCACCAAAAACAACAGGGACCATCTCCTGACTATAACGCATCCATATACCCAAATATGAAATCTATCCAAGCTTCCTTTCTTGAGATATGGTGTTAACAAGATTTTCAGACTTTGACCCTCTGTGACCCCAGATGACCTTTGACCTCTGCCAAAAACAACAGGGACCATCTCCTGACTATAACGCATCCATATACTCAAATATGAAATCTATCCAAGCTTCCTATCTTGAGATATCGTGTTAACCAGATTTCCAGACTTGGACCCCCACTGACCCCAGATGACCTTTGACCTATGCCAAAAACAAAAGCAACCATCTCCTGACCATAATGCATCCACATACCAATAATGAAATCTATCCAAGTTTCCTACCTACGATATAGCGTTAACAATGTTTTCAGACTTTGACCCCTAGTGACCCCAGATGACCTTTCACCTCCACCCAAAAACAGAAGGGTTCTTCCTCTCAATAAGGTGCATCTATGTATTATGTTTAAAAACTGTCAGACATTTCTATCTTGAGATATTGTGTTAACAAGCAACGTGTCACAAACACACACACACCCACGCATACATACATACACACGGACGCCATTATGATCCCATTGGTTTCTCTTATCATCGAAACCAAAAATAAAAAAGAAAGCATTCACCACTGCACAGCTTTCCCAGTTACTAGTTAGGATATTGCAGATAAACATCATATGTATAGGAATAGGTTCACAATGTACATAGGCTAGCCTAGGCCTATGTGCTATACCTTAGGCAATGGCAAAAGTGCCAAGACATGCTGAAGAAAATTATATCCTGGAGAAAAACTTTGAGCCTTAAGCTCACAAAAGTATTGCACATTGTTGCATGAGGGACTATTACACACGCCTTGACAATATTTTAGATGTTCTTGGCCACATGGATTTTTATTGACCCTTTTCAGTACTCGATCCTGCTTTGTGAAAGGAATGTAGGCTACTGCTGACTAGCACAAATGTATGCAGAAAGTACTAACGTTAGCTCACTTGCTGAATCAAACCATACATTTTGGGCTTAAATTTCTCAGTTATGGGAGGTAGACACTTGGTGTTTTCAATTTTTCCAAAAGCCAAGAACTGACACTGTAGAATATCGTTTATTTACCTTTTTCCCCTTTTATAATGGTGAACTTTTTTCCGAGATTCCATTGTCGAAATTTGCGAGATCCTTTAGCTACAGTAAGCTGTACACACTGAATGTGCTGCGAGTAGTTGTTGTGATTGCGCTTAAAGTATGTGATCAATCATTGGTGTATGGAACAATCACAATTTCCACAAAAATTTCCTGTTGAAGTTCACCTTGTCTTCTTGGCAGGTGTCGAATGTGCACTTCTCCTTCGTTATTACGTAGTGCAAAATATTGAAGCAGTTGCCAAACACGTCCGCCAAGCAAGCTATATTTCAGCATGCATCTGCTCAAATTTTATGCCATCCACATGTGTTCAAACTGCTAATTTTAGCTTTAGGCTTAGTGCAAGAGAATTTTGGGCCGGGCGGCCAATGTTTTTGTTTTTGTGCCAAGGAGGGGGTAGGGGGGGAACTCTTCAGATTTTATCCTGGTTGTGCACCTGTGGTCAAAAACAGCTATTGGAGAACACTGTTACCTAAAAATGACATTCATTCCAAGTTTTCTATCTCAAGATGTTGTAATAATTAGGTTTTCGGATTTGACCACTGGTGACCCCAAATGTACTTTGACCCCCACCAAAAGTTATATGGTTCGTCCCTTGACAATATTGCATCTACATACCAAGTATGACATTCATCTAAGTTTTGTATCTCAAGAAATAGTGATAACGATGTTTTCGGATTTTGACCCCTGGTGACCCCACATGACCTTTGACCTACACCAAAAACAGTAGGTTTATTCTCTTGATAATAATGCATCTGGATACTAAGTATGACATTCATCCAAGCTTTCTACCTCAAGATATCGCGTTTACAAGGTTTTCGGGGTCTGACCCCTGGTGACCCCATACGACCTTTGACCCCCAACAAAAACAATAGGGTTCTTCCTCCCACTGTGGAGCATCTATGTACCAAGTATGGCATTCATCCAAGTTTCCAATCTCAAGATATCGTGTTAACGAGGTTTTCGGGGTCTGACCCCTATTGACCCCAAATGACCTTTGACCCCCACCAAAAACAATAGGGTTCTTCCTCTGACAATAATGCACCTACATACCAAGTATGACATTAATCCAAGATTTCTACCTCAAAATATCATGTTAACAAGGTTTTCAGAGTTTGACCCCTGGTGACCCCATATGACCTTTGACCCCCACCAAAAACAAGAGGGCTCTTCCTCTCACTATGGGGCATCCATGTACCAAGTTTGGAAACATTCAGACCTTCCCTTCTTGAGATATCGTGTTAACAAGCAAAGTGTCACAAACACACACACACATCCACACACACACACGCACATACACACATACATACACACACACCCCATCGTGAATGCATAGGTTTCTCTTTCATCGAAACCAAAAATGTTACAAAAGTGGACACTGTGTGTTACATCATCACACTTGTGTTTGATGAACTCAAACAAGAATTTTACAGTAAACAAGACCGACTTGACTTACCATGATTACTTAACCATGATCTTTTATCCTACTTTATCAGTAAAGGGGTGATAAATACTGATTTTTAAGTTTTCACATTTTATGTTTAAGACTGCATATTCACATGTCACACATGTTACATCTAAAAAAGTGTTCTCTAAAGTCATGTTTTATGAAATATCACCAAAATATAACGAAAAATCTCGTTACATTTGGTACCTGAATAAAGGTCTTTCTGTGCTTTATAAGTTGCAACCATAAATAACAGGAAACTTCCTTTGCATTTTCTGAGAATACTAAATCTTGTGAATGAAATAGCAAATTTTGCACTGTGTCCCAACCTAGTGGAATGACCCAACTATGGGATTCCTCACAGTTATTCAACTTGAGATATCATGTTTACAAGAAATTCCCAGGATTCTTGAAGAAATTCACAAGGTACAGTATTTACCATTTGACCTCTGGTGATCTCTAATGAGCTTTGACCTCCACCAAAATATAAGGATTAACTACTTAATACAGCTAACTCACACACCAAATACAATACTGTAGCCAAATTTCATGTTGTACAAGATTTTTACACTTTGACCTATCATCACCCCAAATGACATTTAACCTCCACCAAAAGCTATAGGGATCATCATCATCAATATGGTGAACCCAAAAACAATATGTGAGATTACTCATACTTTCCCTTTTTGAGGTGCAGCGTCATCTTTACAACAAGAATTTCACATACACACACAACACATACCCATATTCAAAACCTTATGGAGTACAGAGACCAGTAGCCTGTCAGGAAACCATCAAAATTTCCCTTATAGCCTGTTAAGTCATGCATCATGTGAAAGCCATGAGTGAGGGCAGGCTCTTGCATATCAGGAGTGCTGAAAATGATTTTAGCTACAGCTATTGCAGCAGCTGGCTAGTGTGACAATATCTCAAAACATATTATGTATTGAGATAATAAAATGAATTGGTTGCCCAAAGGACAAAATTTTCTGAAAACGGAGGCTCGCTACTGTAAGCCTATAGCATACCTTGTTGGCCTATACTAGTACCCTAGATGAGATTTAATGACACACCAATATAGTGTCAGTCAAGTCCATAAAAAGTTCAAAGTTTAAAGTTATTTTCAAGTATGGTTAAAGTGCAAGTTTGGCTTCCCTTTAGTCGCCTTTTACCACAGGCGTGAAATATTGTGGGGCCTATTGGCTTTGTCATACAGTACAGCTCACGTTCAATTGGACATGTCTACGCGCAGAGCAAAGCAGAGAAAGGCAGAAACAAGCAGAGCAAAGTTGAATCACGAAGATACAAAAATGCCGCGCAGACACTGAGTAGACACTGAGTATAATCCCCAACGTTCCTCTGCGCAGATAAACCTCATTGTGTTTGCACAATAGTCAGAATATCGATCTGTATAGGTTTGCTCACTCTTTCCCAGTCGTTTTGAAAGAATATGAAAGTAATTCACGAACAGACAGCCTGCTAGAATTGCTGTGTTAACGCTGGAAGGGTTACAGTAGAAGCAGCCTATGTTGTGATTTGGTACAAATGAACGGGGGAATCGTACCGTAGACCGGGAACTTATGCAATCCCGAAATTGTTAAACGTCCTGTGCGGTAAATGTTACGGCGGGGATTTCGTGCCTTTGAATCATTTCGGCGGTCAACGTTCAAATAAAAATATTAAGGGGACCGCGATGTTCAAACACCACAGTCACGACGCTCAAAAAATCATCACGCCTACGAGAAAAAAATGTTTAAAATGTTAACGACCTCACGTAAGGTTTAGACAATCTATCATGTCATTAATTTATTTTAAAAATAGTGATACAACCTTTGCTTTGTGCGCAGCATTTTATTGAAAACGAGTGTGCCGCAACAAGCAAACATGGCTGTGACCGGCTGGAAGAAAACAAATTGGTTAGAAAATTAGGCCTCAAACCCCATATAACTTGTTCCATGTTAAGTACTGGCACGTAAGGTGCAAAGATAACACTTGGTCACACGGGATCAACCCGATGTTCCCGGGGTTCAATGTTCCCCGCCTTTGTACATCTTGATGATTTGTCATTGTTCCCTAGTTTCGTTATTCCCGGGGTTCGATGTTCCCAGAAGTGCGGATGTTCCCAAAATTAGGAAACATTGAGCCACGGATCAGCGAACCTTGGGAACAATGACATAGCCCGGTTAAACACATACATGGAATCAAACAAACTATTTATATCTCCTTCATGCACATGCTGCCGTAATAATTTTCCTTGTTCTCTTTTCATGTCAGTTAACGTGAAATTTCTGCTTTTGTTTGTTATGATGCGATTGCTGCGGTTTCCTGTGTTTCATTTTCAAAGTCGCGGGTTTAACAAAATTCTTTGGTTTTAAATTATGAAATTTAAAAGAATCCGTTTCAGTAAAATGTTAACTAAAATTCAGCAGTATTTCGTCCCAAATGTGACTTGTCCGCATCCAGATAAAGTGGGTAGTTAAAAAATGTGGTTAGAAAAGGGGCAAGGTGGACCAAATAAACAGGTGGAAAACTAATCCAGAAGGCAAAGCAGGAGACCAGTTTTCAACAATAGCCGGGTAAGTTTAGCTCTTCTAATCTGATTACACGGAAAAGCCGCCGCAGCTTTGAATGCTCCTTAACACCAGACAAAATACCAGTAAAGGGACACAAAAGAAGGGGATGACTTAGCTTGATAGTACTTAGGTAGGATAAGTGAAGTTAAATATCACACTAGAAAATCTGATTTGAGGATTGTGATGATAAAAGCACACCTAGACAGACTAATGAATCTTTTGAATAGTAGGCCAAATTTGTGTGTGTATTTAGATGAGTTAAAGTTAGCTATTGCATCCCGTGAAACATCCGTGTTAGTGTGTTATCATTAACACCCCATCTACTAATTATTAAACTGCCAACCTAGGAACCTAACATCATTCTTTCAAAATAAAAAGTGGTCTAATGGCCTAACTTGCCCGTATATCGGCAATCAAGCCTCTGTTGCCTTGTAACCTACGGGCGCAACGGAATGAGAAAATATATTTTTTTCATTTTGGAAAATCGGTTGCTAAAGTGCGACCGATTTAAGATTTAGCAATGGAGTTCGGCGTTAGCGATGATCGCTAAACGTAGGCCTACGTGAAATCAACCCCAGATTAAGTGAAGTTGCGGAAAGTGTTCTTACCTGAAGCAAAGATCATAATTATACTCCACACAAAAAAGTATGAACGGTATATATCCAACTTAGTAATCCTAGGCTTTAACCAATAAGCCTCATTAGTCTCGGCGTGTGTCATTATCTGAGATAAACTCGACAGCCTACAAGTTACGAAAACAGCTGGTTAAGTCTACAACAAGTCTAAGTAGTGCTCGTCCCTCTTGTTTACAAAACATAAATGCTAGCCAGCCCCGTTCTCCCACGGTCCACATTATACGGTACGTAAACATTTTGTGCACCTGGGTAAAATACATTTTCACTGCGCGCGGTAACGTTTGATATTACCGCTGCAGACTGTATGACGCCATGGTTGTCTAGAACTTTGGGCCGAGCGTCTAGCGTTCCAGTCATAAAGGCGCCGCACTGTGACCTGACTAGACAGTGCCCTGCATTTTTTGCAGCAACCCAAGAGACCGGAAAACGAACTAAGATCCGCGAAACTTAAATGAGGAAGGGATAAATATAAAAACCTACAGGTCATTACACATAATTTTCGATCTCATAGATTTTTTCTCATTTTCGGTCTTGCGATCCTTTTCACAATTTCGACCTCATGACCCCTTTGATCTCGTGAACCTGATTTTCCCTCTCGCGGACTGACGGACGTATCTCATTTTAATTTTCGGTCTTTTTTGGGATGCCCCTTTCCTCCCAACCGTCACCCGTTACGGTGACGTGTATCAATACCCCTGCTCTTGTATCGGTTGCACTCGCCGTTAGAATATGTACTTCAAAAGAGAAGTACATTTTGCTTCCATGCGAAAGTTTATGCTTTTCAAATTTTAGGCCTTACGGACTTTTGGAAGCTTAAATCAAATGCAAAGATGATAATTATTTTTTAGGGCAAGTGCGACCACGCATGCGCTGGCTATGGGCTCGCCAATAAATGGAGGCAGCTCTGTTCCCGATAAAACTGCTCGTCGCGGCGAATCCCCATTTACAGGTTAAATTTTGATTGCAAAGTCTTTCAGTTTGATCAAGAGTATTGAATTTGATGCTGTTCACCAATTGAGAAATTTTTGCTTGCTAACTTTTGGAGCCTTATTTGATTGGAAAGTATTCCTTCACAATCAAATAAGAACAAAAATGTGACCCTTAAAACCAAAAGAGAGAAAAAAACTTGTTGGAAAAAGTTATATCCCACCTGTTTTTTGTACCTCCACGCACTCTGTAGGAAAGTTACACCCGATTGCAGCTTCCATTTAAATTAGTTTACCAATATTCACCATGGCTGACACTTACACTCTCTCCCTTCTCCAAAGTAAAGTACGACCAGATCCAATCTGACTATGAGTATGAAATTATTCTCACGTATCTGTGAATCGAGAATTTCCCTTCTATGGTTCAGCCGTGACCTAAGGGCCTCCCTTGAATGTCACTTTACAATATATCGTGCATAATTGAGTAAAGCAATCATTTACATATTAACATAGCAGCGTACCGTATATTGCACCGAGAACTAGGTCACCTGCAAGGGTCATGATGAACATTTACGTTGGTGCATGGGAATATATATGACTCATGCTTTTCGCGCGGTCAAGACTTTGACATGACAATTTGGCTGCCCCATAACGGGACGTTCACAGTTGATGCTTTAGGTAGGTAGATTGATCATTATCAAGGCGGTACAGACTAGGAAGGGGTGGGGAGGGGTGCACCAGCCATTAATGTCAAAAAATGTCAAACGAAATTGGACAGCTATTTGTCTCAGTAGGGCCCAGAGGAGCTTGAAAGTTAAACAGGTATGAAGTCGGTCAAAAACCGCCGCCTCTTTCCAGTTGTGGCTCAGTGGCTCAGTGGCGTGTTTTCCCTTCTCCAACCAAGAGGTATTATAATAACATTATGAAAACTTGTAGTCGTACTATTTTGAAGTGAAGCTTCGCGTTGACCGCTATAGGAAGAATGCGTCCGTCAATATTTGTACTCAGACACCTGACCCAACCATTCGTGAATCGCGCCGGTTACGATAGCGCGAAGTGAGAAAATAACATTTGAAATCTTTGTTTACATAACTTTTTTTAAAATTTTAACTGCATTTTCAAACTGCATTTTAGCGAGAAGCTGAAAATGTCCCACCCGCTTTACACTAAAACTGCAAGTAACATATGATCTAATTTTAGGCGGCCAACTGGTTACCGGTGAAGCCACAAACGCATAAATATTGGGTTATTCGGAAAAATAAATCACTCAAAATTTGAACTAAGGATAGATCTGCGTCGTCAAAATGGATCTGAGTTTGTTTCCCGAAACAAAGTTAGCCCTTGTACTGTTGTAAAAGAGTCGCTCCGGTTCGGTACCCGTTTATAGGCTATTAGCGGTGGTTTCGGAAATAACTCTTCAAGTGTTAGCTGGGCGGTAATTAAACACCAATATTCAGTTAAACATCTTTTTAAAGCCTTAGTTTAATATGTGGTGAGTAGAGAAACTTAAAAACGAAGGGCGGTGTGGATTCCTTTAGTTTCGGTGATAAATGCGAAGCGCGCCTCAAAATAAATTTCGGAAGTTATTTCCAAAATGTAGGAGTCTGGTTAATTTCGCGGATTCAGATTTTCTTAAAATGATTTGATTTAGTGATTGAGCCTTGGCGGTTGTTACACAGACAGACATAAGTGTCGGAGGGTTCAACTTTAATAAAATAAGTTCCTTGAAAGAGCTTTCAGGGTGTCTTTAGTTGCGAGATAAGTATTGAAATGTTTTGGTTGGTTTAGAATATGTTCGGGTATCATGATGATTTGAAAGTGCAAAACGATTTCCTCGAGAAAAGAAACGTATGAAGGGCAGGGGATTTTGTTTCTGGCCCATGAACCCGACCTCATGTTTGGTCTTGTAGACCCGTCCCTCTTTTGGTTTCGCGGACATTCTCAGGCTGCTTTAACAGAGAAAATATAGGGGCATAGTCAGGCAGGTCACACGAAAGGAGGCTACGTGACTGAGGTTGTAGACAGAACAAAAGATTCTAGGCGGTCGTCGCGCCATTCAGTCTACGCAGCAGTGGACATCAGAGAAAACATGTGAGAAAACACGGTTATTCACCCAGCTGCACGAACATTCTCGTATGATTGACGTATGCGGAATGTTTGATGTCTTTGAACCCTGGGAGAACGGGACAGCTAAAACCTGCGACGCGTAGAAACTTCGCTGTGAAGTATGGAGGTTCAATAGTTCTTAATAGTTTTCTTCGTTTTACTCCGCGCCGTGTACGGAAAAGGTTCTACATTGTTTAACGGCCTCTCCTTGGTATCAATCTGCTAATGCACTGTTAAGCTGAAATTGGTAATTATGTTTGCCCATATTTATGACGCTTTAAATTGGTGTAACCAATTCAAATTTGGATATAAAAACTTTTGTTTGGAATATATTATCTTTACCAAAGGTAAGTAAAAAGAGTTTTGTTTTGTTATGGCATGTGGGAAAATATGCTGGGTCCGGCCGTGCTATTCGTAAGTAACTAAGAACCGACTACCCCACCCCCTTTAACCGAGTATGGTTGTTGTATACAGTAGCCTTCAAAATTCCATCAATCCAAGTAAACTAGGTGTAGTATGATCTGACGCTGCATTCAATCGGTGAACTTTGCATTTTTTTTTTAGGATAGGCCCGAAATTAACATTCATAATTTCGCCTGAATTTTTTTTATAACGTTATGCCGATTGTGTAATTTTTTTTAAGTTGGTGCTTATGAACAACTTAGGCCGGGTTTTTGCAGTACTGTTCGTGGTACCGGTATATGAAGGAATAAAAGGCGCAACTCCATCTGTAGCGGGTCGTGCGGACCTGGGTGCAAATATCCAGTCAATAGACCGTTTACTTTCTTTACTTTACAGACCTTGGTTTTGGCAAAGGTTATCTCTAAATGTTTTCTGTGCAATTCTTTTCTTTTCATCATTTTTGAAAAAGAGTCTGCCGGGGTTGGGGGTTGGCGATATCCTCCCTTCCAGAAAACGAACGGGGACGCGTACCCCATGATCCACGGCCATGATTAGGGATGAGAGGATTAGCTAAGTTTAGTTTATCGGGGTTCGGTAGACTTTGGGCGTCCGTTTACTCCGTAACTCTCAAACCAATTGATATATAAGCAATTTTTAAGATAGTACGGTAAGCCTTTCTGTAGATTTTAAGAAGGTTGTCGGGAAAATGAAATTACAACTGAGCAATATTGTTAGCCCTTTAAATGTTTTGAGTAGCAGGGTTGGGATTTGGGGGTATTCTATATATAGCGCAATTCACACATAGTTCGTGACAACAGACTTGATCCCACGATTTCTTGAATTTTTATTTGCCTGATAGGTTTTTTTTTTGTATATCACGCAATTATATAATTGATAGAACGTTGTAGATTATAGATATTTTTGGTATACTTTTAGATCTTTCTTAAGACTTTCTTCCTTACACAAAGGAACGGGTTTGCAAACTGTTTAAAGTAAATGCATATCAAGGCAAGAAACCGCATTTTATGTACCTGTTTTTCAAATGCCGATACGAAAAAATATGGGGCAATTTTTCGCTTAACACACTGTAGATCGAAATTCGCAAAAATAAAACAAAAGGGATAATGTACGTTGTAACTACAAAGTGAAATCATAATAAACAGCGAACTTCAGAAACACCGTATCACCAGCTTGTTTACATTACTGATATTCATATCTCTCTCAATACCATTTGTCCAGGATCGTGACTGATGAGATGAGATAACAGGGATAGCATTTTTTACACTTTTCTTAAAAATACAAACACCAGTGCATTCGACACACATGCGAGTAAGGATGCCCTTCTGTGTTACTTAAAAATGGTTATTATTCCGTGTAGACTAACACCCAAGTCTTCAAATCGATTTCCAAACCATCGGTTGTCACTACGTTAGCTTAACAAGTTTGTTCTTGCCATAAGTATTCATCCAAAGCAAGAGACTACCATTTTCCGTGTAATCGGATTAGGAAATGAACGAGCTATAGACTCGGCCTAGTGTTGAGTGAACACTCGTCCCTTCAACTTATCTCAGTTAACTTGAATTGTTCATTTGTGCCTCGAATTTTCAGCACTTCTGTACTCTGTCTTACTCGTACCCATTTCGTCCAAAATGTCCCCAAACTGCCAACTCGTCATGACGCAACAACGGCGTCGCGGACGAGTGTAAAGTGGAACGGAACAGCACTTCTTTTTTCTATAATTTTTGTGGTGTTATTACGTTTACTATCGCAATATATTATCGTAGAAATAACTTGGAACTTCAAACAGTAAATATTTCCGTTGATATGACCATATTATCAACCAGACTGCAAGCTTAATTAAGCAGATCGTCACATTGACACAAAGCCTGACAAAAGCGAGGCCAAGAAGCATTACTTGAAACGACTGAAAAATTCCTACGGTCATGGATTATACGCGATCCTACGTTTTTATACTCAAATAATCCCCATTGAGAACAAATCAAGTGTAAGGAAGGTCTGTCGGTGTCTGCGTTGATGGTGCGCAGACACTGAGTATAGTAACGAAGACAACAAAGTATAGGAAAGAGTAAACACGCAGAGGAAAGTAGAAACAAGCAGAGCGTTGACACGATGGGACTTATACGTGAGCTGTACTGTAGCTCCCAAGTTACAAAAGGCTATGCGGGTCAACCTGATCTGTCCGTTGGTGGATCGCCTGCCAGGAAGAGGGGAGGGGTATAAGGAGAGGGGGACACAAGGGGTGGGGGTGAGAGTGCTGGGCGGGTCAGCAGGTTTGGGTGTTCAAATGTGGGTCAAACCCGCAAAATGCGGGTCACTTTAGGAGGTATGGCTTTGTGGATGTTTCTGTACGGTAGATCACCAGCCAGGGAGGGGGGTACACACTCCCATTGCCCCTGATGTCAACTCTTTCAAGGTAAAATTAGACTGTTTGAACATTAAGGTACTGTCTTCTAATGCTCATTTTGAAATGTAATTATGGACCTGCTCCGATCCTGACCCTTACGTACACGACAACCTATCATTACGGTGATAGAATGTGAACTGACAGATACAGATAAGAGAGTTTTTAGTTGTAAACTATCGTTAGGCTATTTCTTGGCTATTCAAATGTGTGTAGGTATCTACCTAGGCTAGGCCTATTGTACGTAAATTTTCGTATGAATAAGGGTAGGCTACCAGAAAGCACTATTCATGTGAAAATCATATGAAAAGCCACAATTTGCAACGTATTATAAATCCCCAGCCCATGCACAGGGGGGTCATACTAAAATTGTCAAATTCTGCAGCTAATTTAGTCTAACTTACTGTTACATACTGTAAGTTAGGCCTATGGTGACTTTACCTCGAACCCGTCAGTACCATGAGTCGGTCACAGCTTACAAAACGTATAACATAACATAACAGGTTGAAGGGCAAAGGAGGGCCAAGGCCCCATAAGATGCCCTGAGGTCCAGGCGATAATCAATTGGCTCATCAAAGATCTTATGCCTGAGTGAGCGTGGATGAACACCTGGGAATTTCGCCTTCTCTGTTCAACTAGCCTAGTGTTCAGAGGTAACAAGGCAGGTGGTACTAATCGCTCCCAATCCTGCTCCCGGGACCGCCATTTAACGTCCCCATCCGACGGACGTGAGCGTATCTCCAGTCTTTAGCCACTTTCCCAAAGGCTGGAGGGGGTGGAGGTTATACTTGCTCTGCACCACTGCTCAACAGCTGAACTGAGCAAGCGGACAAACTTCCTGAGCACTTGCAGTATGGCAAGGGTACTTATTAATTGACCCACTCGTGACATGGTAACATGAATGATAGGCCTGTATATCAATGGAGTAGCCTAGGCCCAGTATAGTATCAGGCCTAGCCAAGTTGTAGTAATACTTAGGCCTAGTAACTTAGTGAACGACCGTGCAGTCCTTCCAAACTTAGCCTAGCCTAGCCTAGGCTAGGCCTAGCTTTAACAAGTTAGGCTTCACGTTAACTGTTGGTGTACTAATTTTCCGTGCTTATTAATGCCCAAGGGCATGAGACAAAATTCGGAAAAACAACCTTCTGTTTGAATTTGTTCCAGAGACATCACTTGAAATAAGCTTCTTGAAAACACGGGCAAAATCCACGAGATGTTCCTGCATTCAGGACTGCAAAAGAAGTCGTGGTAATGATTAACTAGACAGTCAGTCTTGAACACCGTACCCATAAGTCGGTCACTAGTCACTGTGCATCGTGAATTCGCTGCGTACACTTCCTATACACTGCTACGTAGATCAGTGTACCTTCATATAATGCAAATTTAAGTGACCGACTCATGGTAACTCGGTTTCTGACTGATTGCAAAGCATTTCACGGATATCGTCTCATTAACTACGGAGGCTTATCTGTACCATTCTAAGAAAGTCACAACAAAATTTGGTGTGACGAGATTCTTATTTTTGAATCGAGCACGTCCTACTATGGCAACAATTTCGTAATTTTCAGTCAACAAATAACATAATAACATAACAAATAACAAAGTGTAATGTAACTTTTATGGGCGGCGATCACAGAGCTAGGGACGGGGGCGTGTTCTAGGGAAAGACATCATATGAAAGTTCCCCTAGTATTAAGGCTCGCACGTACAGTGTAGGCTTTGCACGCCACAATTCAACTCGATCATCGCTACGAGTGTGATTGGCAAAGTTAACACCAGTTTTAAAGGGCCAAATCTCTCACCCCAAACTTCAATTTTGGGACCCGGGTACCGAAATTCTCAATTGGCTCAGCTCTTTGATCGACAGCTAATTTAAACATGCAAAGTTCCAAAGCTTTTACTGCACAGAATAACCAGTACTGAGAGTGTTTTGATTACACTTTGATACGCGCGGATGTAACCGGGATATACAAGGAGAATATGGGGGGGGGGGGGGGGGTAATGATTCACAATTGGGTAACGGATATAAGCCTATATAGGCTGTTTGACAGCGTAAGTTTTATCATGCACAGGCGTGCGAGGCCGTGACAGAGAAAAAAATTTCCCTTCAACAATTTTTTACATTGAAAAATTCTTAAAATCTAAAAATTACAGACATGAAATTCCTGTTACAGGGCTGGGTACATGCAGCTTATAACACTCGCCAAGTGTCGTTTCCGGCCATCTGGAGGGTTTGTAAGGCCCAAAATTTTCTTGTACGCTCCGCGCAGTGGCGTAGCTACTGGGGGCAGGGGGCAAGTTTCCCCCTGGAAAATAATTAGGGGAATTTGATGAAATTGGGGAAATTTGATGAATTTTCTTACTCTAACAAAAATGTCTCAAAATTTTTGTTAGAATAAAAAATTCTGAGACATTTCTCATACATAATTCATATTTTCATGCAACAAATTAACCCAGATTTGAGATTTCGTCATTGTCCCATGAACCGACCCTCCTTCCACAGAAATGTCCCCGCAGCGTAGCAGATTGAATGAGTCTCTTGTATACGCGCGGTTTTTATGATCAGTGCATTTCAGTGCACATGAAGCTGTTATTTAGAGTCCCTTTAACAACAGCTGACACAGTACGAATAACACGGAAAGGATGTAAACCCGAACTTATCCCCTTGCCCCACAGTCTCTGCGTTGTACACTTTGGAATTCAGTAGCAGTAGCTATACCGATTTTACTCTGTGTACATAACGATGGATGGGGCTGACACAATCCATGACCAACGAGTTAGTCTAGAATTTAGAATGAACAGGATCCATTGGCATCCTTAGATTTTGTTACTTAGCCTAATGCTTGGAGGTTTACAGGCTAGGTCGGGAAAAAAGCTTTCTGCTCACTTGGGGTTTAACAATAAACGGGTCCATGAGTACCTTGTAGCCTTCTTCACTTAACAGACTACTGTTCTAACAGGATATCCTGTGTGATCGAGCCACTGTTAGGCCTCCTTTTAGTGGCGTACGAAGGAGGACCATTGGGCCATGCCCCCCTCACACATGCCACTTTTTCTTTGTTCTTAAAAATAAGTAGTTATATATAACACAGATTTTACTTCAAAAGATAGCATGTGTGGCACCAGATTGCACATAAGGACACCCAATTTTTCAAAAAATCAAAAGGATTGTCTCTGCAAGTATGTCCCTCAGTGATGCCAATATTTATTCCTACAAATAGGCAAATTCTGTCAAGTTCCAATTTTTACTTTAAAAGGTAGACTCTGTTTCCAACTGGTGGCATCGATAAAGATAAAGACTACATGTTTAGATTCTCTTTACAAGCATGAATAGGCTATTTTTGACCATCTGAGGGGTCTGATTTTTTCGAAATTTTTTTTCGCTCCGCGCCAACCAATGGTGGCGTTTCGCTCAGTCTTTTGGGAAAAATTACATTTTTGGGTCAGATTACTCCTTAACTCTCTGATCACTTTCAGTTTGCGAACATAATGTGAAGGAAGGATTTTATTTGCAAACGACAAAAGAAGGTAGTGGCTGGGTAGATTCTTCGTATAAGTCTGGAAAATGCTATTTCCGGCCATCTGAGTGGTCTGATTTTTCGAAATTTTCTCTACGCTCCGCGCCAACTAATGGTGGAGCTCCGCTTAGATCATCTTTATGACAAAATAACGTTTTGTGGCCAAGAAATACCACAAATCCTATACCGATCAATGCTCTTTTATTTTGACTCCTAAAAGTGTGCAAATTGAATGACAAGTTTTTCTTCGTAAGGTAGCATAAATGGCATAAGAATGCATGTAAAGACACAAAAGTTTCAGTTTTATCCTCATGAACCACCACGATTCAACTTTTTACACTATTCCTGCCAAAATGGCAAATCTTGCACCACTTTGCATCTAGGCTCCTTGAAAAAGTCAAAAAATTTCTGGACACCCCTCCCCTTAGACCGTACTGCATGCCCCCCCCCCCTTCAGAGAAATCCTGGGTACGCCACTGCGTTAGTACATACAAATAAACCAGTATTTTTGACCAAAATAATATTCTAAGAACTGTTTTTTCCAATGGCTCTATGTTATACTTTAAGATTAAAAATGCAGGTAATACAGGAATACAGGAATACAGAGACAGGGGGGACTAGGGGGCTTTAGCCCCCCCCCCCCCACACACACACACTTACATAATGACACTGTAATGTTATTATACTTGTAAATTTGCGTTTTTTATGAAATACATACACATTGACCAGGAAAAATTGGGGGGAAATTTCATACCTTTGCCCTCTGGAAAAACCTAGCTACGCCACTGGCTTCGCTTAGATAGTGTACAAAATTCAATCATTAATGAATGACCTTGCCCCCCCCCCCCCCCTGTAAAAATTTCTGCGGACACCCATGGTCGCACCGACTTCAGTCGGGAAGAACCAACATGTTGGTTCTTCCCAACTGAAGTCGGCGACTAGTCCAAAACTGGTCTTCCAGCAACCGCCAATCGCAGTAGAAAACGCACGCACATTACACGATTGTCGGGGATCCCACGATCGAGTTGAGTTGCGGTGTGCATGTAAAGTCGTGTGAAGAGTGCGGCTAAGATGAGGCATTAGGAAAAATATTTGAGTCGCTTTTCAAGTTTGTTGTAATTAGTAGGCAGGGCTGTTCCAGAAAGAGTATGATAGTAACTAGTTATAGTTACAGATAATTCAAAGAAAATGTAACTTGTTACAATTACAAGATACAAACCTGAAAATGTAACTAGTTACAGTTACCTTTCTAGCAATTGTAACTAGTAAATTTTGGAAAGTAACTTATTACTTAAAGGCCCATTTCTCTCACCCCAAACAGTTCCAATTCTCCTTACCTTCTTACTGAAGCCCCTCTCACAATTGTCTGAAATTCATCCTCATCCAGACACAATCTCAGTTTATTGCTTCAGGGTGAGTATAGAAATACTCAATTTATATTATCAAAACACTCTCAGTACCGCCGTCATGCTGTGTAATATAAGCTTTGGCACTCTGCATTGTGTGAATTAGCTGTCAATAAAAGAGCTATTAGCCAATTGAGAATTTCGGTACCCGGGTTCCAAAATTGTAGTTTGGGGTGAGAGGTTCGGCCCTTTAACACAATATAGCTACAGTGAGGAGATGAAAAATGAAATTAGGTTAAGTTGTCTCTTTGGGGCTTTTTTTATTTGTGTTTTGTGATCTTTCAAAGGAACACTGGGCTGTTGTTTGTTTAATGTTTTTCAACTATTAATTAAACTTTTGTTTAGGCCTACTCTCAGTTCAGCAGCAGTTGCCTTTCAAAGTTACCATCAGATATGTTTGCACCATTTGGGACAAATATTTGTCCACCAATACTGATTAGTCTCTCTACTGCAGCACTTGCAGGAAGTGCTGTGTTGTACTTAATAAACAGCTCCTTCAAGAACCTCTGATGAAGCATAGATGTAGTGTTGGTTGGCTCCTTCAAGAACCTCTAATGAAGCATAGATGCAGTGTTGGTTGGCTCCTTCAAGAACCTCTGATGAAGCATAGATGCAGTGTTTGTTGGCTCCTTCAAGAACCTCTGATGAAGCATAGATGCAGTGTTGGTTGGCTCCTGTAAAATGAATTTGTCGGCTTCATTGGTGCTGGTGGTTTTTACCACAGACACGTAGCCAAAGAGTCAAAAATCTTTCTCATCATTGTCCTTCGCACTGCTGAGATGTTCACTTTCATCACTGCTTTCCTCTAAAGGTTGGCTTGTGAAAAGTTGTTCAAATAAGGCCACTGCCTTCTGCCTCTCTTCAGTCCACTTTTTCCTAGATAATTTGAGTATTAGGTGGCCAAAAATGATTATCGTAAAATAATCTTCCAAACCGTTTAGGGATTCCAGCTAATAAATAGGCGCCGAGCGGCGTGCTGGAACTGAACAGCAGCCGCGGCCGGCCGCGTAATTTTTTCTCAGAAGGAATGAAGGCAAAACATGCCAATAGATATAGGCCTATAAGTTTCTTGGAAAAAGGCTACACCCCTAGTTCCAAAATTTCATTTTTTCAACCCTTTGTTTCTAATTCTGACACCGGGTTATGAAAGGACAGGCCAAATATCCCAGGTTGTGGTAATCTTAACCTGGAAAAAAACCATGATTTTGACGAAATTTAAACTTTTTTGAAAAGTCGATATGCCCTCATTCGTCCTGGGAAACAATTATGCCGGCCGGCCTTTAGGTAGCTTGCCACTAATTACATAGGTCCCTTTGACTTACACACTAAGTAAGGCTACTTCCGTGCCTCCTATCTCCCAGTAGAAGTTTTCAACCAGGACACTTTCAAATTTTTATACCATGACCGTTGAAATTTTAGCTAGAGAGCCTTGAATGATAGGGATGTGTTTCCCGCCATTTGATACTCAAAAACGGCATTTCAGAGAAGGGAGTAATACAATTAATAATGGCACTAAAATTGGTCAGATTGCCTTGCATTTGCACAGTCTGTATTTCAACTCATTGTCTACAACGTCCAAATGCAAAATTGGTCATATTTAAATAACACAGTCAGAAACAACATCCCATAAAATTTTAATGGCGCTTTGTTTGTCAGTGAACATTTTACAGGCACGAGTATTGGATTTAGTGGTCCGCTACCTTTATGGTGCCCGAGGTCGCAACATAACATTGCAAAACCCACACCGCGTTTAGTACAGTCTAGTTATGAACTGCATGAACGTCAGCTAGCTTTTAAAGTTGATAGGACCGAAGTTATTACGCCATCCAGAGCAAGGCCTGGAACCCGGCCTGAGCATGAGTTGATGGATGGATCAGTAAAAGGTCGCGCATGACTGCATTTTACTCTCAAGAATTATATTCAAAATTGCCGGCTCGGGATTTGCTGATTTTTATGATAATTGATTAACCTTTTTAAATTAAAGGCCAAAGCAAAGTAAAACATTATGTTGCATGTAACGGAAATGTAACTGGGGGGAATCCCGTGCCGTTACAGTTAAGTTACCGCCGAAAAGTAACTCGTTAATTTCTCCGTTACACATTTACAAAAATAACTCGTTACATGACTCCGTTACACAAAATGTAACCCGTTACAGTAACGGCGTTACTTGTAACGCGTTACATCCCAACCCTGTTAGTAGGCTAGTCAATATATTTCGCGATTGAGGTGGAAGGTGGTCATGCAACTTGATACTGCTCACGCTAGCTTAATGAGGGTGTTAGGGTCACCATTTTGCTTTTCAGTATATTTTGTGGTGTCCAGACTTGCAACAGTTTGTGCATAATTTGAAAAAGTGCATGTTTACCTCAAATTTTTGAAAGCCGAAATGAACCGTTAAGTGCTCACTCTTAAAACGTTTTGAATGTAGAATATATGGGGGTTGTCTTAGTTTGACCATTAGTAATTTTGTGGCGTATGAAGTAAACAGCTTTGGGAAAAATTGTTGAATTTCATGAACCAACTCAATGAACTACTTCGATTTCTGGAGAACTCCGTTACCAAAGAACAAAAATTTTGTCACCTGTCACGCGGGATTTTCTTCAAATAAAGTTACACATTTGGTTTCCACTGAGTACGCGAGATTCAAATATGTTGACTGAATGAAAGTATAGTTTTCACTAATATCCTTATTAGTGGCATGTGAAAACTTGGTTTAACTGAATTAACATATTAACTTCTACGACTGCTGTTTAAAAGATTCTTTCAATTCAGACATATTTTGTAAATATTTAGTGACTCAACTATGATGGTAGCCTGAATTGAAGTCAATATCTCAGTCCCATAATTCGGAGCTTTGGACTTTCACCCAAGTATATAGGCCTATGCCTATTTTTGAGGAAAGCAAAATTCTTAATTGCTACATGATCTTTGATGATCATTAAAGTCAAAGGGTGTATACTGGCTGACTTGATTTGACATGCATTTTCAGCGCGTTCACACCCGATTTCACTGCATTTTATGGACTTAATTGCTTGCTCTTCTTGATAATTTTGGGAACTAGGTTTGCATCTGCACAACGCAGTCAAGCTGGTTTTGGGAAGGTCTAGGTCCTAAAAATAGAATTGTCTAGTATGAGGAATGTGAACGTTCTTCAATATACACATGTAGAAATGTTACAATCCATTCCCTTATTGATATTCGTTCTATCAAATCGCTCTGTTTTTGTTCCCTCACGGTTTCAGTTTTCATCATTTTTTTTTAAATGGGGAAGGAGCTTTTTGAAGATGTACCCCACGCCCCTTATTATTGGGCGATGCGCACTGTTTAACAGAGATTTCCTAAATGGCTAACGATAACCCTAATCCCTATCCTAATCCTTAACCCGAACAAAGAATACAATCGATACAGTACAATGGCAACAGCCAATCCAGTAACACCTTGTTAAACAGTGCCCATCTAACATTATTCGCAGGAATTCTGACGACTTTTGCGTCACGTGGTCTTTTCATTTTTTTTGTTTGCTAAAATTGTAAAAGTCATTGACGAGCGATACATTTTTCTTCAGTTACATTTCGTTTAAACTGTCACAGTTTCAGGTATGTTGCATGGCTGTATAAAAATGAATATTGCTCAATAAGACTATTGGTATTCTGTATGTTCTACCCAAAACGAATGTAATGAAGCGATAGAAACTTCTCTCATCTTTTTGCTGCTGTTTGGAAGCTTCTGTATTCAGAACAACATATAGACATGGTCAAGTGGTTAGAGTATCCTACTCGCAGCCTGTGGTCTAGATACCGACTCCTGACCGGGTACTAGTAATACAGAAGCTTCTAAAATATGAAACCTGTTTAATTGTTACTGCTCAATGGAACTGATTGTACATGTGGCGGTGTGTGCAAACTACTTGACACACCTCAGTCATTGGAAAGTAATCAGCTGTTCATTTGCTAGTTCCAGGTCCACAAATTCTTGAGATGGAAACACAGGTACCCGTTCCCATTGACTAAATAATTATCGTAAACTGAAAAATCCTCCCAACTCAACAAACACTCTTCGAGATTCCTTATTGAATAGCCTGCATAATGTTTCAATTTTCCCAGAAAGTGGAAGTGTTTATTTAGTTAACTTCTGACTACAGAGGGTTGTCAATTGATAAAGTTTCACTACTGGCCAATTGTTTGAACTAGCTGAGAGTAAAAAAATCAACTTAAAGGGAAATTTAAGGAATAAGTTGAATGAGGTGCTGCACTTGACAATTCATATCAAAAAAGTTTTGTACAAAAACGATCATTTGCTCATTTTTCACCAAAATTTCTATATTGTTCTAATTAAGGTAAGCTTAATCAGTTATGCTTCGGAATGATAAGTCTAGATGAAAGCAACCCATGAAACGCACATTTTGATTCGGAATACATGCTTTTTGACGATTTTAAAATTTTGTGACGTCATAATTTTGGGGAATTTCCCCAAAATAATGGGTCATTTCATGTCACACAAACGCGATTTACGACAAAATTAAATACCCCAATAAAACCAACTCTTTTCCTCCTGCTACCTATGACATGGAGCTACCAGAAACGCGTTTAGCCATTTCGATATACTTGTGGCTAGAAGTATTAATCCTTTAAATTATGTAAATTTGGGGTGAAAAGCGCATTTTTGCGTATAGACATCAATTCCCATAGATAAATGATTTACGACAAAATTAAAGGGTGTACCCATTCAAAAAAGTATTCACTGTGTGTATAATAGTACGAACATCACAAATCCAATTTAGCCATACAGTAAAAAAAAAGCAACCCCGAGTACTACATTAAGGGAAAACCGAACAATACACCATGCGACCACACACGTTAACGCATTTGTGAGGTTTATGTTCGAAACTTTTCGATATGGATATGGAGGGAATCATGGTACTCGAATACGAGTACGAGTATAGTTATGTCGAGTACGAGTACGACTACCCCGATCCAGAGTATGAGTACGAGTACGCAGATCCAGAGTACGAGTACGGAGGCTAGGTACTATGAGTACGAGTACAGAAATCTGCACTACTCAAGTACAGACTCGAATACGAGTACGGACTCAAGTAACTACAAGTCTGGTGTTAGGACGGGAGTTCCAAAGTTCAATACCTGCAAAGAAAAAAGATGCGATCAGAGGGTTTTATCTTCTGCAAATTTGTTAAACTATGTCATTTTATATATTTGAGTTGTGAAACAAATAAATGATATGAAATGAAATGAATTGAATAATATTTAGCGCTTCATGCTGCACGGTGAGTTGTAACGACCAGCCTTGACCAATAAACTAGACGATGACATTGACTAAAATTTCGTTCAGACTAAAAATGGAGAATAATGTACCCACCCCTCGATCCCAACAGGTGAACCGTTTTAATGTCACTTTAATAAGCAATTCCAATGATTTATTTGCCCTTGCCACTGTTTAAATTAGCTTCATGCATCTGGTCCCTGATAAAAATTGTGATTTTTCAAAAAGAATAAACTTTCAAAAATGGAAGTATTGTAGAGAGGACAGCACGTGAAGGAGACAGCGGACTGTTCTCCGGCTACACCGGCGGCTAGCTTTCGAGGTTACTCAAATTTATACAGTCTCTTCTACAGTACCGTACTTTGTCAACTAACACAATATACTGTACTGTGGGCCGTGACGGTGATTGTGATAGTGTGGTTACACAATGCGCACGAATTACACACTTGAAAACCTGCCGAGCAGGTAACGTTTACAACGCATGTGTGTTTTCCGCGATTCTGAAATGAAGTGACCATGGCTGCCCTGGTGATAAGAAGTACTTCCAGATTTATCCCCCATGTCAAGAATTTTGTCGGGGGAGTAGCCTATCATGGGTCGAAAAATGGAATGGTGACTCCTGCCGTCCAGCACATGTGTAGGCAATTTACAAATTCGTCTTCGCTTCGTACAGGTAAGTATAGCCTTATCTCGTCTTGCTTTTTTGCCTTACGTTAGGATGGCCTTATGGCATTAGGATAGTTCGGACACTGCAGCTCACCTTCAATACGCGTCACGAAAATCACAACGATGTGGGAACGAGCGAACCACAGGTCGTCCTAGCGTTATATAGTATATATAGTATATATATATATAAGAAGGAAAAGGTAAGACACACCGCCTAACACCAACACAGTGCTTCGCACAAAACTGTTCATGATTTCTCACCTCATACTACATTTACCCCTTCAGATCTCTTGAGAACCTTCCCATCATCTTCTCCTGAAGAAACACAACAAACTTTAAGTTGTCTTAAACAAAAAACCTCGCATCAAATGCAAAAAATCTTCTCCTCCGATTCAGTGCTAATGACGGACTAGATCACTCTTCTCCAATTCATGACGTCACATTACGTAATGGGAATTGCCCTGTACGAATCCGGTTCTCCCATTGGATAGTTCGAACTACTTTCAAATCTGTCAACGACCAGACTGTAATTTTTTTTCTCCACGGGGAACCTGAACAAGAAATGGAAAACGCGCGGATCAGAAAACCCAGCATTCCAAAACATGTGCGTGCCCTCCCGCAAGTACATGCAACACGTACAGGTATGTACTGTACCGTAGGATTCCCCCTGCTGTGCTACGAAAAAAAACGTGCATGCGGCATACGTGCGGTCTTCACGTACAGCATGCATACAACAGGCGGTCTCAGCATTTACATACACTGGCTCAACGATGGGACCGGGAGGACCGGATTCGTACAGGGCAATTCCCATTACGTAATGTGACGTCATGAACTGGAGAAGAGTGATCTAGTCCGTCATTAGCATTGAATCGGAGGAGAAGATTTTTTGCATTTGATGCGAGGTTTTTTGTTTAAGACAACTTAAAGTTTGTTGTGTTTCTTCAGGAGAAGATGATGGGAAGGTTCTCAAGAGATCTGAAGGGGTAAATGTAGTATGAGGTGAGAAATCATGAACAGTTTTGTGCGAAGCACTGTGTTGGTGTTAGGTGGTGTGTCTTACCTTTCCCTTTTTATATATATATACTGTATATACTATATAACGCTAGGACGACCTGTGGAGCGAACCAGCTCAACCCGCTACTCTTCAAAGCTTCAAAATTTCACCCACAATTACCATATTTGCCATAAGTAATCTTTGATACAACATTCAGCTTTCTTCACCGATCTTTCTTCAAATGGATGCAAGCAAGAGGTTGAAATTATTTGGTTGAAATTGGCAGTGTAATTACACTAGGCCTAGCGTACCTATTCCTAGGGGTTAGTTAGTTTCCGGCCTCCATAGTTTCCGCCCGTCACTTTCCGCCCCTAACAATTATGGGCGGAAAGTAACGTTTTAAGGGCGGAAAAGGGTGGACTATAACGTTTAAAATTAAGATGAACTTACAAGTGTTTATAGTTCTCTTTAAGTTGAGAGAACTAAATTCCAAGAAGACGTGGAACCTAAACTAGTCACAGGCCATATGACCCACAGATTAATTGTCACAAATGTGGGAACATAGCAGTCACTTATCCAAAGTGCATTTATTCTCGTTGCAAAGTCATGATAATTATATACTACAAAATAATGACTGCCGTGTTTTAAGTTACCAACCGGGGAAATGCCCTTTCCTGCTGTCTGGGGTTCTCAATTTTTCAAAAATATCTGCACTTTCCATTTAGATAGTCTAACTCCTCACCTTTCCCTATATGGAGAGAAAAGAAGGCATAGGCAGGGCTTTGTGTGCAGTTCCCAAGTGCGCTCAACCATGTTTTTCACATATTGAAACATCAGATCACCTGTCATTCAGTATAAAACATGCACAATTTCTAAGGCAACCATTCTGTGATAGAGGCCTCACTATTTTCTCTAGTTTTGTTTCACATACATGTAAAAGTGCGTGCTTTAATGTCCTGAGTCACCATATTTTATCCTAACATCAATGTCCCATATATGGTTACTACATATTCTAACTGCCTTGTGTTCAGTTGGTTTCAATTTCATACGGGTTACCATATTGCATTTCGTTACTTTCCGCCCCTAAAACCAGTGCTTTCCGCCCTTATAAATCAAGGGTGGAAAACAACATTTTGTAGGTGGAAACGAACTGCAACCGCCTACATAAATTGCAAGACTGCCCACACTCTGACCTGCCGATGCAGGGAGAGTATCAAATCATCCAAATTTCATTGCAACAATACCATTCTTTATTAAAAAGCAACTAGGCCTAGACCTACTGCTTTGCAAAATATGAGCCATACAGATTTTAGCTGGCCTCCAGAACCCTAATTTTCATTTAAAATGCTCTGTGTTTTAGTGGTGGGAAACTACATTGTAACAGTTCACTAAGTAAGGCAAGATGGCTATCATTATTTATCACTGTGTTATGTATCCCAGATGTGCATGTGTTCATGTGCAATGTTCTAGGCCAAACAGACAGGGATCAGTCCACGGACTTATATAAATAGACACAGCATGAATCACATGGGGTCAAAACCCCATTAAAGTCCTTGTTTACACAATATCTCATGGTGGGAAACTTGGATCCAATTCAAATTTGATGCGTTATAAGGTGTGGAAGAACCCTTTCTATTTTGGTGGAGGTCATCAGAGGTCATTTGAGGTCACTGGGGGTCAAAACCTAAAATCCTTGTTTACATGATATCTCATGAAAGGAAACTTGGATTAATTTTAAATTTGACACTTTGATGCATTATGATAGAAAAAAAACCTTAGAATTTTTGTCTGCGGTCAAAGGTCAATTGAGGTCACATGAGGTCAGAACCCCAAATCCTTGTTTACACAATATCTCATGGTGGGAAACTTGGATTCATTTCAAACTTGATATGTTGATGCATTATGATGAAAGGGAGAACCCTTTTAATTTTGTTGGCAGTCAGAGGTTTTTAATTTGGGGTCACATGGGGTCAAACCCTGAAATCTTTGTTATGAAATTTGGCTTTTTGAATATAGAAGCGTTTTTGTAAAAAGAAAAACCAGTTACTTACTGGTGGAGTCAAAGGTCAATTTGGGTAACCAAACCTGTTACAAGAAATGTAGCATTTTATTGAAAGGAACATGTATGTATCATCGAAACCTCGATGCATTTTTGCATTCTGGTTTTTCAAGAGTCTGAGGAAAAGTTGAAACATTGTTTTTTAGACTCCCAACTCCCAAATAAGTAAGTTTCTGGCTTACCAATACTGCACCAGTATTATGGTACAATTGACATTCTGAGGACGTCAGTGTTATGGGTATGGACAAAACCCTCATACATATCTACTGTATATACTGTTCAGTTCATGTAAAAATATAACTTACAGTTTTGGTTGAGCCCCATACATCTGCACAGTAGATGGTTTTAACATAAAGACATCAAATAAACCAACTCAAATACTGTAGGTGCTGCGGAACAGGAAATGGCCATCAGTGGCGACTGGTGCCTGGTTATTAACTTTTCCAAGTTGGCCAGTGGTGCACAAGTTTATAGGTCCAAAAGGTTCTGTAAGATTATGAGCAGCATGTCAGTGTGTGAAAAACCAGAGCACATAATTTTTTGCTCAGGCATCCAGGGTTGGGGGGTTTAATGCATCTGAGATCCTGAGGATCCAGATTTTGCAAAACTTTTGAACTTTTGGGTACGTGAACATTGCCAATGTGACATCGGGTGTTTGATCTCTGCAGCCAGCAGGGAATTCTGCCACAAACTCAAATGGGAGGTGGGGCCATTACTGCCAAACACTAAGTTGAAACTGTCAAATTGATGGAGCTCTTGGCCAAAATTTACAGTGTGTGGGTTTAGGGAGGCAAAAGCATTCTTCAGTTTCCCTATACAAGGTACAATCTGAAGGGTTTAAAGACTATTTTATGCAAGTACAAAGATTGCTGAAATTGCTTAATTGCCAAGATAGTGGATACCCATATTTCTTTTATAGAAATGAGAAGTGGTCGTTTTTACCCTCCTTCTGGATGTGGGGGTGGGGGGCCAAGGGCAACTCCCCTGTACCTCACCTTGACAAAACTGGCAGTTTTCGTGGAAAAATTGACTTCAGATGAAAGGACACTTCACTGATGTAGTAATCAAGGTTCATTACCATCATATCGTTGTGAAAATGCAAATTCATACCCACAGAGCAAATTCTAGGTTGCCAATAAAGATCACTTTGAATTCAAAGATGTTTGTGATTTTAAGGGACCACATTGTAATCTTGCCACAAGCCCATACCATACACTGTACCTTTTCCATGCAAACTGTAACAAACTTCATTATTGTAACTTGTTAACACGTGCCATTTTCAGATTTCGGAAAATATGTTTCAATCTAGTTTTCTGTTTATCTGTTACATTGAACCAGTGTGATTCAAAACTCTTTTCCAGAGAGAAAATTTACGGAAGAGCACGAGTGGTTGCTACTAAAAGATGCTTCAGATATTGCTACTGTTGGAGTGTCAGACTTTGCACAGGTATGTATGATAGAAAAAAAACATACATCATGTATATTTTGTATGATTGATTTCATACTATAGAGCTTTTTATTTAAAATAAGAAATGTTTAAAACAATTTTAAGTTACCTGTCTTAAAATTTGCACTTTGTGGTTTTGTCTCTGCTTGCCTTAAACGAAGGGTATAATGTCACAACAGGATTTGGTATGTTAGAGGAGTACTTATTCTGGGCATTTTGGTGAAATTTGCATTGAAATACGATGTGTGGTTCTCAAGATATGAGCATGTAAGTTTTCACATTTTCAACAAAAAGTGAACTTCAAGCAAGCACATACAGTATGACATCACATCCCCACATTAATGGATTTTCTCCTCAGCAATCCCATATTATTAAAATGTGATTGCATATTAGTGGCATGAGAATTTTACCAACTTTGTATCCCCCACTGGGAGGTCATACTCCTATTAGCTTCAAGGTCAACACAACAGTCGGATAAAACAAAGGGAAACAAAGCATTCCTTGTCAATTTTAGGAAGTGATAAGCTTTGCTGCCCTCAAAATCACTTTTGAACACAAATCTACTGACTTCATTTACTGATATCTCTAGAAATACATGTCCAATTTGAATGGAACTTTTACTACACTGTGTAGATTTTGTTCTCTTTCACATATGAAAATTAAATTTTTGCTTAAACTTCCCCTTTAAAGATAGGCTACTGTATCAACTGCTGCAAATACCTGCTTCTGCAAACACAATGATCTCATTGACCATATTGTGAGTCTTGATTGGCTGCTTAGCTATAGAACATGCTGCGCTGCAAAACCTGTTCGCTTGCCATGGTGGCCTACATTGGCTTGCAGTTGTACTTAAACAACGTACTGTACTGTACTGAGTACTGCTGACACAGCTAAAACTGGTAGCAGATGCAACAACATTTGCACATGTATAGTCAATGACCGTAAATATCGCGCACCCCAAAAATAGGATCCCATACAAATTTCACTATAGCAGTAGCAACACAAAAGCCTAGCCATTGACTATTAAGGATTAATAATATTGTAACGCTGTGTTTTGACCATGCGGATCCTTCAAGTATTTTGCGGAGCCTCTCTGGATTATGCGGAGCTTCTAGAATTATGTGGGGTTGCTCCGCCAACATCTGTACATTCTTGAGGGATTGTCTTGCCTTTGTACCTGATAAGAGGCTTATTCCAGGTTCCTCCTGTTAATAAATGTCCCCATTCATAGATCATGTCCGCAAGTCCTCATAGATCATGTAACCTTACGTAATCGCTTATGTAACTTGATGTAATGTTTTTAGTAATCAATGTCTGCTAAAGATAGAGTGACTTGCATCAAGTGAACAGGTGTTTATTGTTTTCTGTTCATGCATATTCATTCTTTTGTTATCTCGTCATGACTGTAAAGCGCTGTGCATACTTCGTTCTATTGTGTAGTATAAGTTTAAATGTAGTTGCTGTAATGTAAAAAAACCAGAAAGGGTTAGCCAACAGAAAGAGAAGAGTTCTCTCCAAGGCAGCAGTAAGTGAGGATCAACTGAGTGTGAGAAGTTATTCCAGGTCTGGCGGCAGGTGTACCACGCCCTGAAGCTGTCAGCCTGTAGCTTTGAGAAAGGTGTACCTGCAATGGCTGTAGCCTTGGAGAATTTTGTAGCTTTGAGTTTCGTTTGGTTTTAAATACAAGTTTACAAAGTGTTACTACAGATTTGAATCATCATTTTTGTGCCTGTCTTGACTCCCTCCACGTTCTGGCCATTCAAAATACAAGACCTTAGGCCAAGAATCCCACCTTGCAGGCCTAGACGCTACCCTAGAAGCAATCACAACCCCCAAAATCGTTACAATATACTGATCGGTAAATAAATAATAATAATTAACAATAGGTTGGAATCTGGACCATAAAGCTCCATCTAACTAACCATAATAATATTGATGTTGATAAATTATTTCTTGGGCATAAACGATGTTTAATACTCTTATCACTTTTAGTTAGTGCTTTTTGGTTCCTTGCGGTAGCAAAGGAACCTATGTAGTCAGGTTGGCGTGTGTGTGTGTGTATGTGTGTGTGTGTGTGACACTTGCTTCGGTACGCTCTAACTCAACAAGGAAAGGTTGGATGGAACTTGGATTTGGTACATAAATTCGTCATAGGGAGAAGGTGTGACCTATCGTTTTTGGTGGAGGTCAAAGGTCATTTGGGGTCACCAGAGGTCAAAAACTAAAAACCTTCTCAACACGATATCTCTAGGTAGGAAACTTGGATAAATGTCATACTTGGTGTGTGGATGTGTTATGGTGTAAGGATGAAATTGGATATGTTTGGTGAAGGTCAAGGGGTCACCAGGGGTCATACACTGAAAAAAGTTTTAATGCAGTATTTTCAGGTAGAAAGGACATATATCAAATCAATATGTGTTTGGTTAAGGTCAAAGGTCATCAAGGTCACTGGAGGTCAACCGCTGGAAACGTTATTTAGAAAATCTTGTAAGCTGGATAAAGATAGGTTCAATAGATTTTTTTTATCTCACCTGGTTTTGCATGCTTACAAACTCAAACACCTTAGAAATTTGGCCCTTACGTTCTTTCAGTAATGATTCCTTCGGGTTGTACACATATTTTGAATCTTTCAAAGCTTCAAGAGGACAATAACTGAAATCTGTAGATTTTACTGAGCACAGGTCACTCTGCATTAAACTGGTCTCTCTGCCAGTGGAAGCAGTGCATGGATTATACAGTATACACCTTTAATACTGCTGTGCTCTGTGGGGGTAACCTAATCCTCATTCTATTATCACACCCCGTTAATCACTTGCTTTCTGCTTAACTACTGAATAAACACTGTTTTCTGTGTAGAGATAGCATACAGGACAAATGGTAGACTGTTTTAAAGTAATAGCAAGTTTTATTTGAGAGCAGGTAAAAATAACTTGTTTGAGAGAAATACAATGGGTGTTTTTCTCTCTCTGACCACATTGTGTATTGTTTATTGGTGATAATATCAAGTTTGATTACAAGCATAAATACATATGGAAATGAGGTAGTGTTTTTGAAGGATCACCAAGCAAATACAAGTTGAATGTTAGTAAGTCCAAAAAAATTTAATCATTGATTTCATGTAATATTAGTACTATCATACCCCTAATGAAGATGTTACAAGCATTGACTATGAGCTTTTGCTTAGCTCTATTTCGGAGACTGGCTGTACAGTTCTTATAATATCCAGCAAGGAACCACAGTGCCCATTGGGCTCTTGTTTTGGGAGGGGTTGAACCAAGACAAATGTCACCAGGTCTATAATTAAAACGACTGGAAAACAATCATCAATTTCTTGAACGAAAACCATGTCTTCCTCGGTGTGAACTCATTTAGAGACCGAGGAATTGTCAAAACACCATTTCTGGCAATGTCTGACAAATGCAGTATCCGATTTTACCCCCTCAAAGGACACCATCACTAAAATTTATTGTCCACAAAACTTAGGGACATACAACAACATGAAGTTTTTACAATAGAGCCCAATTTCAATCAATCATTACTTCCTCAATTTTTACCTAACTAAAGCATATTTCATTTCAAAATAAAGTGGATGAGTGATAGTTTTGCACTTTTGCCTTGTTATAAGTTTTTTTCCATTCAAAGGGTGAGTTGACTATGATGTTAATCAAAAAATACTGGAATGCGCATAACTTTCATATTTACCATGCTACTGTATGCTGCTACAGTATAGTCAATTTGTGAATAAGCACTCAACAATATTTGTTTGCATGGTGGCAGTTAACATGCAAATAATATTTAAGTGGAAATACCCTGAAAATGCCCAGAAATACAAATTTTTGTGGTATTGAGAAAGTTTGCTGAAAAAAGGTTTTAACAGCACTATAGACCTTTATATATTGACACCTCCCCAATTTCATTTGGAGGGAAAACAAAGATGCATGTCAGAGGCTGCAGAAGTGACGCTACTCTGCGCAGATAGTTGACTTTTGTGTGTTTTCTATTGGCTGTCAAATCCCCCATCTGCATGCTCTGGTGTAACTTTAAATTGCATGAATATTCAGCCAAAGGTGACATCATGCATTTGAGTGTATTGCTGACAAATAATTTCTTCTTTATTACAGTCTCAACTTGGAGATATGGTATATGTTGAATTGCCAGAGGTTGGAAGGACTATCACCAAAGGAGGTAAGTCACATTTTATTTAATGCAAGTATAATAATACCGTACCATGTCATTATTTATAGATGGAGTAAAAATCACAACTTTCATTGTTTCCCCTCAAACTAAAGCCTCTGTGGTAGAAGATGGGATGGAATTAGATGGTAAGAATTATCCCAACAAGAATGTAGTACAGTAGTGTCAGCTGCAGTATGTAGATGAGAAAGTCAAGTTCAAATAAGGTTTCAAATATGGTTCAATTTTGGTTTCACATATGGTTGCTGCTTCAGGCCAGAAACCATACCATGTCAGTTTTGTTACTCTCCAAGGGCAAAGCAGGATTTTCAGTTGTAAAAACCAAAACTATATCTCTTACATTAGTGTGGAGGATAGTTGCTAATTTAAGTAAGAGTTAAATTTGACAATTTTCTACTCTCCTCTTCAAAGTTTCTTTTGTAGTATTTTAGGACTGCAATATTGCTAACAAGATAAACCAAGCAGTTACTCAGAACTGGTACGATTGAGGACAAAAAATATTGCCGCATGATCCCTTAAAGATAATCATGAGGCAGGACATCTTACTGTACTAATTCAAGTTGGGACAACTGCTCTTGCCCTTTAAAGGTCAAACAATGAAGCATCATGAAATTTAAAAGACTAAAAAAAAATTAGGAATGAAGGCACCTGTATGAGTATAATAACCAGATGAAAGCACAGCCCAGAGTAAAATGTGTGCCACAAATCACACCCCCTCAAAATATTAAGGAGTGTGTTAAGTGTGTTGTTTTATGATCACTTTAATAATAGATTTATATGAGCTTCAAATCTTCCTCTTAGTGTGCAAAAAATCACACTCCACACAGTGGTATGAAGTGAGTGATGGTGTGCAATCACACCTGCAGGCCTCAATTATGGGCCTCAAGTAGCCAAGTTATTGTATTTATCCTTTGTCTTGAGTTTGTAGTGGGATAGCATGCATCTACGACCATTATGGAAGTTAAGAATTAAAACTAAGTATAAGTGAGTATGTTTCATTGCATGTTTCAGTACAATGTAGAAAGACTTATAATTTGTCTGAACAGTAGGATGCAAAAATAGGTTTTAAATTTGTACTTTGCAGAAGAGATGATGGTCTTGGAAAGTGTCAAGGCTGCATCTGATGTGTATGCTCCTGTTGATGGTGAAGTGGTTGACGTCAACAATGCATTGGAGGATAGTCCAGAACTTGTGAATAGTAGTCCCTATGATGAAGGTAAACAATGAATTCTCTTAATCTTGGTTGAAGGCTTTCTGTGCTTTGTTATTTGACTGAGCTATGGAATGATGAAAACTGCTTGAGTATACTGAATCCATGCTATGTATAGTAATAGAACACAACAGAAATACAGTTTAGGTTTGACGAAAGAACTATAGCAAATTATTTAAATTACGAAGGAAAAGAGAATATCATTACAAGCATGTAACAATCATTCCACACCATTGTCATATGTAGGCTAAGCTCCAACGGTGCAAGTAATGCATTTCCAATTCTTTGATGTAGCTTCATAGCTTAATCAGAAGAAAGTCAATAAATGTACAACCTTAATATTTGATCATTAAAAAGGGGCAGGAAGGAATATCAATGGGGGATAAATCCCACCTGAACCTCATTTGGTAAAACTCCTGCCATTTATTTTCCTAACATGGGAGCATCCACCATTATTGCAACACACCCTTCCTGTGTTAGTAACCTCTAAGTTGAAAGTCATATGAAGTGCATTTGGTTCCTCACACCTTATTTCCAGTTTTTAACCCAATTTAACACAAGATATTAACCTACTGCAGGCCGCAAGGTTGGCTGTGATGACATATTTTGTCACATTACAAACAATTCAAATGCTTTCTGTGTTTTTGTTTTGTTTTTGTTTCCCCCTAGATTCTGTTTCAACAAAATCAAAAATGATCTTCCAAATTACTTAAATGTTTTAAAAATGAAGAAGTATTCAAGACATCATAAGACACCCTGAAAACTTGTCAGTAAATCCACTATCTTCCACTTAATATACCCTTTTGTGACACTGTATTGACACCTACTGTACAGAGAGTAGGGCCTTCAGTATATGAGCATGAAATATTTACACAGGTACAGCATATTTTTGCTGTTGAGTGGGAGCTTGTTTATTATTTACTTTTTGAATAATTATATGTGAAGAACAGACAGATCTGTTTTTCTTTCAATATAAATATGAAGGCAGACTTAATTTGGAGGTTGAAGTTCATGTGGGAACCCATTAAAGTGAGATTCTCCTGATGTAATTACTTCAATAAGATTTAAATCATATGAATACAAAGGTGAATGGAGGTATGGTGTATTTTTATTGTTTGTTACAACAAGAATAAATTACTTTGTTCATGATTGTTAGTATTTCATTCTCAGAGAGTTTACATTCAACGGCACGGATACTGTACATAGGCCTGATAGACAGGATACGTAGACTTGAAGTATTTCTGTAATATTTTCATTTTCACAGGTTGGCTTTTTACCATGAAGGTAGCAGATGTGTCTGCCCTGGATTCTCTTATGAATGAAAAAGAATATGAAAAATTCATTGAAGGCCAAGAATGAAGTGTTTTATCCCTTTTATCATAGTGTACTACAGCTTTAAAGATTCATTATGGGAATATTGGTGCCTTTTCAAATGAACTCAAATCTCTTGGAAGCTGGAACAAAATGATCAAAAGTATGAAAATTTTATTACTGTTGCAAAATGTCACATAATGACGGCATGTACCAGTTAATTGTAGGACAGGGTATATCTGTCTTGTGCTGCCATGCAAGTTGGATGTATCTGTGTTAATGTATGCCCAGCCAATCAACTATACACCCTCCAAAGATGGTTCACTATGCACAGCAAATGTTTTGGGCCCTGTCACCTATTCACTAATGTGTGAGAAGCTTAAATCTGTCTTTATATTGAGATTTCATGAAGCCCATGTAACCTGGAAGTGTGTTCTTGTGTTGCACTGTGTACAATCTCTCACTGCTCTTCCATTACCCACATAAATGAAGTTTCTTCAGATTTTCATTGTTACAATAAGCTGCGACAAAAGACAATTTTGCTAAAATAAATTTTGGAGGGAAGCTACCATATCTTAATTCCACAGTCAATTGGTTAAAGGTAATGCTGTGCACAAGGTGAAGGGACTATTGTTAGTAATTCTTACATAATTGGATGGTTATTAATTACCACATAAAGGACGTAAAGGGAACCTTCTTCCAACTTACATATTAACATTTGTGTATTAATCAATTTAGGTGTTAATAGTTTTGTGTGTGTATGTTCTACACCAAAAGAAAAAATCATGACATCTTTTACAATTGTAAATTTTGTTTTCCAGGCCCATAGTGATGGGTAATAAATGGGCAGGTCAGACACTTTATTTAGTACTAGGGCTGCTGTGGTAAATATTTCCCAGTTATTAATATCACTAACATTTTCAGAGCAGTGTGGCTTTCCAAACACTGAAACTTTAACATGACCATGCTAATACTGCTTTGTTCATATAAAGGATGTTCCTACTGTTGTTAAAAGATCTTACAGAATTTAACCATGTGTTGCGTCTTTCTTCTTCCAGTAGCGTTAATGTAGAAACACTCAAGAAAGACAGAGTCAAATCATTTCAATTTCCTAATGATTTATTTTTATCTTCCACTATCCAGTATTTAACATGCAGGATTTTTTAATACACACAGAGTCACCTGGCTACCAGTTCTGGGGCCTGACTGATTCTGGAAGCTACACAAAGTAGTTCTCCTCACCAACTATCAACCAATGATAAGTTAAAACATGAACATGTGACTGCATCAGCCAGTCACCTCCCTTTCTTAACTTCCTTTTCCAGGAAGTTTTTATAAGCTAAACATAGGAGAATCATTTGCATGAATTAATAAAATTAATATTCATGAAGGACTATTCCATTATGTTGCCAAGGGCAGAGCACGACAGGACACCATGTTATTTGGGCCTTTTGTTATATGCTGCAGGCAAAACAAACATCAATCCTGATCCCCCGTGGTATTCAAACAAGGAGAACATTTCCAGGTATGAGTAGCATGCATTGTAGTAGTACTGTGAAAAAGTAGCCAGCTAGCATGCAGCCAGTATGCCATAATATAGTGTATGTGTGTGTTGGTATGGGGATCAATCATGTATGTATACTGTAGCCTGGATGGTCCAGCACATGTCACCAGAGAACCTTTTAGCCAAATGCAGCACTTCTGCAGTGCTCTCCATCTATCCTCAGAGTTGTCATCTGCATGTAATCTCATCAGCAGACAAGCTCCCAAGTAGGTCCCATTTACTACAACTTCCTTATCAATAAATTGCCAAAACTTTCTTGCTCCTATCTATCACTTCAGTCTATTGTTTTAGATTAGACGTGCACCACTGCACAGCCTTCCAGAATAAACATTCTTAGTAAACTAAGTCAAAACACCTGTCGAGACAGCCATGGGACTTGATTTTGAGTTTCCAGATGGTGTCACATTTTAGAAAATAAACATTGTATTGGTATGCGAGCTGTTGCAGCCAGCATTATAATGGCATTCAGATTTAATGTCATATTTTTGGATGAGTAAAGTTCTGTTGCTTCATGATGTAAACATCCTCTTGAAAGATTCGCAGTGAAGCACACAACTTCTTTATCGTCTACCCTGTCTTCTACTCTACTTTAGGCTATTTAACACTTACGCACACTTTTGAATCTTTTACCAGGTTGTTCATCTGATTTAATTTCTTCCATTATGCTTCAAATTATTACCATTTTATATTACTGGCTGATGAAGCAGAAATAAGAGCAAGAAGAGAGATTTCAGAGATTTAGTCCTTTTGATTCTATTTGGATATCCTGACATGAAAGGTGGATATCATTGGTATCAATAAGTATATCAACAATATCATGATTGTTTCAGCAGCCCTCTTTTGATGCACAGTATTTGTGGCAAGGGAAAAGTAGTGCCAGAATTTATGGGTTAGATTGATTAATTAGCAAAGTGGATGGTTTGGCTAAGCAGTAGAAGCAATTTTCTAAGTTTTACCATGTTGATACTTACAACCTAAAATTCACTATACCCTATCAAAATCATTCTGTTGAATTAACGCAAAGCATAGCACTTGCAAGTTTTACAGCAATTAGAAAAGGAGAATCCTACCCTCTGTAGCACAAGACCAGCAATTATGTTGGCCTGTAGTGAAACTTCTTACCCTAGAGACACCGGCTGTAAAACAATTTGAAGTAAGCTTTGCAATGTTGTACATCTTCCTGTTTTCTGTTTGTATTATATGATCCACTCAAGCTGACTATCAATTCGAATGGCTGTATTTCAGTATTTCACTTATTTCTATCAAATAACTTAAGAAGCATTATAAGTTACTGCTGATCAATTCTTTTTGCACCCTTTGTCCCCTTATTAACACCTTGAAACTGGGTTGATGAATTTAACTTTCTTCATGTGAAGTGCTGTAAAACTTTCTGGACATTTGTTTCTTTTAAAAAACCTAATGGCTGTTATCATGTTTTATCATTACAGTATGCTCAGCATTCTGATATTTAGTAGGAACAGTCGCTTAAAATGTTAAAAACATGCAAAATTATTTTCAATATGTACATGATACGTGATATGGATGCAGTAAGTATGGCAAGCAAGTTAATGCTGGTTTTTCAAGAGAGGAAACTCCCAAGGTCAATCAAAGTTATTTCAAAATTGCAATGTGATGTGTGCCATTCAAATTTTTAAAATCATGTTGGACTCTGTTATACAATTTTCAATCTTTCTTTTTCTGTTGAAATATGTTCAAGCACTGTGATGTATCGCTAAGTAATAGTCATGCTAGTGTTTGTGATGCTGGAATCATAGATCCAAAAAATCTCAGAGATGTTTGTGATGTGCATTTGTGTAACATTTAGTGAGAAGTATATATACATCCATGCCATTTTATTGTGAACACATTTAAAACATGGCTGGATGAAGAAAAAGTTTGATGACAATAAAAATTTTCATATTCAAGAATCATTTTTTGTCCCCCTTTTTTCTGGCTTCTGTTACACCACTTTCTTGGGTTTTGTCCTGTAAGTGTAGTGATAGTAAGACTTCAGGGATCCATGGACAAAAGACAGCAAGACCCCCTAAACCTATTTTCCTAAGACTCTTCCACTTTCCATGGGGATCTATGGGGTAGGGTGAGACCTTGCAAACACCAGCTGTGGTTTAATAAGAAACCCCTGCTCAGTGCCCATGGAAACTGTCAACCCAGTCCACTGGCTTGCTATGTCATGTACTGCTTGTAACCTTTGGTGGACGAGGATTTCAACAGTATTTGCCTCTTTTAGAATGTAATGAAACAACCAAGCAACAGTGTTTATGCTAGGCTGCTATGAGGTGATTTTGATGCAAAGGCTTGTCAGTTTGGTGCACAGATTTTTGTGGAAAAAAAGTTAAAAAAAAAGGGTTTAATTTTTTCCCACATTTGGGTGTTTTTACCCAATGTATAATTTTTTAGAGGAAGCAGTGCCAAGCAGAAACCCAAACACAGATGATATCAAAGGTCCATGAAAATCAAAATATGCTGAAAGCTGATAAACATGTTCACCCACGGCTTACTATTACATACTGAACATTGAACAGTTTGTCCTATGACATGACATCTGGGCTTGATTGTCAAGTAAACAGTAACATTAATGCAAGAGGTTTGTTGACTGTAGTGGATTTGGTACATACATAATTTTGAACTCTGGGATTTAGTACTTTGTCTTTAATTCAATTCCTGCAATCCTACAAAAGAAGAAAAAGAAAACAGAAAGTTTTCAAATGCCGCAGCTTTTATTTCACAATTTTATGTACATTACAAGTGACTAACATTTTTGAGTGTTGATAGGAATGGGAAAAGGGTTACTGCTATTCTTTGGTATTACAATGTAAAAAAATAAAAAAAATACACAAGGTGAATGCAGTTACTCAAGGTGACTTGCAATAAATACAAAGCATTGCCAACTTTATCAATGTAAAACAGATTACATTAATATTAAATATCTGTAAACCATTATCAATTTTAGATTGTTAAGGAACAGTAGTAATTGAACTGTGCTGCCATTTGCAATCAAGTAATTTCAATGCTGCCTAACACTGATTTGTGCACACACACATTTTAAATACTTCACTATTAATAAAATTTGTTTTCTTTGAGTATTTTGTGCAACCTGTTAAGGTCAATACTAAAGAAGTATAATGTGTCTGTATAGCAACAATTGTACTAAATTAAATATCAAAACAACACATCATCTCTGCAATGCTAATCATCCCTGAATTTTGCATCAAAGATGTTAGTACTGAGAAATGGTTTCTTAAATTTCTTGATGTATTGTTTGAAGTATCAAAGACAATGTCATTGATGAACGAAATGAACCTCTCTAATTGAACTTTGAGACCCCCCTTGAAGAAATGTGCCAGAAGACAACAAACATCAGTTATCAACAAAAATCAATATCAGGTCACATTATCTCAAATATCTTTTTTAAAACAGGTTATTAATGAATCAATTTACATATAGATCTTTCACATTACAAAATGTTTTGACTCTTCCAAAACTGTTCAGTATTGATGGTTAATGTTTAGGTTGGTGCTGCAACTAGACCAGCAGCCCCATGTCCCAGCTGCTGGCCTCCTACAGTACTCTCCAGTGGTTTAAAACCAAGTTCTTCTGTTGGCACTCCAAATGCTTGTAGTTTAGCTTCATATGTCCTGAGTAAGTCATTGTGTGCCTGCAAAAACAAATATTGATAAGGTGATTTCACTATTCATGGACTGAAGATAAGCTGACTTGCAAAGGGACAAATTGTGTGGCAGATACTATGTCGCCTGGAGTCTACCATACACAACATGGCAGTAGTAGCAGGAATTGCCTTCATACTGAATAGGCCTACTACTGAATTGTTGCACAGACTTCAGTTGAGAAGAACCAACATGTCAATCACAGTTGCAGCGACAATCAAGTTGAGTTGAGGTGTGTAGTGTGCGACTAGCTTTACTCAGTGACAAAGTAAATGAGCACTTTCATACAATTGCAACCATGGCATAAACATGGATGGGAAGGGGGAATGAATCATTGTGAATAAACTGTTACTCAGAATTGTAATCAAGTTTAGACCAAAATCACAACTTGGTAAAACTGCCCAACTTGAAAAATTCTGGTCAATATTTCTGCATTGGCTCAAGATGCTAAAAAAGGAGGATACTTGCCTTGCCTCAAAAAATTAAATGACTTGCTAAATTAAAACTCATCTGCTACCCAATACTTAATTCTAGCTCACTAATGAATACTTTTTTCGGTCTTTCAGTATTCAAATAAGAAAATGGCACGAAGATATCAACACAACTTAGCTGACATCAGTGTACAAAAGGCACAGTAATTTTTCTCGATTTTTTTTTTTTCATATGTAATACAAGGTAAACTTCACACTTTCAAAATGTTTACAATTTGACTGAATATGTACCGATACTTAAGTTTTAATTCCTTTTCCTTTCTGTAGTTTTGTTACACCGTCCAGTGGGCATCTTTATTACTCCAATTATCACTGATTTGATGTAGGCAGCATGACAACCTTCTATGCAACAATGCCTTCATACAAGTACTTATTAAAATGTCTGCATAATTCCAATCTTTTTGACAAATCTAAATGGTATGACTAAATACCTACATTAAACACAAATTAATTGATCATATCTATTCTTTAAAAGAGTAAGGACTTTACCTTGCAAACTCTGGCCAGCTCATACTGCAAATCTTTGATAGCACTATTTTTAGAATCCAACACATCCTGTAAATTAAAAAAATGTAGTCAGTATATGAGCAATAGGGTTAGGTTACACATTGCCAATATAAAAGTGAAATTATGCAAGTTTGTGTCAGTTTGCCTAGTTACATAACTTAGTAGTATAGCCTTCAGGCAGAAGGTTTCATGCCAGGAATGTGTAGAGTGGGATGTGGCTAAATCATTGCAGGGGTGGTGTTACTTCAGTTTTAGATCAGCTGATATCAAGTACATATAAAAGGAACTGCTTTCATGACCCTCTTTTCAAGGGGAAGAGGCAAATACAAGAATTTCTAGAAAAACGAAAGTGCTTGAACCCTGCTATTCTCACCTCTAGTTTCCTTGTAACAACTGTCAATGCAGTTGGATCTAAGTTGGAAGCTGACAACACTTCATTAAGCTGGGCATCTTTCTTTTCCAATGTATCTGCCAAAGCACCAAGCTTCTTCTCCAACAATAAATTCTTAAAGCCACTCTTTTGTTGAACTTCATGGATTGCTTTGATGAATTTGGAATACAGGTCATCCCTTTCTTTTTGAAGCTGTAGGGAAAAATCACAGAAACAATACAAGTGAAAATTGGGGACTTGGAAAATGACAATATAGTTTAAATAAGAAATACAATAGATGCATTGTGTAATTGCCTACATAGTGATAATTTTATTACCACAAAGGCAAACATCACATACAATCGAACTTTAGTACTAGAAGGAGAACACTGCAAAGCATTTACATTGTATATCAAATTACTACTTAAAATGTGCAATATGTTTTCACCATTTCACTGGAGGCCTAATCCTCTCAACCCAAACAGTAAAGCAAAAATTACCCTCATCCAGACACAATCTCAATTTATTTTTTAAGGGTGAGGATACAGGACCCCAATGTGTAATCAAAACACTCTCAGTACAGTACACACTGAGTAATATGAGCTTCTGTACTCTGTTTTTTTTTTAACTTGCTGCCATCAATCAATGAGATGTGCCAATTGAGAATATCTGCAGACTACTATAAAAATTGCAATTTGGGGTGAGAGGATGATAAGGCATTTTTATTTTTAAATCAGAACTGGTATTGCCAATGTTCCTGACAGGGTATTGAGTCTACTTATTCATCAGTCACAAACCACAATGGTTGTTGGGAATGGTTGCATGAGGATTTGTTGTTCACCCTGTTGACAGTTTATTGAACATTGCACTGTGGGGGCACATTTGATACTTGGTAGAAACAAACAAAAGACTACTTAGAAAATTTATTCCAATATGATAGAAGTGACTTCAGCAACAAGATTCCATGAACATACTTATGCCTTTTGTACATTGATAACTAACTTTTACTCCGAAATATTGGAAACTGTGCTTCCTGTTGAAACACCAAATTAAAAATAACCTTTGAAATTCTCAACCCTTGACTATTTCTTGTAACTCTGAGCTTTTAGCACATGTTACTATAACGTCAGAGTCTACCTACAGTACCTCTTACATGCCAAGTGCCACCAGCACCACCACACAAAAGTACCACTAATGGAAGCTTGGGGAACTACTTGAAATGTGAAGGATATATGCCATTGTGAAACCATTAAAACTACTATATAATCTTATCAGCCACTGACAATGGCTCTTGTAACAATAGCTCAAGAAGTGATGGTAGATTTTGGTCTTCTGTAAACATTTCCTCAGCCTGATGTGCTAAAGTTGACAAAATGACTACAATATGACCTTCCCTTCTCTATTTAATTTACAGTAACTCCTTTCTTTCACTTAGTGCAAAAGGTACTTACACATAACATATTATGTTTACAAAGTTTTAAACTTTTAACTTTTTGTGCCCCCACATGACCTCCACCAAAAGCTATAGGGCTTGTTTCCCTAACATAGTTGACCCACACACCAAATATGAAGTTCACCACACTTACCCTTTTTGAAATATTGTGACAGTGTTTACAATCAAAAGAGTCACATTACACACATACACCCACACACATCACCAGATTCCTTGCCTGTCTTTGGCAAATTTTAAAAAAACATATGGCTTCAATCAGTAAATGAAATGACAGAAATTAATTTACATAACATCAGTTGAAATAATGGCTTTTTGTTAAAAAAAAGAAAGAAAAGAAATCACCATTACATCACTCAGGAGACTGAGGTCCTTTCAAGGGAAGGTTGCTGATGGGCATTTTGAATTCATACTGTTAAGGGACATACCAACCATCTAAAAGAGAACAGCTGTCACCATTGTCTGTTTGGTATTGCACAATAGATTCTATATAACTCTTAAAGTGAGCCTAAACAACCTTACCTGCTCAAACCTTTGTTCCAACACTTCATGTTCCCATTCTAAGTCTTTGTACTCCTTGTCCATCACCTTTAACCTAGCTTTTGCATTCTGCAAAAAGGAGAACATACGTATCATGAGAAAAGGTTGATACATTTTCAACAACATACAATTTAAACGGTTAATGAATGTCAATCTTTTTTTTTTCTTTGTTGAGTAGAGAAAACAAGCAAGCTACAACTGAAAAATGGCAGTGGCTTTCCCGACATAAGCCAATTGGTGTGAAACTGACCTGTAAAATCTAATATAACTGAAAAACTTAATTTTTGGTTTGTCTTTTTCACCCTTTTACAGCCACAGGTATATATATAGCACTATGTATCCTGAAAAGTTTCTGTTCATGGCAAAGAACATAATATTACATAAAACTACTATGTAGCTTCCAACTTCTTGGCTGAAAAGGGTGTTGTTACAGGCTGTGAAAGGTTTAAACGGTTATTACCCTTTTGCTACCGATAAGGGTCCATCTGGCCATATACATAGTAGGAACATACAGGTTTTGTGAGTTTTAAGTTTTTTGTACAAAGATTGCCACATTTGCTTTCTCTAGAACCAAAAAGTGAGTGCATATGAAAAAATATCTCCTCTTCATGCCTCATATCAGTTCCAAAACACAGTTACATGCAGTAGACTTATACTGAGCTATATTCCAGGATGCAATAGAACAATAGTTTCACTGCAAATTAGTCTACATGTATATATCAATGGCAAATTTGGGTTTGGAAGCAGAACCATCCATTGCAAAGTGGATAACGGCTTTGAAGCAACTACAATACCACCCATCCCTCCTCTGGATCATGCAAAAAATGTGACTTGATACAATAGACTGACAGTTGAGAAACTATGCCAATGTGAGCAATGATGATTCAGTAGCACAGATGGGCATGGTATGCAATAAAGTAGAGGATAAATGATGTAAAGGAAGCAAAAACTTACAGCTAGCGATGCCTTATCTTTTTCATAATTGGCTAACTGCCTAGAAAGTTCTGCTACTTCTTCTCTAGCTTTTTCCAGAGGTTCTTTGAGTTTTCTGTTCTCTGCTTGGATTTCATTCATCTGTTTCTCCATCCTCTCTTCTTTCTTCTTCATCTCTTCAACTTGTTCCTAGCAACACAAAGTAACAGTATTTTCATAACTGGCAAAAACTTTTATCACCACAAAATGAAGTTTATGGAGATGAAGGGTCTAACGTTTTTTTATCAAGTCACATGTATTTAAGGATTTGGTAGAAGATACCTCCTCCTTGCTTTCTAGCTAGCCTGCAATGCAGACTCTGAAGGAGCCTTCCCAATAAAAAGTGCTATCTCAGAAATCATAATACACCTCTTGTTAACATTGTACATTACAGAGTCTGCAAAATTTCATCCAATCCCCAATTTCCAGGAGTAGTATCCATTAGGTCACATGACATGGAAAGCTAATGACTATTCAAGTTTATCAATGACTTATGCTGTAACTACATTCTCCAGGTACAACTTGTTGACTCTAAGCAGATGGGTGCAAATTGAAAAATGATGTCATGCTCAATAAAATGCAACATAATATCCCATTTCTGTAAATACCCTCTGAAGAAATTAAAATGAATATTGATACATTCCAATTGCCATGATACAAAAACATACTTTGAGGGAGTTAATTAGAGCCAGGTTGTTGAGTGTAATATCATTATAGTAGTTCTTAATATCGCTGAATGCCTTCTCGTGGTTTCTCATTAATGTATTTATTTGGCTGTTCTTTCTTTCTTCAATTTCATGAATTTCTGTCTTCCGTCTGAGTTCAAGCTCCTCACGAAGTTGACGCATCTTTCTCTCATATTTGGCTTCAATTTCTGTTATGCATAATAAAATAAAGCCAAAGAGAAATATTATGGTTTTTCACTTGCAGAAAATGGGGAGGGTTTTCCCTTTTCTGTCACATGTAAAATAAATATAAAGCAACCTCAACAGGACAGAGAGTTTAACTACTTGACACAGAAAACTGTATAACCTCTCTGGGCAGTGCTGTGATATCATCATGCCTGTTGGTGCCAAGCAGGCCTAACCAGCACAGAGCGTTGAGGATTAGCATAAAGCCAAAAACTGCTGGCTCTTATTTGTGCTCAAAATACATGTACATACATTACCAAAAGGTTATAATGTTACACTTGGGGGGATGGGGGATAGCATGAGGCGCACAGTTCAGACAGTTATCACCTTGTCTGTGGGACTAGGACAACATCAACTGTCACAAAGGTATAGTAATACTGTATTGCTAATAAATGTGTCCTAAACTGGGTGCAACTCTTTGTTCTAGAATTGAAAGCAATAAACCTTCATGACAGGTCTCATTATTTCTCAAAATCTACCTCCTGGAGCATTAGATCTGAAAATAAATGAAAACCCTGTATACATAAATTTATCTGTCAAGACAAGCCACAAAAAAAAGCCTTAATGACTTTATGATAACCTCAGAGACTGATAACATTTCTTTTGTAAATTGTACTTCCATATTGATAATTCCACTCATTCATCCATATGTAAAGATTACTAACAGGTACACCTATGATAATTATTTCAACACATCTTTTAATATGCTGCTTTATCATGGATTTGGATAAACAATTTAGACTTCTTCTTTCTCCTCATGTATACAAAAAGTTATTTCCAAGATGGGTCAAAGCTCATTTCATTTATGAGATTCCTTACTCATGACCTAAAGCATGACACAATGACTGGCCAACATCTTATCATTGTTAAACATATTTTCAACGATCAAAACTGAATAAAACCCACCTCTAGCTTCTCGTTCATAATCAGATCTCATTGTTGTTATCAGCTCATCATATTTCTGTAAATCAAAATACACATCTTAATTAACATATGACATCTCTGAAAAGCCACTTGATGGGACATCACTTCATGTCCCATGTTTTATCTGTATGAATCACATACATGATTCTTAGCAACACAAATTGTTCTTTTTCATATATTAAATCATATGTTAGATGATAGTCCATTAGATGGCACTTGAAAAAGATGTATGACAATTTTATGTTGTCTTAAAATATGCTTCTGACTACATATTCTGAAAAATTAATATCATATGAACTCTCTACTTTTTAATGCAAAACAAGCAAGATCAGAGTAATAAAAAAGAAATTATCTTACCATCTTAAGATTCTTTACTACATCTTCATGAGACAGTTCTAAGTCTTTCAAAGACACCTTCAGACCTCTCTTATCTTTTCTGAGATCAGTCTCATGAGTCCTGTGTTCATCTTGTGCAAGCTTCAAGGCCACTGAACTCTCAGCTTTCAGCTCCGATATGTTGTTTTGATGCTCGTACAGAAGATGTTTCACTTTTTGCTTGTATACCTTATCAAGAAAGTTATAAATCCAGATTTCTAAACATTTCAATTTTTTTTTTATGAAATGAGGTCATTACAAAAGATCATTGGAACCATTCAAATGTGACATGTCATATGCATAACTTTTTTCATCATTTTGTTACAGTGCTTTAGGCATGTCAACAGTGCAAGGCTGTAGATCAACTGAACTTTCAGTGAAGGATTACAATTGTGCTGCTGTCCTTTTACGAAGTAAGTCTTCTGCTTAAAACTTCAAACTTCAAAACTTACTTCAACCTTACAAATAATTGAATGTAGATTCTCATCTTCTGAACATGTCTTTTACAAAATTTTGTGTTTTCAATGTTGTATTGTTTTCACTATTTGAATTGCTTAACTAAGGGAGAACGACTGTATTTGCTTATCTCATTGAAATTGAATATTGTAGAGGGACACTTTGTCATGTGCTGTTCATGAAAGAGTATAAGACTGAGATGCCATATGCTTAGCAAGGAAGAGGATACAGGTCTGCGAGTCAAGAACATTTCTCAAACAACTTTAGTAAGTGCTCCCTTTGATATCAATTTCAAAGGAAAGATGGGTCTAAGGAGCAGGAAAAGCTTTGTGCAAATAAAATAAATACACAATTATGTTTTGAAAATTAAGTCTCATCAATCTAGTCAAGACACAATTTAATTTGATTGATCTTAAATTTGTTTTTATCAAACATAATCTCTCAAAAAAGACCTTCTCTTACACTTTGTAAAATGGCATCTATATGTTTCATGAGAACTTGGAGATTACTTACAATGCTAAGAGTTAAGCTAACATACAAAACTGTACTCAGAGGCATGATTTCCTGTGGATTTTAGTTATAAAGAGATGGTACTAGTCTACAGGGCAAAAATGATGTCAGCTTTGACACCAAAATGAAAGGGAGGACTACCATCACTTGATCAATTGTTGGTACAGAGAAGGTGGCAAATAAAGCAATTTTTGGTGAGGTGGTAGCCAAAATCTTTGAGTGGCTGGAACCCTACAGAGGTATGTTTATATTTCCCTCAGACAGTAAAAAAGTCCCGTACCTTTATTTCAACTTGATGTCGTTCTTCTGCATCTTCCATCTCTCTGTCTTTGTTTCTTAATTCTGCTCTCCCTTCTTCTAGCTGTCTCTTTGTTATCTCCCAGAATGTATTCACCTTGTCCCTCTCAAGTTGAAAATAGTTTCTTTCTTCTCTTTCTCGGTCCAACTCTTCTCGTAGTCTGACAATGTGCTCTTCCAACTGTGGCAGAAATAGTCAAATATCTTGAACTTATTATCCATCCTTGCCATTTGTTAAAGACAAAAACCAATAACAAATTTTTACTTATTAAGCTCCCCTGAAAGAGCAATTCAAAATATATAAGACATCACATGGAAATACCTGGTCAGAGATACACTAAGCAAGATCTTGCTTAAATAGCTACTTGAAGCAGTATCAGATCAAGCATTTTAAATGTCTGCAAGCAGGTTGTTGTAAAATGTGCATTTTTTTCCTTCCTCTTTGAAGGCATCTTTCAAGATATTTAGGAAATTAATGTTACAAAACAAACAGTTGATGGACAACAACAGTCACTCCTAATTTATTGCGAAACATCTGCTAACTCTCACCAATATCTCCTACTTTCTTTTGAACGTACCTTTTCTTTATATTTCAAGATTTACACTTTGCATATAAGGTAAAGCAATGAGTGGCACCCCATAAACATAGGCGTACGAGGCGGGGTGGCAGGGTGGCACACTGCCCCCCAAATTTTCTCAAGACCTAAAACTCAGGTAGGGATCTGGAAAAATTCGGGCAGCCGTTTGAGTCTTAAAACCTGGTTTGTTTCTACTTACACAGAAAACTCCTAGGCGCGCCCAAATTCCTTCAAACACTTGGCCGAAAAAAAAATAAAAAAGCATCATAGTCACGGTAAAATTTTCATGAAAACTCTAAAAGATACAAAAATTTGTGACACATTCGGGCAGCTTATGAAAAAACAATTTTTCGTTAGCCTCACTTCATATTCTTGCACAAATCTTTGCCCGAAATGACACAATATTCGGGCAAAAGTTGCAAAAAAGTTCTGGGATATTTTTAACTACCAGCTTACAAGGGGAGAGAGGATGTATACAGTCCCCAAAATTTGCCCGAACAAATCAATCAAAAGCTATCTTGTGATGCACCACATTAATAAATGACAATCACCAATAGTCACCAGAAGGCTGAAACGTACTTGGAGAGGTATTTGAGAGGTATTTGGGCAGCATATGAATGAGATGACAATTTTGCACTTTTCAAAATGATCCTCTTAAAATTGTGCGAAACTTTTTAACCTGCAGTGCTGTGAAACCGAAATTCGGGCAATGGTAAACAAATTAGCGTAGCTTGTTTGCTCACTCATACGAATTTAGTGTGAACAAATCTGCAAGTAAGTCTGACCACAAATTTCATGTAAAAACATCTAGGAACGTGACAAGTCGGGTTTTTCTCAAACGGGGTTAGAAGAAAAATCATTTACAGTCGGGAGTTCAGCCCGAGTCATATAGACAGTTGTATCAATTCAGTGGAACTGGAATTCGGGCAAGAGTCGCAACCATGGGCGTCCGGAAGGGGGCACTTCCCCCCCTGGAAAATCAAACTTGTGAAAAATTAATTAAAAATTGAAATAAAAAAAATTAAAAATAAATCATCAAAATATCTTCACTCACAGCGTCAGTTTCTACTCATGAAATATGCGGACATTTGACCAGGAATAGCAAAAGAGAAGATGATATGCTGAATAGTGATATCGCAATTTGGGGACCATCATTCGTGATATCTATTGGAAATTTGTAATTGTAAAAACTATGCCACAATTGAACTAGTTGTCAGGTGTGTAGTGTGCATATGGCATCCGACTATTGATGAATGCGTTGGTCTTGGTTCGGTTACGTGCCGATCTCAAATGGCGACGTGCGGATGTAACTGGGATATACAAGGTGAATTTGGGTGGGGGGGTGGGGTATGATTCATAATTGGGTAACGGATATAGGCCTATATAGGCTGTTTGACAGTTGTAAGCTTTATCGTGCATAGGCGTGCGAGGACATGACCGAGAGGCAGATTTCCCTTCAGCAATATTTTACATTGAAAATTCTAAAAATTACAGACATGAAATTCCTGTTTCAGGGCTGGGTACATGCAGCTTATAACACTCGCCAAGTGTCATTTCTGGCCATCTGGAGGGTGTGTAAGGCCCAAAATTTTCTTGTACGCTCCACACCTTACAACCAATGGTGGTGCTCTGCTTAGATAGTGTACACAATTGAATCATCCATGAATGACCTTGCCCCCCCCCCCCGTAAAAATTTCTGCGGACGCCCATGGTCGCAACAGAGTCACAGACATACGGTACTCATTTTTTTTAATTCCGTTCTACAGTTTTCCCTGGAAACATACAGGACCAGGTAATGTTTTATACAGGTACATTCCCAGGTGTGGTATATCATTATATTATGTTTTTTCACATCTCAAATGTTTTTAAGGATGAACCTCAGTTACCGATTGCTGGATCGGGGAAGAATATATGAATAGTGCCTTGTCAACGCCCCCTTTTTTGTTTAATGGGTACGGTTTGTGGGGATCAAGTGTGCCAAAACCGTTGATATGGACTTAGGTCGTTTGCTCAATAGGAAATAATTTGCACCCTTGTTTGTTTAAATGCATATAAACAGGCTGCTACCTTGCTTAGGAATCACCCGAAAATTGAGTTAATCGGTTTTTAAGGGCCAATTTGTTGCATGGCATCCCCACTAAGGTAATTCGGGCCTCTGAATCTGAGCTAAACGGGCTGCTAAAACACACGGGATCCTTATAAAGTTCCACGAAACTTATATTTAATAGACAGCAGGAATGCGATGCAATGCCATCCTCCCTTGAAGTTGAGAAGCCTTGGGATTTTCAAGGGTTTTCTGAAGTTTTTCAATTTTCAAGATTATATTGATGATAACCTCATGCTGTATGACGTAAAATAGTTTGTAGAACACACAAACAAACTCATTTTCCAATAATTATAGCTTAATGTAGTCATCCAATGGTAGTGCCAAGTGGTACATTTCATCTGGGAGTTTTCTGACCTTTTTGTAGATTTGCTCTTTTTTGGCGAAAATTTTATTGCAAACGAAAGTTCAAAATATCGACGGCTTTGATTCTGCTTATAAGCCTGAGAAAGGCCATTTCCGGCTGTCTGAGGATTGCAATTTTTCAAAATTTTCTGTACGCTCCGTGCCAACCGATGGTGGCACCCTGCTTAGATAGTCTTTCAGGTAGAATTACATTTTTCGGGCAGTGAATCCTCTGCCCCCCAAACTGAAATGCTCCCGTACGCCTATGCCCATAAATTTCATAATTCAGTAAAGAAAAATTTTATCACATGATCTTCAAGGGCTATTCATGGAATGTGCTTGGTTAATTAATAGAGAACGGAAAACAAGCCAGTGAGCCACAACTTGAAAAATTAAACCATTTGGCTAGGAACTGAGATGTAAACCCTCACCTAACTACTAATCATTCATGAACTAAGATAGACTACAGTACTAGACTATTTCAACAAGGGGAACTACTCTTTCCTGTATTTTAATCCTCACAAATTTCACAATTCAGGGAGAAATATATTGACAAATGATTCTCAAGATGTCACGTTATCACATTATTGAAATGAGCCAATCCTTGAATGAACATTTATCCTATGCTATTGCTATTATTCCAATAAAGTGGGACTAATATGAGGGGGGAGTCAAATTTTACTTCCGTTCCCATTTTTACACATTTCAAAATACCTTCATTTACCACAGTTGCTGGTCCATTTGTCAGAACCAGGATTTTTAAGGTTTCAACATTGAACATGCAGTAGACAGGCTGACAATTTGATATATTGCATCGTGAATCTAATTTCTTACAAAGAAGAGAAGAATCAGAATTACCACAGAAGCGAACAAAAGATTTTAAGAATCAAACTCTTAAACAAAAGCATTGCATTGAATTAATGTGTGAAAAATCAGCAAAAGCTGACTCAAATGTTTTATATGCACATGATCAAGCTCTGTTCAATTACTTTATAATTCACAATGCTTACCAATTGTGAGCTAAATCCACCAATAAAATGAAACAAATTCTGGGCAACCAAAGTTAACAAGTTGTAAATCAACATTCCTAAGCCACTAGTATGACTCTTTCTATATCTCTGTTTTAACTGCCTGAGTTCAAAACCTTATATTCCAACTTGCATGCTATCAAAAATCCTGTAATTGCTATGAACTTGACTAATGATCTGCAATAATTGCTATGCAGTTCTGTTTATACATACCTTATCCCTTGAAGATGAATAAATAATTCACTTAACTGGATTGCACATAACTGCAAATAATTCCAAAAGAATTTGATGAACAGCCTTTACTTTCAAGAATTCTTCAGAATTATATGGATGAATGAATACTTTACCTGTTCCTTACTCATCTCTTCTGTAGAAATACCATCTATAACAGTTGGTGTCTTTGACTTGGCAGACTTCTTCTTCTTTCCCTTCTTTCCCTTTCCACTTTTCTTGGGAGGCTTTTTTAACAAAAAGAGAGGACAATGACAATGTTCAGCTATAAACTTGAACAAAATTTCCTTGCGCAATAGTTTGGAATGAAAATACACTAATTGTTAAATGTATTGATCAATATTAAAACTAAAGCAACTCCATTGTTTTGGATTTGAAGGGCTGTCTCAATATGCTGCAAAAATGCACTTATTTTGATACCAACAGATGTATCCAATCTTAAGTGTCACTGGAACATCAACTTTAAAGCTCTCCAAGTTTCTTCCCCAAGTTCCCCAACTGATCATAGTCTCTAGAGCAGAAGTGGATAGAACAGTATAGGCTTAGGAAGGGAGTACTCAAAACCCCCGCACCCAACATACAGTACTATGTTTTGGAGCTATGTTATGTTCTTTAATGCACTTTTGGATAGTAATTTACTAACAGCCTAACTAATCACATAAACCATAGGCTTACAAACAAATTCTTCAGCCAATTTTTATGATTTTCATTGACTTTTTCCACATCCATCGTCAAGACATACAGTACATTCGATTTTTGTCTGTCCATATTACATAACAGAATTTTTGTGTGAAAAGATTCTCTCCTTCATGAAACATCTAAAAACTTATACTTCACAATATGCAGAAGTGAGGCATGTATCATTAGTCCTTTGCCCATCTGATTCTTACTATTTACTAAAGTTGACAGCCCTGGAGTCAAGCAACAATCCCCTATCCTCTGTGGGGCAACAAAGAGCATGTCCCCCACATGACCTTAGCATGCACAATATGTTAAACAACATCAAAAGAATTGCCACTGTAAATCGTTACTTTTAAGTTATTTGAAATTATTTTTCAAGGAGAAAAAGAGAACTAGCCTACTGTTGTACAATGTGGTTGTGGGCCAATCATATTGTGGAGTCTAAGGAGTGTAGAACAGAATAATCAAAAAAGATAGGAAAAAAATGACTCCAACACAGTTTAACAGTGAAATGGTTTGTTCAGAGTCTGAGAGATTTCCCTTCTCTGACTGGCCAAAGAATCTGCTGTCTACACTATACAATGCTGAGAGTAAAAGATGAATTTAACTAAAACAGCATCACATGTTGATTGCAAGCTTAAAATTGGGTTCTGCACTAGTCAGGGTGTCACAAACCTCTCTTCTACAATGTAAGTTTCCCTGCTTTTTAATGTAAGAGTCAGTACCTGTAAAACCACTCCAAAGTTCAAGAACAATAAATAAAGGGGTAGCTTGCAGAGTCCAGCAGACATGGTCTAGCTGCAAAAGCAAAAGAGCTGTTCCTGTTAGATCCTTTCTGTTTTAATTTCTATGCTCAACCCTCTCCAGGAAGGGAGTTACCTAATGTATAAACACTCTGTAGTTTCTATAAAGTGTTGTCTACAAAATATGATGGAAAGTTCCGATTGAATCTGGTCCTGCACATGTATTTTACACAATGGAAAATTGAAAAGTTTGCAAGTAGAACACTGACTTCTCAGAACTAGCTGCCTATATTTCTGTAACTGAGCAAGACACTGTATGGACTTCATCAAAACCGTTGGTGTCAATAATCTGACACTAATTGAATTTAATGTGTGGGAAAGTTCAACTCAATTCAGCTAAGCAACAATTAGCAAATGATGTTAACAGGCATCTGCATAAGGAAGAACAGTACTGAAAAAACAATTATTTTGCTTCTTGAATATGATAAATAGATGCCCTGTTGAAATTAATGTACACAGCTGGCAGCTTTTTCTGAAGTTTTGGTAAAAGACACAAATTTTCTCTTCTAAGTTAAAATTCCAGAGATTGTTTGACTTTAATTAATATACAATGTGGACATATAAAAGTATAAAAAATCTATGAAAAGGAACATAAAACTACAGTTCTGTTTACAGAACTGCAGGGATGCCGCAAAGAAGTGTGACAGGCAGATCTACTTCTTTTGCGGTCTCTGAAAACAAAGGCAACAGAGAGTAAAGACATAAGCAAAACTCTCTTCATCTTTCATCCTAGAGAGAATAAGGCAGGGATTGGAAGTAAAGCACCTATGTACTGTATTACAATACAAACTTTCAAAGACTACGTTGACCGCAATGTGGTGACTATATTTGGTAAGCAGCACGTGCAGACAAATATCTACAGTAGGGTTGGGCAATACTGCAAAATATTGGTGGTACAGGTAAGTGTGAAGTACACGTACAGAGCTGATACTATGGACAGCACAGGTTTTCAACGCAAGTAGGAAAGTTGGGAGGACAGGAGTCAAAACAGCACAAGGCCATACACCAGTGTGATCCTGTACATTAATGCAACTGGGTGTACTGTATGATTACGTTAATTGCTGTGCAGAATTCTCTGCTTCAAATTTATTTAAAACAAATCTTTACAAGCATATTCTACATCTTACTGTAACTTTTACTTTTACAATAACCAAAATATACCAAGACTGCCAGGTTTTTTTTTCTTACGGAAAGCAAATACCTTTCAAAATTCCCTTGAGGGTTTCATGCTGGGTCCATTTCATCATCTTCAATTTCAGGGCATCCATTTCTACTTGGATCAATTCTATCATTTTTAATACAACCTTCATCTAAACTTTTGAATATGTACTGCATACTGTAACTAGCTAGAATGTTCCTGCCCATATGGAGAAGCACCTACACTTATGCATTGCGTAGCTCCCAAGTTCCGAAAGGCTAGATGCAGGTCCAACTGATCTGTCCCTTGGTGGATCGCAGGCCTGGGGGAGGGGTATAAGGGGAGGGGGTCCCCCCTCTCCTCCCTCTTTGAATTTAAGAAGTGTCTACACGCAAAATGGTGGCACTTTTTTTCGCAAATAAGACAACAATTTTGCCATGTTACCGCACGAAAAAAGTTCAGTACGGTACTGATTTTTAATTTGGTGGTAACCTACTAGAAAAATAATGTGTTGAGAGATCATGCCAAAATAATATGAGGGCCTATATTGCATGATACTCACAAATGACTAAAAACTCTCCTAATCACAATATTTAATTGTTAATTGTTGCCGCAATTTTTGGTGCGTTACCGGTACCATCCAGTCATGGGCGTCCGAAGAAAAAAAGTCGGGGGGGGTAAAATTTCTTTAAGGGGGGACAAAACCTCCAAGTCACCATGAATTGACACAAAGCATGCAAAAATTTCAGCCCCAAATGCCTCCCAGATCGCTGGAAATGGCATTTCTAAAGCCTATTTTCCGCATAGAAACTTGGAAAACATGTTTTGTTTGGGTTTTTGCTTTGATTTTTATACGTTTTTTCAAATTTTTGATTTTCCAGGGGGGGCAAGTGCCCCCCCTTGCCCATACCTGCGGACGCCCATGCGTCCAGTTTGCAATTTCATCTCGATATGTCACTGATGGTCGTAATATGCTGCAAGTGATTTTGAGTATACCTTCGTACATACAGCATGGCCTTCTAGCCATGAAAACACACAGTCAGAATGACAAGCACTCTCAAGAATGTTCATCTGATGGGAAACTTTGAGACAAGCCCCGCCTCTAACCCGCAAAGTGGGCATTCATTTTCTCTATTGAATGCAGCGTTGCACAAGGTTTTAACATTTACGCAGTGACAGGGATTTATTCCATTACTGCTGCCGCTGCGAAGGTTAGCCAATAGCAATGTTGAGAGAGCAAACAGGTTCGTACATACGGACTAGACCTATGCAATGTACGGACTAGGCATATGCATTGAACAGCAGCGCGAGCAGTTGAATATGCTGAAGTGTAAAATACAGTTTAGTTATCGACAAGCTCAATTATTTGTCAATTTGTGTGGTTCTCTAACCAAGAACACTTCGGAAATTTGACATGCAGGTTTTTCAGAGGGCTGGGGGGGTCAGTGGGTTTGGGTGTTCAAATGTGGGTCAAACCCGCAAAATGCGGATCACTTGGGAGGTATCGCATTGGCTTAAATACAATATGTAGAGCATTCAAAATGTTATGTTTTCAAAATTCTGGGAAAACTTATGGCATCTCACACACACCAGATTAAATAGCAATTTATGTAAAGTACAACGCAACATGTTGCTGTGTCATGCAAGAAGGGATGTTTATTGTGCATGCTTCTTAGGCATTGGTACTTTAGTTTGCTACCAAAAGGAATGCCACTGCCACATTTTGTTGTTCATAAGACTGTGTCAGTGTGTGGTAGTGTACATATTTACATACCAAGAGTGACTCCCTGCAAAGACATCCTTGTCACAGCGAGAGCAATCAACTAAAACTGTACACATGTTCATGTGAGTGATACAGTGACCAATTGACTATAATGGGTACTGTAGGGAAACTGTGAAGCTTCCCAAAGTTGGAAAGTTGTTTGGAAATTGTGACTATGCACACTATTGAACATGGGAACCAAGATTTATGATTTTATGGGGCAAAAACAGTCACAGGGGGATTTTATATGGAACTCCCATGATAAACCATCTAGCAAGAAAAGAATTGTAAGGGTTGTCTGTTTTCCTTGGTAATGAAGAATTCATAGTCTGTACATGGCCCATGCATGCTCTGATGAACAGTGCAAACTGTGTTTTAAATTGTGTGGGCTGACATAGACCTACAGTGATTTATTGCAGAAGAAGGAAGGGATATCAGACATTTCAGTGTCAGTCTGGGTATTGATTTCTGTGTAAAATATTTTAACCAGAGTTGTATTCAAGTCACTTTTCTCCAAGTCAAGTCAAGTCACAAGTCATTCATTGACAAGTCAAGTCAAGTCACAAGTCATCCAATTCCCGGGTCGAGTCAAGTCAAGTCACAAGTCACTTAATTTTCTGGCAAGTCAAGTCAAGTCACAAGTCAAATCGTTGCAAGTCAAGTCAAGTCACAAGTCATCCATTTTCCTGGTCAAATCAAGTCACAAGTCATTTTAGCTCAACTTGAATACAACATGTTGTTCATGCTGTTTTTATATCTATTACTGACACAGGATGCCAGTCAATGTTCCAGAGATGATGACTGGTGTCTTCCCCACAACGGCGTGACAGATCCTTCCAGCTACAGCTGCAATGCTGCAATTTAGCACACAAGAGCCCACTGAACAAGATACAACAGCATTCTCCAGCATGCTGAGCTAAAGAACCCCACTTGTCAGGATTCCAAATAGCATCCATCCCCTGTAATGCTTGATTAGATGAACGGTATCCCCTGATTGAATGGTCAGTTGTCCTTCGGCGACTCTTTGAGTCTTTTTTAACACCAAAATTGACCTTTGCATTGGATAGATTGCTTCTCTTTGATACTGGGTTCGGGGTCCGTAAAGGTTGGGTGAGAGACTGTGGGATTGCCCCTACACCAACCAAAATAGGCATCCCGAAAAATATCTCTCACTCTGCTGCGTCAGCTCCATGCAATTGAGAAGGGTTGTAACACTTCACTAGGGAATTAACATTGATCCATTGCCTCTCTAAATACTGGATCAGTTCAATATTGAAATAAATGCATTATGAAGGACGGAACTCAAATGTCATTTTCCAAGTGTTTCGAATGAGGTGTGGCTGCATTGACAGGGTGTGCGATGGACCCCAATACAATACGTAATTCAAACGATGAACAAAAATACTGGACATGTAATTCTATTTATAACCATGATGAACCATACACAACAAAAATTACCAAAGAATGCACAAGGATGTGTAGGAATATCTTTAAATTTCTAAGGCTGTCAGAAAATTTGCCCAGAACACTTGACAAACTTACGCTAATTAAATTAATCAGTTGATCTACACTTATTTTTATACTACTGTGTGTCAAAACACACCAATCTAGGTGACCGATTTTGCTAACGAGCACTTTTCTCCCACCTTAGTCACTCAGATCCTTCATTCAAATGATACAATTTGTTCTACACTTCACGACCAGCTTTGATGAATAACGTCAAGTAATTAATAATTACTTCTGGCTAAAAATGCAATCAGGTTTTACTGTTAACATGGGTCCCTACATATATGCCACAGAGCACATGATCTACCTAAGTGCTCCAAGAGATATGACAATAACACTTGGTACCTAATTAACGTGATTCTGAATTCAAATGAATTCTGGTGACCTTGGAATGTGTTGGGATGAATGAGGACCACATCCAACAACTTCTGTCATTGATTGGCAGGCTAGCCTGATTGATAACGCGAAGCCTAGGCTACTTACTTTTCAGAATGGGTCGTTTTCAGATGCGTGACGAAATTCGACATCGTTGCGGGGCCATCGACTACTGTGGTTCCGCATAGAGTGCATTCTGCTGTTTGTTTCGATACTGTCTATTGTAGTTTTTGAAGCAAAACAATACAACTTTTGGGACGTAAGACATGTTGAAATGTGATGGCAAGGTTACCGTTCATCTGATGTGTCGACTGTTACGGAATAATACGACGAGTTTGAGTTTCACCGTGAATATGACAAGCTTTGACAATTAACAGCCATTTGAATCGATGAAAAAATTGAAAATCTCCATGACCAGAGCTCGATATATGTTTAGATCCGAGTTATTGGACTGAGGATTAAAATAAATGAAAGAATCATTTCCTTTAACTGGGAAAATTGGACCATGTCAGGTACGTATGTACTGGCAGTACTGCTTCCGAAAATGTAAACGGAGAAACATATTCGAGTATCACGGTGCAGAAGTTGGGTCCTAATTAGCGCAGTCACATCACATATAAACCATTATGAGATTCGTAAATGGAGTCACTCTGTCTGTTCACTAATTCCACATGCTAACATATAGGGACCGACTGGCACGTGCGACTCGCGTGCACGGTATGGTACAGGCGATGTTGCGTCTCTCGTATTTCGCGGCGACACTTCAAGTTTTGCATTTTTGGACACGATCGGGAGGAAAAAATCGCCAATGTCGGCAAGTCAAATATGCTCAAGTCAAGTCAAGTCACGAGTCATTTCTCGGCAAGTCAAGTCAAGTCACGAGTCAATCACTTTCGAAATCTGACAAGTCAAGTCAAGTCACAAGTCAACAAACCTTCAAGTCAAAGTCGAGTCACAAGTCAACAGAAAGGTGACTCGAGTCGACTCGAGTCGCAAGTCATTGACTCGAGTCAACAACTCTGATTTTAACTATCACATGTCCTACAGCAACATTTATTTTTGTTGGGGATTATGGGCATATCAAAACTTGATGCAGTAGTGTACCCACATGCAAACGTAGCCTACAGAGTGTTTTGAGCCATGAATCCTGTGTTACTGAAATGCATTTTGCAATTATTGCAATGATATAGAGTTGAATTTTGATTTTGATACGAGCATATGTTACGTAACTGGCTAGTATGGCAGTCACCCATCTGCGCTTAGTTTGCTGTTGCTATGTATCTGTTGTGGAGGTTTCATAAGGTGATGAAGATGTGGACATAGAGCAAGACTCTAGGAAGAGCACTCAATAAATAGGCCTACTGTGAAGCAGTAGGACTCCGGCGGTGGCCTTGGCTTTCCCTCTGTCCACTTTTCCTTTCCAAGGTTGCCGGGTCCGGATGTGGGGCTGTTGCTGACGGTTTTGTGCTCACTGATCATGGGGGTCGGTGTGTTTTTGACTCATTTTTTCTGGCCCTTTGGGCCATCTGAAGCACCTCCGGGTGGACCAGAAAACACGAGTCTTCAGAAAAATCAGCAATTTGTTTTGTTTGGAGAGATTCCACACCAGTGGAAAAGCAAACAACTGGGCCTTTGTGTCTTAATGGATTTTATGATATTTATTGGAGGAATTGCACTTTTGTAACTTGTCCACTGATGTGGAACAGAGCCATATATTTAGATATGGCTCTCATGTTGAAGTGAGTGTAGCACCATCATTTCTCAAAACAGCAAAATGGATGCTGCTGAAATAGGTCTCCAAGTATTCTGTAACATTGTGCCTCAGAAAGTGACCTATTGTATGTATGCATATTTTTGGTAGCTATAAATAAACAAACACAAAACCAATTCCAATTGTTTAAGGATAGCGATGGTAAAATTAGCTGTCAAATGAGCTATTCATGCCGTGATCAATTTTCCTCTTACCTGTAAGTCCTGCTTTTGCAACAGCTGGATTTCTAGTGCACTGTGGCCAAGGACTCTGGTGTGGAGTAAAACGAAGTGGACATAGCATAGAGTCCTGTTCAAGGACTAGTGTGGACTAACATGGGATGCAACCTGGCACAGGATACTTCATTATTAGTAGGATAATCCATACAGTCCTTATTTGAAATTGAGACTATTATTAACCTTCTCCATGAGGTTGATCCACACCTCATGTGGCAAGTCAGCATAGTGGTAGCAAACAGTACCAACTTACCAGCAGACCAAATCGGTTAACTATGGCTGCCAATATGTTCACAAACAGTAGCAATCGAGCTTTACCAGTGTGTGTGTAGCGGAAGTCAGCAAATAAGCTGTGTTTTTGTGTATACCAGGCAAGGGCCGAGAAATGAAGTGTATACTGAGCTAATCATGAGTCCCACTTAACAAAATTTGTAACCATAAAAATATGAAAACATCTGTAAAATTCAAGGAAACTTGGCAGGAATATTTTGTAATATGCCCCCCTCATTGTGCTATATTTTGGTGTTGTTTGGATGGAGTACAAAGTACTTAGCAATCCTTATGAAGTAATCTTAAGTCAATCACTTCATAAGACAAACTAATAAAAGACTAAAAATTAGCACATTTAGGGCAAGTTTTTCAATCAATCATACAGATTAACCTCCCTTCTATCGGAATTCTTATTAAGAACTGTATAAAAGACATTTTGGTCACTATTTTTAGTAATTTTTGCAAATCTCTGGTTCATACTTTTGCCAAAACTTGAAAATCTAGCCATGACTAATGTTTTTGCTTCCAAAATAAAAATGATGGTGACAAAAAGTCCTTTTTGAAGTTTTTTGAAGAATATGCATTGCACATCATTCTAACATTGCAATCACATTGCACTAGGGTGTCCATTCCTTCATGACAGGAAAGGAGGACAACCCTCACTACTATCTGAGCGAAGCGACACCATGAGCTGGCACGTAGCATACCAGAAAAATTTTGTCCTTTACAAACCCCCAGATGGCCAGAAACGGCCCTTCCCGGTGTTCTAAGCTACATGATTGCAGTCGTGAAAATGGGTGTGAAAAGTTTTACATTAGAATTTTCAAAATGGAGGAGTTTCAACGTCAGGAGCCGTGTGAACCCAAACCGAGGACAGGGTGCTCAAAAGCCAGATTGTCTGGCAAAAAGCCGGAGGAATGGACACCCTACATCGCACCTACATGCTGCCCTGGCATTAAAAGGCAGTGATCTACTCATGATAGTGATCAACTCATGATAACTTTCTAAATAGCCTTTCGTATAGGATCGTACTGTAATGCTGGGTCCTGTTCAAGGGCTAGGCCTAGGCGTATCTGAGTCAGTACTGCCTAGCCCTTGAACAGGACCCAGCATTACGTTCCTATGCTATACACTTCATTTCTGGGCCCTTGCCCGGTATACACAAAAACACAGCTCACTTGCCTACTCACGCGTGAGTAGGCATCCCTCACGTCCCCAAAAAGATACCTTTTCTCACCAAACTTTCCACAGATGATCTTTGTCATCACCTTCACCTTCCACACAAGTCTTTTAACGAAGTAAGACCTTTAAGAGGGAAATTTTGGCTGGATAATTCTGCGAGTAACGTTAAGCCTGTGCAGATTATTTTTTCAGTTGAAGAAGTCAGTGTTTGTCATGTGATCTCATTTAAAACGGAGAAACCTACGCATTGACTGTACAATTTCATAATGTACAGAGAGCTTACTATATGAAGTACAAGTATTGACTAGCCGCGCGTACTAATTGGTCTTCGACAGCTTGTCTAGCGGAAGTCCTTCCCATCATGCAATACAGTAGCACTGTAGCAGACGATCAAGATGTCGATGTTACTGCGAAGGATGGCACCACATTTTTCCTGCCTTTTGCTATGAATTTACTGGTATTAAACATTCCAGAAGGTATAAGTGGTATCTAAGAATGCTCAAAATCATTACATTAACTCAAATCTGTTCTATAAACCATTCGATCGTAATTAGAGCTCGGTTTGTTGTTTTGGCTTAAAACATTGTTACCTTTGTACATGTAGGCCAGTGACCGTAGTAAGGAGGGACTACAAGGAGCGAATTATACGGTCACGTTCAGTGACTAGTACTGCCAGACATTCCCAAAATGAACAAGTCACCTTCCCTGCTCTCCTTTTAATGGCTTCTTCTTCTTCTCTGGAAATACGTTGTGAACTCCCAAAGAGCACAAACGCAAGGGGCTAGAGAGCAGGATCAGCAAGACGCCAGGCGGCACCTGAAGGTGTCCAGGGTCTGCAAATTGACTGTCTTAATGGGTAGTTTGTTCCAATCAAGGATAGTTGATGGAAAGAAGGAAGATTTTAACTGGGCGGAAGATTTATACTCAGCTCTCAGCAATGATGGCTAGGCCTAACAGTTTGGCCTAGCCTACAATGTCGTAATTTAACAATCAGATAGAGAACAAAATTGATGCGGGCAAGGGAAATCATGTTGAGTTTGAGGGATCACAGTATCTTTTTTCACTATCAGCCATAGGCCTACAGTGATTTCGTTTCGTTTTTTTCGGGGATTGAAGCTATAGGCCTAATGCAGATTTCGCGTATCTGCTCTCAGCAATGATTCATGCAACATGACTATTGACAGTGGCATGTAGTGGAACTGCAGTTCTGTATACAGATATTCGCCACAGATCCACAATCGAATTCGAACTGCGATAAACTTTACTGAGGCCAGTTTATACAACGTTCATAAAACACATTTGGCAAAAGTAACAACAAATTGTGTGGAAGCGAGACCTGTATTAACAAATGTCACGTAAAAGTTACCATTTTTTCTGCAGGTAATTTTCTTTCGCTCAAAAGCCTTTTTATTTTCAGGATTCGGCGATCCTCTCTTGTTCGGTCGTGATTGACTTTGGTATCCAAGGCAACAACTTGACAATTTCTGACATCACAAGCCAATATGGTACGCCGGACGTAAGTAAATGCGAAAATAATTTGGATGAACACACATTTACTGCTGGTGTGATGCCGATTTCTATCCTTTTTTCCTTTTTATTTTTTTTTTTTTTGGGGGGGGGGGTTCTCAAGTTGGAAATTATATTTGGCACTTGTCAAAAGTCTAAAAATTGAAGTTTATGTAGGTATACACCCAAAATGATAAATAAATTACATCGCCTGGTCACCTGGTGGATAAAACATCTAGGATGAGAAGCGCGTCCAACGTCGTTTCCATACAAGATACGCTGTCGCAGACATTTCAAGTTTATTCTGAGAAAAAATACACCACAAGATTCAGTTCTCGGCCCAGTTATCTCAATAACTCTTTTAAATCTTATATAAGTAAGTATTAGGCCCTACAGGAAGGGTAGCAATAAGGATGCCTGACCTCAGTACAAGGCTAATATTTTCTTGGTCACCGACAGACTTGGCCCGGCCGGGCAAATGTCTTCCAATTATGATGTGCAAGAAACTTCATTTCGGTCCTTTAAGTTTCAGTTATTATTATTACATGAACGGCATAGATGTCGAGTGAAATCTGGGTGTTGTTTTGCCAGAGCTAATATAGTGATCGGATTGATCAAGAGAAATTTTAGAATGTAGAATGTAGAAATTTTAGATGTAGAAGCAGTTGGTAAAAACCAAATTATAAATGTACAGCTCACGTGTACAGTCCATCCCAGTAAAGGACAAGTTTCTTTTTGAAACAAGCATGGGCGTCCGCAAGGGGGGGGGGCAAGGGGGGCACTTGCCCCCCCCCCCTGGAAAATCAAACTTGTGAAAAAAATAATTAAAAATTAAAATAAAAAAATTAAAAATAAATCATCAAAATACCTTCACTCACAGCGTCAGTTTTTACTCGTGAAATATGCGGACAGTTGACCAGGAATAGCAAAAGAGAAGATGGTGCAGTATGCTGAATAGTGAAATCGTAATTTGGGGACCATCATTCGTGATATCTATTGGAAATTTGTAATTTTAAAAACTATGTACTAGCCTAGTTGTCAGGTATGTAGTGTGCATATGGCATCCGTCCATTGATGAATGCGTTGGTCTTGGTTTGGTCCCGGGTGTATGCATGGTTCATAATTAGGTAACGGACATAGGCCTATATAGGCTGTTTGACAGTTGTAAGTTTTATCGTGCATAGGCGTGCGAGGCCGCTACCGAGAGGCAGATTTCCCTTCAACAATTTTTTGCATTGAAAATTCTAAATATCTAAAAATTACAGACATGAAATTCCTGTTTCAGGGCTAGGTACATGCAGCTTATAACACTCGCCAAGTGTCGTTTCCGGCCATCTGGAGGGTTTGTAAGGCCCAAAATTTTCTTGTACGCTCCGCGCCAACTGATGATGGCGCTCCGCTTAGATAGTGTACACAATTCAATCATCCATGATTTTCCCTTCAACAATTTTTTACATTGAAAATTCTAAATATCTAAAAATTACAGACATGAAATTCCTGTTTCAGGGGTGGGTACATGCAGCTTAGAACACTTGCCAAGTGTCATTTCCGGCCATCTGGAGAGTTTGTAAGCCCAAAATTTTCTTGTACGCTCCGCGCCAACTGATGGTGGCGCTCCGCTTAGATAGTGTACACAATTCAATCATCCATGAATGATCTTGCCCCCCCTTACAAAAATTTCTGCGGACGCCCATGGAAACAAGTTCTCATAAGAGCAACAGGAAAACCCACCACTGACTAAACTGATGAAAGAAAGCGCATTGGTTTGGTTTCAATGTAATTTTTGGCTCTGCTAGTATGTTTCAACATTTTTTCTGTGTCAAATGATCCTAGATGAATACTGAAAACCACCACGGTTAATTAGTATACTCCTTCTAAGTGCAACAACATCCTCCGTCGTGCACTTCATGGAAGTAGCGCAATTGGGGTATAAGAAGTGAGGGGCAGGACTAACAAGAAGGGAATTTACTGACAGCAGATGGTCAATGAACCAAAAATTTTCAAATCGTATCACTTCACATAGGCGGCGGAGGATTTTTTCTATGGGGGGGGGGGGGCACAAGTTTTCGCAGACAACATAATGACGGTGACGTCGTAAGGCCTCCGGTTTTGTGCAAAGCGCAAAATCCCTTAAGGGGCTTAAGGACCCCTGGTGGGGTCCAGGGGCAAAGCTCCGGTGGGGATTCAGGGGGAGAAGCCCCGGAAGGTCGGCGATTTTAGTGTTTTAGAGGCTCCAAAATGGTCGAAAATCATATTCAAATTAAGGCTTCTAACCAATGAATTTAATACAAGCGTGGGGTGAGGTAAGGGAAGAGAATGGACTCGTGAAGTACTATTGCATTTGGTTAAGGAGAAACATTACAGTAATTTTAGGGGGGGATAAGTCAAAATGTGAAGCTACTCAAAATTGAACATGTGATTGATAATCTGAGGCAGGGTATTTTTACGAAAGAGATCCAAAGTGTTTGGGGCATTTTATTAATAGGGAGTTCTATTTCAGATCCCGAGCCAATATGCGTGGGGTCCAGGGGCCCATCAGCAGGCCTCCGGGAGCTCTGACATTTTCGGCTTTTTAGTGGACTTAATGGAATCAAAAAGTTCCTTTGTACAGGTATTATTAATAATCCTGAAATGGACATTTTACTGGGGTAAATGCGTTTCATTGGGGCCAATAAGGGGACTGGGGACATGCCCCTTACTCAGTATTTTTAAAAGGGCCGGATTTGGGAAGAAGAAAGATAATTTGAAAAGGAAGATAGCTTGCAAATTTTTTTTTAACTGTTTGAAGGGCGAAAGTAAACTCTCCTACAGGTTTTCGTTAATGTGGGGGTCCAGGGGGCGAAGACTCAGGGAAGCTTTGCAACTTTTGCACTCTGAAAAGTAATAATTGAGCCAAAACATAGCTGAAATGTAACTTAATAAAAGCAACTTAAAATTTATTTTTCGACATTTAGTTATTGGGGGCCTTGTCCTCCCTCAGATCTCATTTAAAAATGGGGGGAAGGCCCCCTGGCCCTCCCGCTTCCGCCGCTTATGCTTCACATGTTACCCCCACACCCGTTTAGCTGGGATCCCCATTACCCCCAATCCAACCTATAAACACGGCACATAAAAGCAAAATCTGATAGAGACACCGGCATCACACGGGGACACCGAAAAGTGTTAATTTGCAAGAGAATTCACCCCAATTTGAAGTAGTGTAGTAGACTGTCCTGTTTCATGATTGGCTGTTGAAACTCATGTTACCAGAGGCGTAACTACAGTGAGGCAGTGAGGCAGGGGGCGATTGAACTCCTTGCTCTGAAAAGTGAAAAATTCGGAAATTTGCCATTCGTGACACCAGTCATTTACAGTGTGGTTTTCCCAACTCTTCTTCCATGAAATCCCAAATTCTCTCCAACAGATGCTCCATTTTGTAATTTTTGTTTTACAAACGCAAAATTTTCCTCGCAATTTGCAGTTAATGCATTCGTGTTCGCTCATAAACCAATGTGGAAAACTTTTCCGAATTCTGGAAATCCAGTGATATTGGCAACTAGAGTGCTATTTTCATGAATTTTCTTTCATTCAGTTCCAAATTTTCTCTAATAAAAGCTCTTGAGTTTAAGGTCATATCAAGTTTTGGTATGTTAGAAGGGCACTAATTCTAAGAATTTTGGTGAAACTTGCATTGAAATCCGATGTGTGGTTCTCAAGAAATGAGCAAATAGAGCTGTCACATTTTCAACACAGTGACCTTGAAGCAAGCATTATGACATCATATCCCCACAGTAATGGACAAACTTTTGTTTTTCTTTAAACTTTACAACCTATTTTCTCCTCAACAATCCCATTTTATCAAAATATGATTAAATAAGTGGCATGAGAACTTTTCAAACTTTGCAATCCTCATGGAGAGGTTCCATTCCTAGTAAAGTCAAGGTCAACACAAAAGTCTAAAAACAAAGGGGGACAAAGCATTCCTTGTCAATGTGAGGAAGTGGTATAATCTCTGCTGCCCTCAAATCACTTTGAAACACAAATCTAGTATCTCCATTTGTTGATATCTCAAGAGATACATGTCCAATTTGAATGGAAATTTCACCACACTAAGAAGATTTAGTTCTTCTTTCACATTTTGTTGTTTAAACTTCCCCTTTAATATGTCTTCTGACAGCCGCAATTTGTAGGCTTCGGATATCATTGTGTAGAAAAAACGATCTTTGGTCACGGAGCAATCTCAGAATTACCAGTAAGAAATACAGATTCTTCAGTAATTCCGGAACTTTTCACAGTTTTATATATATAGGAAACCCAGAATCCAAATTGTTCTTCAATGCAAGCTCCATATTCAATTTCAAATATTTGCAGAAACAAGAGCCTTTCTTTTTTCTTTTTGGTATTTCTTGTATCAAATGTCCGTCGACGATTATTAAATGTGAAGTTTGCGGATATATTGCAGTACGGCATATTTCGCCGTAGCCCACCGGAACTTGTGTGCCGATTAAACACCACAGAAGCCCAAGTGGAGAGACCAGACCTGCAGCCTTCAAGGTGGTGAAACATTGCTTAGATTGCAACATGCTGAGAAGACTAGCCTGCCGTTGTTATTTGTTATTATCTGACATATCAAGAGCGCCACAGCACCGATCCTAAACATCCGACGTGTGGATACATATAGCGTCTGACAAAAATCATTAGTTGGGACAAAAATAGGTAAATTTGCGACAAAACTTGCTCCATCCACTGTGTTAAAAGAGAACGACGAAATGGTGTGGCAAAATAAGTGTTAGTTTTGGTTGGTTGTAAATAGTGTAAGTACTGTACATAGATTGTAACTATGGAAAGTGAACCCGCTTCCCCTCCTGAAACTTTGCGGTTTTGGCATTTCGGGGAGCGAGTTGTGCGGTAGCCTGCATAGCACCTCAGTTTGTGGCGACGATCCCCTTTCGGCTACCGCCCCTCCGATTTTTTCGTAGCGATGAGCTGGAGGAAAAATGTTCGTCCGCCCCGCGGGCTAGTTGTGCGGTGGTTTGTTGCGTTGGGTGTTTCGTTTTGGTATCTTTCTGGTCGTATTTGTTCCCGGTTTCTCGGTGCAGGGAGGTGTGAATTGATATAATCAAACCTCCCTGCTCGGTGTTTAATTGTGGCTCTTCGGGCAGTGATGTTCACTTTTTGTTTATCAACGAGATACCCGTGTTCGAATGTCTTCGGTTAGCAGTAGGCCTATTTGTTTCGTCGGTTTCTTTAGTTTGGGGTGATATGTTGCGGTTCGGTATTTTGGGTTTTCATTCCGCCGTGTCCGTTTTTCAGCACGTCAAAAGAAAAATAAGTGTTTGCCGCAACAAAATCGCTTCTCGGCTTTCTGGCTAAGTAACTCACCTTTGTATATACATAGTTCACTCCACAAACTAAAAAAAAGTATCTGTTCTTTTCATCCAGTCTCACTGGAGCCATTCATTACAGACCAATGATGTAAATGGTCTGAGGGCCGTGAGCTTTTTCAGTCAAGTATATGTCCTTCAGTGGACGAATCTAAGTTCCTTGGGAAGCAGTTCCGGCATAGTTTGGCTTCGTCGAACGGCTCTTTGCCAGAGAGTTCGGAGGACTTTAGAAAGTTGACTTAACAAAATTTACAGCTACAGTATTTCAATAGGACCTCTTTTTTTAAAAAAATGCTTCTTTCTTCGAGCAGTAAAATAGAATTCAGACTACCTTAGCACTATAACGCAATACTCTTTAAATGCTGTTTGGCAATGTAGGCCTTATCGTAATTACCGTGCTCTTTTATTCATCCCTGCAATAACGCACTGTGGGATATATTCTCTTCACACCTCTCCTGTCTTATATGTTGTTTTCTGTGAAAATAATTTACAGGAAACAAAATAAGACAGATCTGGGAAGGTATGCGTCTGATGAGTGGACATAAAAATGATAAAAATTCTTGTTCTTTGCCTTGTATTAATGTTGATTATGTCAATTTATGACCTGAACAAATTTTACAACCGGTTCGATGATCATGATTTCTCTGCCCAACATGAAAGCTTTCATAACTTGCTTTCTGATTCTGAGCTTAACTTAAAAGTGAGTGAAAGGGAGGTTTTTAAGCCTTTTTCCAGCCTTAATATTTCCAAAGAAGCTGGACCTGATAAGCTCTCATGTAAAGTCTTAAAACAATGTGCAATTCAATAGTCTCAAATTTTTATCGTCATTTTCAATTTGTATTTTAAAGGTAGGCCTACATTTATCCCTAATTTATGGAAGCAATCTTATATCATACTTGTGCCTAAAAAAGTAAAATATCTTGTTTGAATGACCTTCGACCTGTTGCTATTACTGCTGTACCAGGGAAATTTGCGAACGTATTTTCTTACAATTTTTTAGACCTTTAGTGACACCTTTTTTAGATCCTCTTCAATTTATTTATCAATCAAAACCTAGTTGTGAAGATGCTATTTTAACTATTCTCGACGGATTGTATTCACATTTGAAATTATCAAGCAAAGGTCATAGTGTACGTATTTTATTCTTTCATTCTTCTTCAGCTTTCAACAATATATACAACCCCACGTATATTCCCTCTGGCTTCATTCATTGGGTTTTTACTACCTAACCAACAGGTCACAGTTTGTAAAACTTAGCTCCAATTGTCATTCTGATTTTCTGAATTCAAACACAGGAGCCCCCAAGAAACTGTTTTAGCACCCTCACTTTCTTTTTACTTTATATACATGCGATGCCAGATCATCTGAAGATTCTTGCCCCTTGTTATATTTGCTGATGATACTGCTCTTATTGGGTTGATTAAGGGAGACGACCGTGACAAATTTTTAACCCAGCTTAATTCTTTTGTTAATTTCTGTGCTGATAAGTTCTTAATTTTAAATGTTTCGAAGACAAAGGAAATGACCCTTTATTTCAAAAATAATGCCACCCTCTACCTCCTGTGCAAATCAAGGATTCTGTTGTTGATCGCATTTATACGTATAAACATCTTGGGATAGTGATTGATGACACTTTGACATGGGGAGATCACGTTGATATTTTGATATAAAGAAACTTAATTCTATATTATACTCTCTTAGAAAACTTGCCAATTTTGATGTCCGTCCTGAAATATTGTCCATGTTTTACTGTTCAATCATATGTGGTATGTTTCGTTACTGTCTTGTCTGCTGGGGAGGAAATGTTAGTCATACAGCAAAGAAACGCATTGATAGCATCATCAGAAAAGAAAGATATGGGATTGGGGAGTCTAAGCCTTCCCTGGATTCTATCTATGATGAGCTCTTAACCTCAAAACTGAAATTTCTCATGGGTGATCAAAGTCATCCATTGTTTTACTTCACTGAGGATAACCTAATGAAAAGCCGGAGACTGAGACTTCCCACTTTAAAATCCAATAGATACCGTGATTCATTCCTGCCACGTGCAATTAAATGTTTTAATGAGAAAATTTTACTGGATAATTTTTTCATATACGTATATAATATTCTGATGTTTATTTTTGTACGTTTGTACTTTCATATTGTAGCGAAAACGCAAGGTAAGCGCCCTCCTTGCACGGTACCTTTAATCTGTCACATGAAGCAAGTTGACCCCTGACCTGCGTAATTCTAATTAGCTGTTATCGTGTGACTTGTCACGACCTAGTGCCATGTTTCTTTTGTTACCCGTGCGGGCCGGATATCACGTGTGTAGATTCCCGCCGGCTCACACTTAGCCTCGTGGGTTGATAGCGAGTGGAAGCAGACAGGAAAGCGCTAAAGGAAGAGACGTTGTACTCCCTCGGTTCAAAAAGTAACGTGAGTTTAAGTCGTAATTCTTAGGAGTAATCAATTAATAGAGTGACAGTTAATTCTTTTAGGCCCACTATAGAAGAGTGAAGCGATCGTTAAGTGAAGTAAGGCAATTATAAAGTCGTCGATTGTATATGACGTGTGATAATCAATGTACCGTTAGCTCATTGCTTCGTAGGCCTGTGTATTGAGATTTGTACAGAATTTACTATTAAGCTTCTACACAACGGTGTCGTTACCTTGGGACCGTTGGGACGAAATTATTCCGTAAAAGTCAGTGTGTATAATCTTCCGGCCTAAGGGTAACCTTACAAGTAATTAACAATCTATATAGACAGTTAACGGGTCTTAAGTTACTGTCGGTGACCTGAATCTTTGAAATTATATCAGCATTGAACCCTAAGCTGGGGAAATTTAATAGTAGCTAAATGGTTCCGGTCAGTGTGAAGCGGCCGGCATAAGTTAAAAGTGATAAGAGAAATAGACGGATCATTTAGGCTGAATGCACTTTTCTGGGACAGATAATTAGTTCATTCGAGTGGTTTAAGAGTAAAATGGCCCGGGCAGAACTATGTTTTAGACTTGTTTAAGTCAGTATGTCCCCTGCTGAGACCATCTAGATTTTATCCCTTTTCTTGAGTGAGGTTTATAATTTAGGGGAGCTTTAACAAGTGATTCTTACGGGTGATCAGTGCTCGTAAGTCATAATGGCTATGAGTAACTCTCGCGAGCAGGTAGTGCTCACGAGCAGGTTGTGCTCACAACAGGTAGTGCTCACGAGTAGCAGTGTTCGCGAGCAGGTAGTGCTCACGAGCAGGTAGTGCTCACAAACAGGTAGTGCTCATGAGTAGCAGTGTTCGCGAGCAGGTGGAGCTCACATGTAGTAGTGCTCACGAGTAGGGGGACTCATAGGTAGGGGTGCTCACGAGTAGATGTGACCAGTGAGTAAGTTCAAGAGTAGCTTAAACTGTCACCTGTCACTAAGTTTAATTTGGTCGTAAAAGTAAAAGTAAGTGATTGTACGAGTTGCGCTTACTCACAATGATGGCTCACCAATCAAACCGAATCGGGATGTACAATTGCTAAATAAAATTGATTGAGAATCAATACTCGACCTATCTTCATCTTTGTGTGTGTGTGCTTCTGTTATACTCTACTGCGACTGGAAACGCTGTTGGAGGACGACGGCGAGCGTTACACGTGGTGGTAGCGGTGGGATAATTGGCCAGTGCAGATGTCCGAGAACAGCCGGGAAAGCAGTCGGATGGGCAGATCAAGTCCAGTTTCCAGTTCTGCAGAGTCATGGGTAGACATACTGCAGAGGCAGACAACGAATGGGGATCAAGACGGACAACATCATAGCGCATTTTCCAGTCAACCAGATGGTGATATCCGGGAAACGTCAACCACAGGGCCGAGTCGGAGGCAACACAGTGCAGAACCCTTGATTTCTTTGGATTCAGGGGGTATGCAGAGGTCACCACAACGAGCCGAGTACGAGGTGCTCAGTACTACGGAGACAGATGGACCGAGGAGGCCAGCAGCCCAACGAGATTATGAACAAATATCACACAGAGAAGACAGGTGTCAATTGCAGAGCGGTTTCCACGTAGAGTAGGGGTCAATCCAGAGGAGTTACCTAATACTGTTGGTGGTTACCCTCCCCCTGTTAATTCATGGCTTGACGGGATGGAGAGGGATAGAGGTTATGAGAATAGAGGGCGTCCCGTTACTTGTTCAAGGGAGCAGACAAACCAATTCAGCCAATATTTGCCCCCTGAGCCCGAAATCCCAGAAAGGTATGAGACTACAGGAAATAGGGGCAGGCCAAATGTTCTCCCACCCCCATTCGATGGAACAGGGAACTGGGATGATTATATGGTTCAATTCGAGCTAATAGCAGAGCTTAATAGATGGGACCAAGGAGCAAAAGCTTTGTACCTGGCTGCCAGTTTAAAGGGACAGGCTAGGGCTATTCTTAGTGACCTAGATAATACACATAGGAGGGATTATAGTCAGTTAACAGCAGCCCTTGCAAACAGGTTCAGTCCTGCTAACCAGACACAATTATTTAGAGCAATTCTGAAGAACAGGACTAGGGACCCAAAAGAAACCATACCACAACTGGCGCAAGAAATCAAAAGGCTTACATTGCAGGCATACCCGGCGGCTCCCTATGAAATGGTTGAAACCCTAGCCCGGGATTATTTCATTGATACCCTGGGAGATGCAGACACAAAGTGGAGAGTATACCAGTCAAGACCTCGGAACCTCGCTGACGCTGTGGAGGTAGCTGTAGAACTAGAAGCCTTCTACTTAGCCGAAACAAAGAAAGGGAACCTCCGCAGACCCATGGCAAGAGCAATAATGCCCCCAGCAACTGATGGAGATAAAGTGGGGAAACAAATAGAATCCATTGGTGAGGCTCTCAAGACCCTGACCAGTAGCATAGAGAAAATGCAGACGCAGATTGTCAGACAACAGACGCAACTTCGAGACCTGGAGGAGAACCAACAGAAGTCAACAGGTCCACCACGGAGTGAACAGAGAGTTAACTACAGGTCGTGGCAGGAGAATGAGAGACCACTACCAAAGTGTTGGCGCTGTGGTAAGCCAGGGCATTTGAAGAGAAATTGCCAGGAACCACCCAAAGAAGCTGAAAGGACACAAAATGAAAATCGTCAGGAAAACTACCAGCAGCCGAGCTTACAGGCCGAAGGTCGGCAGTAGACAGTGACATTAGGCCTGCAGAATTTAGTGTGAGAGGTTATGGGATAACGGATAACAATGCAGGGATCAGAGTAGATGGTTTTTTGCAAGAGGTGCCGGTTTCCTTTCTGGTCGACACAGGGGCAAATATAACCATTATCAATCCTAGAGTGTATGCTAGTATCCCAGAGAATAAACAACCTAAATTGTTTGCTGCACCGGTCAAAATGTTACTTGCTGATGGTAGTACCTTTCCCTTTCTAGGGCGAGGAGTGTTTCAAGTGTGTGTTGCTGGGAGAATCATTGAGCATGATGTATGGGTTGCTGAAATTGGGTTGGACGCCATTTTGGGGCTTGACTTTCTAAGAAAGCACCAGTGTAGTTTGGATGTTCTCGGGGGAACCATATCATGGGACAAAGTACACGTAGGGGAGCAGGGGAGCCACAGGTTGATGGGGAGCACCCTGATGATGAGGTGCTGGGATCTTGTCGGATAGTTTTGTGTGAAACAGTGGTGATTGCCCCAGGTAAAGAATCAGTGATATGTGGAGAACTTTCAGGGATATTTTAAGGAAATCGCGGACTTGTGGAGCCAGCTGAAAAATTTGTAAGTAGGCACGGCCTACTGGTAGGCAAATTGTTGGTCGATCCACAAAACCCTGTAGTACCCTTAAGAGTGTTCAACCCTAGTTTCGAACCCATACGAGTGTACAAAGGCACAGTAGCAGGGTTTCTGGAGGAGGTCGTAGAGGTAATTGGGATGGAAGATAGTTCTTATGGTAACCTGGCGACACCAGTTCGAACTGTGAAAACTGCTACGGATAAAGGCCAAGACACGGAGGAATTCCCGCAACACCTCGTTGGATTATTGGAATCATGCGGTGGTAGACTTGAAGAAGAACAGTACGGACAGCTGAAAGACCTGTTGAGCCAGTATGGTGATGTGTTTTCCAGATCTCCCAATGACTTGGGGCGAACAACAGTTGTAAAGCATACCATTGATACAGGAGCTGCCAAACCTATCAAACAGCGAGCCAGAAGAGTTCCTGTTCAGCAAAGACAAGTAGAGAGAGATCTTGTAACCGAGATGCTCAATGCTGGGGTAATAGAGCCATCCGCCAGTGCTTGGTCGTCACCGGTAGTGCTCGTTAAGAAAAAGAATGGTAAAACTCGGTTTTGTATTGACTACAGGAAGGTTAATGCTGTGACTTCCAAAGATTCCTACCCTATCCCACGTATAACAGATTCGCTCGATGCTCTGAGTGGTGCGCAATGGTTAACAACACTTGATCTTGCTAGTGGATACTGGCAAGTCGGCATGGAGGAGAAAGATAAGGAGAAGACAGCGTTCGTGACTGGCGAGGGGTTGTTTCACTTTCGAGTTATGCCATTTGGATTATGTAATGCGCCTGCAACTTTTGAGAGGCTTATGGACCGGGTTTTGTCTGGTCTTCATTGGCAGGTGTGCTTAGTCTACCTAGACGATGTGATAGTGTACGGTTCCACGTTCGAGGAAAGTCTGGGGAGGTTGAAAGAAGTCTTTGACAGACTGAGAGCTGCAAATCTAAAGTTAAGTCCCGAGAAGTGCAACCTCTTTCAGTCCAGTGTTACATATTTGGGGCATGTTGTTTCTAAAGAAGGAGTGGCTACCGATCAACAGAAAATTGCAGATGTGACAAAATGGCCTAGACCGAAGAATCTCACTGAAGTAAGCGGCTTTTTGGGGCTGTGTGGCTACTACAGAAGATTTATCAAGGGATTTGCGGACATAGCCGCACCTCTATTCAAGTTGACGGAGAAGAAGCAGGCATTCGATTGGAATTCAGATTGTGAGACAGCCCTCCAAAAGCTGAAAGAAGCGTTGACTTCAGCACCAGTCCTTGCGTACCCAGACACCACCGGTAAATTCATTCTTGACACAGACGCTAGCGATTTTGGGGTTGGGGCAGTTTTGTCGCAAATCCAGGACGGTGAAGAAAAGGTGATCAGTTACTTCAGCAAATCCATGACAAAGCAAGAGAAGCGATGTTGCATCACAAGGAAGGAGCTTCTGGCAGTTGTTAAGGCAGTGAAACAGTTCCACCCCTACCTCTATGGAACCAAGTTTCTAATAAGGACTGATCATGCTGCCCTAAGGTGGCTTATGACATTCAAAAACCCCGAAGGACAGATTGCCAGATGGCTCGAGCTGCTGAGCACATACCACTTTGACATTCAGCACCGTCCAGGGAAAAGTCATGGCAATGCCGATAGTTTGTCTCGTAGACCGTGTGAGACTGATTGTAGACATTGCAGTAAGAAGGAGGAATACAGCAAGGAAGGTGAAAAGCCGTCGTCCTGCCCGTCTAACGAGAGATCTAATGTAGTTAGCAAGGAATCCCAGGGAAAACACACAGAGGAGAGCGTCTCACCACCAGACACTCTAGTTGCAGCAGTTACGAGGGGAGATCAGGAATTAGAGGATCCACCATGGTTACGGCAATGGTCCTTGGAAGCCATTAGGAACGAACAACTCAAGGATGTGGAAACAAGAAAGGTTATTGAATGGAAAGAGGAAAGCACGCTGAGACCAGAGGCTCAAAATATTTCGAGGGAAAACGAAGAGTTGAAGAACTATTGGGCACAATGGGAAAGACTTGATGTAAGGGATGGCGTTTTGTGCCGCAGATGGGAGAGCCACGATGGTAGGGAGATAACCTGGCAACTAGTCGTACCCAGGGGTCTAAGAACAGAAATCTTGGAACTACTACATGACAACCCTACGGCAGGCCACATGGGGATTAAACGGACACTTCGAAGGGTGCAGAAACGATTTTACTGGCATGGTTGGAGAAGGCAAGTAGAAAGGTGGTGTAAGGCATGTATTGTATGCCAAGAGAGAAAAATGTCCAAGACCAAGGGAAAGGCAAAAATAAAAATTCAGCCAGTGGGAACCCTTTTGGAAAGAATAGCGATAGATATTCTGGGTCCGTTGCCTTTAACCGATCGAGGGAACAGATATATAATGGTCGTTGCCGATTATTTCACCAAATGGGTAGAAGCGTATGCCATTCCCAACCAAGAAGCTACCACTGTTGCCACCGCTCTCGTAAATGAGTTCATCTCTAGATTCGGAGTTCCCGACAAGCTGCACACAGATCAAGGCAGGAATTTCGAGTCCCAAGTGTTCAAAGGAGTGTGTAACCTGCTGGGAATTCAGAAAACTCGCACAACGGCACTGCATCCACACAGTGATGGGATGATAGAGAGAATGAACCGTACACTTGAAGAGATGTTGTCAAAGACAGTTGACAAAAATCAGAAGGACTGGGATCAATGCCTCCCGTTGACCCTTATGGCATATCGCTCATCTCGACAGGAGACAAGTGGTATTTCACCAAACGAGATGATGCTGGGCCGGGACATAGCTTTACCTGTTGACTTGCTTTCCGACAAAGTATCGGTGGAAGAAGATAACCAGAATCAAGAGGTTGTTTCGCAGAACCAGTATGTAATGAGACTCCAAGAGATGCTAAGGGAAACCCATAAACATGCTCGGGATTGCACAGAAATAGCCAGTAATAGGCAGAAAAGGAACTATGACCGGGATGCAAGAGAAAACGAGTTCAGAAAGGGTGACAGGGTTCTCCTGTACAACCCTAATAGGAAAAGAGGGCTGAGTCCAAAATTAGCTCGAGACTGGGGGGGGGGGGTCCATGGACAATAGTGGATAGACTAAGTGATGTGAAGTTTCGCATCAAGAACGGGGACACCGGACGAACGAGAGTTGTCCACCACAATAGACTGAAGACGTTGGAGTCACGGGAGACTGAAGTAGCTACTACTAAGAAGGAGCCCACATATTGCACAACCGGTGTACAGACTGATGAGACTGAAAAGATGACTGACCAAGGATCGGAAAGTTCGGGTTCGTCCCAACCACCAAAAGGAGGGAGCCAGCCCACAAGTCTGACTCAAAGGAGAAGGAAACCGCCTGAGTGGCACCAAGATTATGTCATGTAATTCTCGGAAGTAATCCAAAATTGCAGTGAAAAGTTAATTGTTTTTCTCTTTTCTATTGCAGATGGAGTTTATTGACACGTTGGACGAGAAAGAGCTGGAGTTGGCCCGGGAGTATAGATGTCGGATCTGTAAGGAAAGGCTCAAAACTGTAGGCAAGCTGAGAGAGCATCTTCAAAACAAGTATAAGTCGGCCAGGTTCAAGTGTAATAAGTGTGAGTACAGCTCAGATAGGAGGGGGAATCTCGCAAAACACATTGATGTTACACATACAAAGTCGAAAGAGGCAGCTGCCAAATTACCGAGTAGGGCTACTCCCAAAACACAGAGGACAGAAGAAATCGAGGACAAGACCCATAACCACGACGTAAGGCGGTGTGTGACGAAGACACCCCGAGTCCAAAGACAAGTGGTACCGTATGCACCGAGTCTGACGGAGCTGCTAGCGGAAAGCCCAGAAGATTGCAGGCTGAAGATAAAGGAGTCTGAACGCCCTGTGCAGGAAGTGACCAACACGCCAGTCAGTCCAGACCATCAGAGTTCAGGAGTGGATTCACCCAAGACTATACCGATTGACAACCCTGGAGATCGAGGCCAGGATCCGCGGCTTTTCAGAGGGCTACTCTCGGGTAACCAGACGGCAACAGAAGTCAAAGTGAGTGAGGCTAGAGTAAGAGCTCGAGACTTGTCCAGTGCGTCAACGTCGTGTTCCTGGCAGATGAAGCGTATCGCCGGAGACAAAAAGTTATATGTGGTGACGACAGAGACTGCTGTCAGCCCAGGAGGTACGTTCTACAGAGCAGTGAAGGAACAGTACGAAGGCCAGTAGTAGATGCAGACGATTGCCATGAAGTTTTGTTAAGTTTGACATGTTTAAAGACTGACATGAATTTTGTTCTTTTTAATGATTTGTATAAATGTTTCGAAAAGTGTTTTGCTATTAAGTGCATGCTAGGTAAGTGCATTGAAAACAGATGTATATAGATTTTATAGCGTAAAAGTGTTTCTTAAAAATTCTATCTTTAATTATTGTAAAGCTGAGAATGTACAACGTCGAATGCGTGGAAGCATTCCTTTTTGTGGGCGGGGGTGGTGTAGCGAAAACGCAAGGTAAGCGCCCTCCTTGCAAGGTACCTTTAATCTGTCGCATGAAGCAAGTTGACCCCTGACCTGCGTAATTCTAATTAGCTGTTATCGTGTGACTTGTCACGACCTAGTGCCATGTTTCTTTTGTTACCCGTGCGGGCCGGATATCACGTGTATAGATTCCCGCCGGCTCACACTTAGCCTCGTGGGTTGGTAGCGAGCGGAAGCAGACAGGAAAGCGCTAAAGGAAGAGACGTTGTACTCCCTCGGTTCAAAAAGTAACGTGAGTTTAAGTCGTAATTCTTAGGAGTAATCAATTAATAGAGTGACAGTTAATTCTTTTAGGCCCACTATAGAAGAGTGAAGCGATCGTTAAGTGAAGTAAGGCAATTATAAAGTCGTCGATGGTATATGACGTGTGATAATCGATGTACCGTTAGCTCATTGCTTCGTAGGCCTGTGTATTGAGATTTGTACAGAATTTACTATTAAGCTTCTACACAACGGTGTCGTTACCTTGGGACCGTTGGGACGAAATTATTCCGTAAAAGTCAGTGTGTATAATCTTCCGGCCTAAGGGTAACCTTACAAGTAATTAACAATCTATATAGACAGTTAACGGGTCTTAAGTTACTGTCGGTGACCTGAATCTTTGAAACAACATCAGCATTGAACCCTAAGCTGGGGAAATTTAATAGTAGCTTAATGGTTCCGGTCAGTGTGAAGCGGCCGGCATAAGTTAAAAGTGATAAGAGAAATAGACGGATCATTTAGGCTGAATGCACTTTTCTGGGACAGATAATTAGTTCATTCGAGTGGTTTAAGAGTAAAATGGCCCGGGCAGAGCTATGTTTTAGACTTGTTTAGGTCAGTATGTCCCCTGCTGAGACCATCTAGATTTTATCCCTTTTCTTGAGTGAGGTTTATAATTAAGGGGAGCTTTAACAAGTGATTCTTACGGGTGATCAGTGCTCGTAAGTCATAGTGGCTATGAGTAACTCTCGCAAGCAGGTAGTGCTCACAAACAGGTAGTGCTCGCGAGTAGCAGTGTTCGCGAGCAGGTAGTGCTCACGAGCAGGTAGTGCTCACAAACAGGTAGTGCTCACGAGTAGCAGTGTTCGCGAGCAGGTGGAGCTCACATGTAGTAGTGCTCACGAGTAGGGGGACTCATAGGTAGGGGTGCTCACGAGTAGATGTGACCAGTGAGTAAGTTCAAGAGTAGCTTAAACTGTCACCTGTCACTAAGTTTAATTAGGTCGTAAAAGTAAAAGTAAGTGATTGTACGAGTTGCGCTTACTCACAATGATGGCTCACCAATCAAACCAAATCGGGATGTACAATTGCTAAATAAAATTGATTGAGAATCAATACTCGACCTGTCCTTCATCTTTGTGTGTGTGTGCTTCTGTTATACTCTACTGCGACTGGAAACGCTGTTGGAGGACGACGGCGAGCGTTACAATATTTTTAAATTGTTTTTTTTTTCTTGTGCGAGTACTCAAATTTCCGTGATGGAACAATAAAGTTTTTTCTCTTATCTTAAATTATCCTCCATAAATTTCAATTTTACAAACTTTTCCTTTTATGGATATAGGTCTACAGTGGCTCAAAAGAGACATAGACAGGAGAGAAACTTAATGTTTGAAAATCAACAAACATTAGTATAACAAGCTCTACCGGTGCAGCGTTCATGTTTTGTTACCAGTTAACCTGAACACAAATGTCACCAAAGCACGTACAGATTATAAACTTCGAAATAGTCTATGAGGTAGGCTCTACCTACTTCTGAATTAGAATGACGTACTTACGTCTGCTATGAAGATTCCTCTCATGTTTCAAGATAGAAGTCTCTCTGCTAAAAAGATTTACTCTTCATAACAAACGTCATTCATCCCAATTAGGACTCTTGTCCGTTTTCATAATTGCTCGTTAAAATTAATGAGGACCTTAACGCAGAGAAAAACAATATACTGAAAAGGAGAAATTGTAACTGTATTTTTTCTGTTTTTGTGACAAACAAGATTAGAAGTGGCATCGTTAAGTACTGATGCTTCAAGCCCAATTGAACATGAGTCTAGACGGGCAAAGATTAAAATTTGGCACATTCCGCCACTGAGGCAAAGCAAAGACGACAAAGAAAGCCGGCTTGACTATACGGTATTTTAAACTATATTCTTCCTACAGTTTTTTGTTATCACGCGAGCAATATAAAAGTGTCCTCATTCCAAACAATATACAGTTTTGAATTATGCGTCAGCAGCACATGCGGTTTCGTCTGCCCCTGAAAGTCTTATCGTGATAATTTTGTTCTGATATTCAGTGAATACCGGCCATCACGTTAGCAATGGATCCTGTTTGGCTCACGACTACAGCGACAACTTGGAATGGTGAATTAGATTGGTCAGTTATAAGCACAACTCAAGAAACGACCATTACCAGTGTTGTCAACTTACCTGTTGCTGCCTTGCTTGGAGTTGTCGCTATAGCAACGATCTTCCTAAATGTCATTTGCATCATATTTTTCTTCTCCCAGACTTCAGTTTGGCAACCTGGAGTTTGGTTTCTTTGTGCTATGGCTATTTCAGATGTTTTACGGGGAGCTGTTCCCATAACTGCTATGTGCATGATTAATCTATTGGGTCGATGGCCTCTGTTCGGTTATGTTGGATGCGTTACTTTCGATTTCTGCCGATTGGTCATCGACCATACAATTATAATATTACTTATAATTGCCTCACTCGATAGATACTTATCATTATCCATGGACTATAGCGAATATCTGCGATCTCGGCGCCGTTATCGTATGGTGCTTTGGATCGGTTTTGCATGGGTCATTCCTGTGGTCGGCAACAGCCTGACCTTGCTGCTGTGGACGTCGACGGTACCTTACGAGCAAAGAGTAGCGGAGTACAGTCCAATGTGCCAAGACATCCCGGCAAAGGTAGACATCCCATACAGCATCATTGGTGTTACACTGCACGTATACGCACCATTTCTGGCGATTTGCATTTTCCAAGCAATGATCTTTTGCAAAATCCGAGTGCGGTTGAGGAAATGTAGACCTTTAGGAACTTTGTCACATGCAATTCGTGGGGGTCCTACCTCACAAAGAACGCCCTGCACCATAGGGCTAAATGAACATCAAAGGACTCGAGGTTCGCCGACGCTTGGCAACGATACCAACAAATCACAGCTCAACAACGAAAGTGACAGAAGAAACACAGAACCAATAAACAACGATCGAACTGCAAGAAGATCAAAAAATCACAACCCTGCTTATTTGGAGGAGGAAAATTCTGACAATTGGAAGTGGGTAACGAAGGCTGGTCAGAGATCAACGCTCAGTAGTGGAACACTTGATCATACTTTGGAATGTTGGCGTGGGTATAGGAATAGGAGTACCTTTACCAGCATTAGCAACAAAACGCATTGCACATGTTCAATAAGGAAACCTGGGCAAGTTGCGAGATCAAGTATACAAATTTGCCCGAACAAACTCGAGGAAATGATTGCAAGTACAAGAGAGAGAAATAACTCTTTCAGACATAAAAAGGGTACGGCTTCCTATATCCCGACAGCTGAGCCAGTGTCAACTACGGTCGAACAATGGTGCAAGCGTAACAATGGCTACAACAACAACCGACAGAGTAACGTTGTAATGGAAAAAGAGATGCGTCGTTACGTAAAACCTATCTTTACTTTGTCTATGGTAGTATTGGTATTTGGTCTTTGCGGTTTACCGATTGCATTCTACTACACGTATGTACATGTAACGTGCCCGCAATGCTTTTCTCTTAGCACACAAATGTGGTTGTACACACTCTGCTACTCCCATTCGGTGTGGAAACCTGTATTTCTTATCATACTAAACAAAAAACTACAAAAGTTTTATAAACTTATTTTGCGCCGAGCAATTAGAGGCTTACTGACTTAAGCTATAAGAGACCCAAACTCCTAAAGCGATAGTTACACAGCTTGGAAGCAAATATTGAAGGGAAAGACTGAAGAACAGTTCCAAAACTTTTTTTGAAACAACAGCCATACCACGCAGATTTCTTTAACCTTCGCATTTCACCCAATGACCCAATGAGTTACTCTCTAAATTTCATACTTTAATGGAAACAATATTGTCACATGATTCTCAAGAACCAATCATGAAATAGGGCAGACTACTGCACTAATCCAAAAAGGGTGACTGCATTTCCTTTTCCAGATCTTCGTTTTTCTTTTTTCACTGATTATTTACCAGAACCCACATGCAATGGTCTTTCAAGTGAGTTAGATGGACTCGTTAACGCTCGGTTTCTAACCAATTGGTTTAAGTCGAGCCTAATTGACTTTTAATATCCAGCGGTGGCCCACTGACTTTCAAATGAAGAAACGTTACTTTTTTGAATGAAAATTTTGTAATGATCATTTACAACGTCAGACCATGAAGGCAGATCATTTTTCGTTAGTTTTAATTCAATGTATGATTGTGACAAAGAATTACAGTCGTCGAAAACTGTGAAAACAATATAGGCTATGGGTTGTCACTTTTACAAATTACTCTCACGTTAAGATCTCCGCCTTGTAGTCGGGAGGTGGGGAGTTCGAGTCCTGGCCTGGTCATGGAGTAGCCTCAAACAACGTTTTTAAGATGTGATAATGCTTCATACCTCTCACAATGATGGCAAGTTTTTGCACGCACGTACTAAGATGGTTTTCGATGCCCCGGTTTTACATTTTGTATGTAGTTGAGTAGTAAACTACATAGGCAGACAAACATTTCACCTCAAAGTACATACCTCTTGTGGGAACCAATTGGTTGGGAAATGGGCAGTGTAACTCCATCTAACTAACTTTTGGGAGATTCTTAATGATTGTTCCGTGACAACTCAAAACATGCCTGTTAGTCATTACGTAGCACTTACAGAGCTTGCGAAGCATGGTTCTGGGCGGACGTATTACTCCTTCACATAAGCTGTTCTCGTAATGTAGTATACACTTCAAAAGAGAGGTACATATTCGATATATTACCTTTGAAGGTAAAACCAGGATATGGACTCAAGTAGTGTTCGACAAACTGCCAGTGGTGATCCTCAAAAGAGTCGAGAAAAGATTTTGGAGGGTCGCAAAAATATTCAAGAGAGAAAAAATACTGCCAGAATATCGAGTATAGATAATCGCACAGACTTACATCGCATCATTCGCATGTCTATGCTGTCTGTCGTATGCATGTCACAAAAGCCATACAAGAGTCAGTTAGTACAGCCTATGCGGTAACAGACCCATTTCTAGCCATCTACGGGCATTTTCGGCCGAACTTTTCCGTAGTACGCTTTGCGTCAATTATGGTGGCACTACACTTAGATAGTCTAAAGGGTATACGTTTCGCCGTCTCCTCAACATCAGTGACAGGATTAGCAAAGTAAGAAATTGGGGCCTGTAAATTTGGAGCATTGGAACTTGCTGCTGTGCTAGGATTAAAACTATTAAAGGGCCAAACCCCTCACCCCAAACTACAATTTTGGTACGGGGTACCAAAATTCTCAAATGGCTCAGCTCTTTGATTGACAGCTAATTCAAACAATGCAGAGTACCAAGGCTTACATTACACAGCATGAACGGTACTGAGAGTGTTTTGATTATATAAATTGAGTTTTTCTATACTCACCATGAAGCAATAAACTGAGGTTGTATCTGGATGAGGATGAATTTCAGACAATTGTGGGAGGAGCTTAGGTAAGAAGGTAAGGAGAATTGGTACTGTTTGGGGTGAGAGAACTGGGCCTTCAACCTCAACAAGGACTTTCTAAAGTAAAGCACTCAAGCAAATTTACCTAGTGGTTACTTGGGAAAGTTTTGGCACCCCATAAATGCCTTGTCTTTGTTGATGCTCATGAAATATGCCTTCACTCACCCTCTATCATTCCCTTCACTATTTTAGGTGGTGATTTTAACATCGATTTACTTCAGATGGATAATTGTTCCATCGTTAATGATTATATTAGTGTGATTATGGGTCATAACTTCATTCCGACTATCAACTTACCAACTAGGATTAACAATTGTAGCTTTACACTCATTGATAATATTTTTGTTAAAATACCTCTGAACTTAATTCACAATAAAATTTATTCTGGTAACTTGTACACAAAATATCAGTGACCACCTTCCAAATTTCTGTATTATCGAAGGAAGTGGTAAGCAATGTAACACAGAGAGACCGCTAGTTAGATTTTACAATCAGCTTAACTTCGATCACTTTATTCAGGCTGTGGAATCTATTGATGAAAGTTTTATATACAACAATGCTGATGTTAACGTCTCGTATAATAAACTTAACAGTTTTTTTACATTCAAATCATATTCAGTATTTTCCTCTAAAAAGAGTATCTAGGAAAGGGTTCAATGATAAGCCATGGATTACTCAGGGTATAAAAAAGTCAATTTCTCATAAAAATATGCTGTTTCGAAAGTATCTGAATAATCCTATCATTAACAACAAATTGAAGTTATCATCTTATCGACGTGTTCCCCAACGTATTATTCGGTTTGCTCGTGCCTCGTATTACAGAAACATTTTGACGTCTAGACGAACTAGTTCTAAGCATGCTTGGTCAGTTATTAATTCCCTAGTTAAAGGAAAGCAGAAACGCCGTTTTCATATAAGCTTAATCCGTTGTTATGGAGCTACCTACTCAAATGATTGTGACATAGCTAATGCTTTGGATGACTTCTTTTCATCAGTAGGCCGTACGCAAGCCAGAGACTAGATTCACCTGTACGCCCATCCACGTTCTTAGCAAATCCCTGTAATGATTCAATATTTCTTACACCCGTATCTGAGTGTGAAACTCTTAAACTCATCAACGGACTAAAAGATGGTAAAGCCCCAGGAATCGACGGAATCCCTGTTAAGCTCGTGAAATCTATCTCTCATGTATTAGCACCCATACTCACATATATCTTTAATAACGTCTTTACCTCTGGTGTATATCCCGATGCCCTTAAAATTGCAAAGGTTATTCCATTATTCAAAAAGGGTGATCCCTCGTTACCTGAAAATTATCGGCCCATTAGTTTACTTCCATGTTTAGATAAGATTCTTGAAAGTGTAATTGAAAAAAGAGTGCGATGTTTTCTTAATAGACACGATGTTTTTTATAAATTTCAGTTTGGTTTTCGGGAGGGGCATTCAACATCTCATGCTCTTTTTGAAGTTGTAGACAACATCCGCGTAAATTTAGATAAGGGTTATAATGTCCTAGGGTTGTATTTAGACCTCAAGAAAGCTTTTGACACTGTTGACCACATACTACTATTACAAAAACTCCTACACTACGGTATTTGTGGCAAAGCTTACGATATTCTCTCAAGTTACTTATCGAATAGAAAGCAATGTACCTTTGTTAATGATTCCTATTCACACTATGCAGATATTACCACTGGAGTACCCCAAGGTTCCGTTTTAGGACCTCTACTTTTTCTCATTTATGTTAATGATATTCACCATGCTGCCCCCAATGTATCAACTCGTCTTTTTGCCGACGATACAAACGTTTTTCTAGCCAGTAAAGACTGTTCACATTTGATTGAAATGGTTACCGATACACTAAGTCAATTAAAAATATGGTTTGATTCAAATAAACTTACCCTCCATGTCGATAAAACCTCCTTTACAATCTTTCATTCGAGAAAAAAGTGTAATCATGCTTGCATTGATAGCTTTTGCTTCAATGGTACCAGGATTAGGAAATCGAATTTTACAAAGTATTTTGGTTTAGTTATTGACGAAAATTTAACATGGAAACAGCATGTGAATGACTTACGCAATTTCCTCTTTAAATATATTGGTATTTTTATCATATTAGTGATATTCTTCCAGTTGATATTGCAGTTCAGATTTACTACTCTTTTATTTATTCTAGACTTACTTATGCTATTGAAGTCTATGGTACAGCCTGTGCTATTGTCCTTAAGCCTCTCCAGACATTTCAAAATAGAATACTTAAGCTTCTCTTAAAGAAACGATTCAGTACAAATCAGTTGCATTTTGATTATAACATATTAAAAATCAAGGATATCCACAGGTCTCGCATGGGTGTAATCGTTTTTAAATATTGTAATGATATGCTACCGAAGGTATTATCTAATGTAATAAAGCCACCTAATGTAGCCCAGTTCCCAATGCAGACCCGCCACAATTGCCTTTTTTCAGTAACCAACCACAGAACTTTACACGGCAAATTAGTTCTCCAAAATTATTGTTATAATATTTGGCTCAAACTTTCCCCTAGTGTTGGATCAAGCCCTTCACTCCATTCTTTTCAAAGGAATTTGAAATCTTTCCTTATAAGTTGTTACCGTTAGCAACTATTTAGTTATTAGTCTCAAATCTCATCACTTTGTCAAGTTTATTTTTTTCTCTCTTTTCTTTTTGTCATCTTTTTGTCTATGTTTGTATGGTCACTAGCCTTGATAAACTGTATTGTTTTTCTAGTGTCCATCATATGTACTTTGTTTTTAGCATTTGTTAAATTATACCTCTGTTGATGATTGTTGTACATATGAGAAATAAATTGAATTGAATTGAAATTGAATTGAATTGTCTGGCTACCGACCTGGTTAAACCGCGTGTGGCTATGAAATGTCCTACTAGGGTAAAATGGCAGGACAGTTCGATACATTTATGTAGACGGATGAGTGTAACATTTGCATAAGACTATACTATACATAAGACTGTACTGTATATCCAAGCTGCTCCAATACTTGCGACAGGCGTTAAAGGCTATGCAGGAAATGTGACTAAGACATGCATTGCTTTTGCAGCATAGATATAAAGTGTTGACCATTTGTTTCAGGACTGTATGTAGTATAGTATACTAATTTTATTTGATGTCAAAGTGAGCTTTTAAAGGAAACAGTTCTCCTTCTATCAAAAGTGATATTGAGTTAATAGTAATGTTAAACTGGTCCTATAACTATATTGATTATTTTTAAACATACACTTTAAACGCACATTGGTTAGATTTCACCAATGGTGACAGTTTAACCAACCATTCTCTGGTTAAAGTAACCAGGAAATAAGGTTCAAAATTAACATTACATTGGTAAAATTAATGAATTTTTTAAATTGCGGTCAAATATTAACATTTTTGAGGTAAATTTTAACCAGTCTTTCACGGTTACTTTAACCAGGTAATGGTTGGTTAATCTGTGACCACATTACTGGTTAAATCTTACCAGGGTGTTTTTAGCGAAAAACATTCGAAGTGTTATTAATAAGTGTTGAAAATGAACGCAACCCACACTTGATGAATCGCTCTCCATATTTAAATTTGATCTAAATATCGAAAAATATAACAATTAAGACTGTATCATCACCTACAGGAAACGATAAAGTAAAGTTTGTTTAATTAAAACTTCTTTTAATTAAAATTTCTCGTCTGAAACTATTCTGTTCAAAAGTTGTATCTAATATTTGGTCAGCATTGGTCCACTACAGTACCTGTTATGGAATCCGATCATTCATTTTTTAGTAGGCGTACATTTCTTAAAAAGAGTATCCAGAAACTAGGCCAACATATGTTGCTCGATTGTCGCGATTTCTTAACATTTATTGACAGTTCTTGTTTGAAGTTTGTTAACGTGGTATTGTGCACTGTACTTGGAAGTAGTAAATTATAAAATTACTCATTGAAAATTAGGCCCGTAAAAAATACTTGATTCTCATCAGGCACCGGCCGGACTGATCTTGGACACCTGTGGATATATCCACTTTTACTCTCTATTAGTAAATAAAAAACCTTCCAAGCGGACACAATCTTCTCCATCTGCATTTCAGTTTCTCCGAAAATCTGGACTCTGTAATGTAGTTTCTAGCATTTTTAAAAGACACGTTGCCCACCCCCAACCCTCCCCCGCCTTGTCACAATCAAACGTTGCATTCGTGGATTATGCTTGTGACCGATTACGCAAACTAAAAAACCAACCCAATGTATAGTACTATAAAATGAGGTCAAGAATGAACACCCGGAAAACGATTTGTATTTGAAAACTCAAAAATAAAAAAGGGAATGTGGGTAGCGGATGTTTTCAGAAATCAGTGATGAGAATCAAGTAATTTTTATGGGCCCTATGACACCGTAGATATTGTGTACGTTTGTAAGTATTTACCTCAGTGATAAATCTAACGGTCACAATGCCCTACATATTAACACAAGTGGTTAGCAGTGATGCAGTCGGGTCCGATCTCGGAATAGTAATTTCATAATTTGAATGACTCGGCCAACGTGTTTGATTTTTCCCTCACTGACAAAGTACACAGGGACTCAGTCCGAGTCTGTACTGGTGTCCTTGAAAGTTGAATACTGCCGAACTCTGGAATCGAAGTCTGTGGACTTGACTACATCACTGGTGAATGCAAACGCGTACGAGGCGGGGGTGGAGGGGGGCACTCGCCCTCCCAATTCGGGCAAAAGCAGTTGGTCTATTCGGGCAAAACATGATAGAAGGTGACATTATTCGGGTCAAAAAATGCTCTTGCCCCTCATAGAAGATTTTCTCCGTACGCCTGGCTGAATAGATCATCTGATTTGTAGCCTGAAGGTCTGGAGTTCGATTTCTGGCCGGGTCATTCCGGGTCATACCGAGGAATAAGTTTAAAATGGAACCTACTGTGATTATGATTGGTGCCTAACATAAGCAATGAATAGGTAAACAAGCCCGTGGGCCACAACCGGAACTAGGGCAGCATCTGGCCGAACTTAAGCCTATTGGTTATGCCGTAAATTTCCATCTAACTACATAAATTAATACATATTTCAATGGAAATGTTTAGCTGTTTTTATCCATTAGATAGGAATAATTTATGCTACAGACATCACCGACTGTATATATTCTATATAATATGTCGAAAATGTTGCAAGATTACTTGAACAAGCACTGGCGAATTAAATATACACGGATAAAAAAGTTACAGTGTCTCGTCACATAATTATAGCAGAACCCAGAAAGATGATCTAAAGTAAAACGTAAATGCACGGTATTTAAATGAAACATTATTTCCTTCTTTTGTATATTTGTGCATATTGAATAATTTACCTTCCCAACAAAATAATGTTTACAGTAGATGAAAGACAGTTTAATACTCCGTAAAGCGTATAACGTACTTTTAGTTTCACCATCACTGGCAAGCTTTGGACGCTAGCTTTAAGTTAAATAGATTCACATTAAAGTTGTGATGACAATTCAATGTTTGCTAATATACATTCTTCAAGATAAATATTTGTATCTAAAATTGTCCGATGACCAAGTCCATTCTGTATTATAAAAAAAATACAATGGCGTTAGAGTGGTAACTTACTAGTTAAAATCATCTTTGAATAAAAAATAAAAATGTTTATTTTCCGACCATCTCAAGGAATCAGGGGCCTATAACGTCCACAATTTGATTGATCATGGCCCTCCGCTACGATTTCTACCCACCCCCCTCCCCCGTCCGCCCAATATTTCCCGTTATGCAACACCATACGTTTGTTTGGTGAAATCCTGGATCCGCCACAGTTTCCAGCAATTTTTTTCATTTTTTTTTTTATTTTAAGAGTGCACCCAACGCTTAATGAACCACAAAAATAGAAACCCATTTTAACATTTTTTTTTGTTAATGACGGTCTAGTGATAGTGACGGGGCGACGACGGAACACGGTAAGCTTTGCGTTCGATCTTAAGGAGTCCATTCTTGCTGCCAAAAGGTATTAATGTTGAGACAAATACCTTCTAATGTATGCGGGTATTCCCAACATATCAGTCAGTGGTCAGATTTACCTCTGCGTTCTTCATGTCATGGTTCCTTTTGCACAAATATTGCGTGGTCTTCCTGGTGTAGCATGAGACTTTCACTCAGAAGGTCTGGGTTTGATTTCCGGGTCGGGCCATATACCAAAGACTTAAAAGAATGGAACCTACTACAGTTGAGCGTGATGCTCAACATAAGCGTTGGAGTAGAACAAAGTGCCCTTTTACTGGATCACAGGCCGTGGGCGTCGCTAGATGTAACGAGAAGGTTAAAAGTTGAAACGAAAACACTATCTAACCTAACCTTCACATTATTATTCTGTCAGTAATGACGTGTTTGAGTGTACGGCTATTTAATCCTTATTTCAATGACCGAAACAATTATTACTGTTTACGTTGTAATTATAACTGTTTTCGTTGTAGTTTGCAATCTCAGTATTGCGATCCATGTTTGAATTGGCATAAATGAATGGTTCCTAGTACTTGACGAAAGAGTGCAAAGATTAAATTGCTAAAATTCTTCTGCCTCTCTTCAGATTAATTCCTAATCCTCTCACCCCAAATAGTTCCAGTTCTTTACTTACTGAAGCCCCCTCCCACAACTGTCTAAAACTCTCCTCATCTCGGCACAATTTCACTTTATTAATTCAGAGTGAGTACGTATACAAGATCCCAAATGTGTTATCAAAACATTCTCAGTAGAGTACATGCTGCATACTATATGAGCGACAGAACTATGCATTTTTTTTTTAAATTTGCTGTCAATTAAAGAGCTTTGCCAATTGAGAAATTCTGTAGAATATTACAAAAATTGTAGTTTGGGGTGAGAGTTGACTTGTTTTTTAAGTTGAAATGTTTTCGTGCTTATGCTTAGGCCACAGAGTAACCCATGGGACAGTTTTCATTGTAAGGAGTTACTGGGATTCAATGTCTTAGTTTCCAATCCAAATATGTCTCCTCAACCTTTCAATTTCGGACACTTCCCTCAGTGCCCCGTAACACCACATTTCTATGTTATGAAGAAATTTTGAAGATGGGTGAACAAAAAAAAAAAATACGTCTTTTTTCAAAAGAGGCAAACAAAGAGGCAAACAAATAAATGTACGTAGCTCACGGACTTCCTGTATACATGGACAGAGCATGTAACGCCTACGTCCTATCCGTTGATTGTCGCCACAGACTGGGCCAAAAAGGCGCATTAAGATGGCCGCCGTGAAGCTTAAGTTTGTATGGTTTGACGACGAACTCTGTAATATTTTAAACAAAAAATAAAGTTGAATGGAAAACAATATAATATTCCTGCAGCACTTGTAGTTATTTTGATCTTAACATCTATTATTTCGAAAATATTTCAACTTTCTGGCAATAAATCTGTTGATTTACTTGAGCAAGTCCAGACTTAAACCGAAACCATAGAATACAGCCATCTTGCTACGCCTTTTCTCACACGTACGGTAGCGACAATGTACCGAGTTGTATGCTCTGTCCATGTTTCGGAAATCCGAGACGTCGCTAAGTTTTTGAAGAAGGGATTTTGCTGAACCACCTTATGGTGCAACACCTTCATAATAAGGTGGACATACTTTAGCCTACCACTGGATGTGACCCGAAGCAATAGTTGGTTTAGTAAACTATCTGTTAAAGGTACTTCAGCTTTTAACTTCTCGGATGCATGTTTCCAATGTCAAAGGGGAGCAATAAATAAGCACAGAATTGACAAAAAAGTAAAGGGCATATTTTTATTACTTTTCTTCCTCCCTATCCACTCGGCAAAGCAAAAAACTGATCTGTGTTCAGGAGGTTAACGTTAGTGCGTTCATAAAGATCTAGAGATGAAGAATGGCCTCTTATACACGAATCCGGACAGCAAGTGATGATCTGATTTCAGTCGGCCATAACTGGGGTCCGTCACCTTTAAATCTTTCGATTTTCTTGCTTACCAGTATCATGGATGGTTGTACACTGATTTGTATCCTAAATTCTCCAATTTCACTAAATATGAAGGTTTCAAATTCATGTAAATAATAAATAAAGACGATTTTAGGCTGATGGACCCCACTAATGGCGGCCTACAGCAAGCGCTAATCGGATTCTTCTATAGTCTTCGCCGTGTCAAAAGTCTAGGTGGTGGCTTCCTGTGTACGCTGTCATCAATGAGCCGCAACTGAACCATCCCAAACGAATCAAAGCCCTTGTAGTGAATTAGTGTAGTCCTTAAAGTTGCAGACACGTAGGAAGAAAATAGTAACAAACTCCTAAACAAGTTTGCCCCCTCAAATGGAAAAAGGCCATGGGAGCCCGGATTGGCGTTTAACTCCATCAAATCCACCTTTTAACGATTTGTCATATTGTTCATACTTAAGTTCTGCTTAAACTAGGTGGGGAATATATCCCAAAGAAACGAAACATGTTTGTCATTGAGGGGGACCAGGCATGCGTAATGGGGAAACCACTGTCCAGTCTGTTTGAAACACAATACAGTGGAAATAATAAGCCTCCTATGTCCCCATGCTCCCCTTCTTTAGCAATTGCATCACATTTTTCCACTTTGTATAGATTATGTTTCGTGACCTAAAGGTCAAGAGCAGTCCCACAAACTTATTTTGAAGCAACGGCTAAATAGTACAATTTTCCTAATATTTCCCTTCCAAGAACTTCAAAGAATCTTTCATAATATTTTATGACTTCAGTATTGCAAATCAAGCAGTTTCTCTAAAATTATATTTTAGGAGCAAAAATGTTGTCATGTGATTCTCAACAGCAAGTAATGAAAGGGAAAGTTTATCATACTATTTCAATTTGGGGTGACTGCTCTTGCCCTTTTGGAACTCAAAAGAATGAAATGTTGTTCCCGTCACAGTAACAGTTTTATTCATATTATTTTTTTATTAAACCTTTTGTTACTTTTTTTTTTTAAATTGAATGCAACGTCAAAGAAGGCCTTGTTGGCTTAATCCCTTGGTTCACAAGAACCAATTAAAACAGATCACGGTAGTATAGTATCACAAGAATTTGCGTCACCAAACGTTTCGTTCAGTTTCTTGCGGAAGGTCTCAGCTCAGTAAAGAGCCGTGATTCCGCGATCTCTAATGAGTTTGTAAAATGAAAATGGCAAAATTGAGTACTCGATGTAAAAAAACATTAAAATACAATGAATTACAATAAAAAACAATTGACCATTTCACAGGGAAATTTCGTATTTGCACTTTATCATTAATACACATGAGCTCAATATGCAAATCTTCTCATGTCATGAAAGGGGCATGCCATATATGGCTGATGTTATCCTTTGTTTTGCACATTCTGTTCCAGTAACAGTTATTACAGAAGTAATTGTCATGAGGTAAATTTATTTTGAAAGTCTAAATTGTGTCCTTGAATATCATCAGTATCAATTACCAAATCATAAACTATCATGGGCGTCCGCAAGGGGGGGGGGCAAGGGGGGGCACTTGCCCCCCCCCCCCTGGAAAATCAAACTTGTGAAAAAAATAATTAAAAATTAAAATAAAAAAAATTAAAAATAAATCATCAAAATACCTTTACTCACAGCGTCAGTTTTTACTCGCGAAATATGCGGACATTTGACCAGGAATAGCAAAAGAGAAGATGGTGCAGTATGCTGAATAGTGAAATCGTAACTTGGGGACCATCATTCGTGATATGTATTGGAAATTTGTAATTGTAAAAACTGTGTACTAGGCTCGCCTAGTTGTCAGGTATGTACTGTGCATATGGCATCCGACCACTGATGAATGCGTTGGTCTTGGTTTGGTCCCGTGCTGATCTCAAGTGGTGACGCGCGGGTGTAACTTGGATATACAAGGTGAATACGGGGGTGGGGGAGGGGGTGTATGCATGGTTCATAATTAGGTAACGGACATAGGCCTATAGGCTGTTGGACAGTTGTAAGTTTTATCGTGCATAGGCGTGCGAGGCCGTTACCGAGAGGCAGATTTCCCTTCAACAATTTTTTTGCATTGAAAATTCTAAAAATCTAAAAATTACAGACATGAAAATCCTGTTTCAGGGCTGGCTACATGCAGCTTATAACACTCGCCAAATGTCGTTTCCGGCCATCTGGAGGGTTTGTAAGGCCCAAAATTTTCTTGTACGCTCCGCGCCAACCGGTGATGGCGCTCCGCTTAGATAGTGTACACAATTCAATTATCCATGATTTTTTCCTTCAACAATTTTTTACATTGAAAATTCTAAAGATTACAGACATGAAATTCCTGTTTCCAGGCTGGGTACACGCAGCTTAGAACACTAGCCAAGTGTCATTTCCAGCCATTTGGAGAGTTTGTAAGGCCCAAAATTTTCTTGTACGCTCCACGCCAACCGATGGTGGCGCTCCGCTTAGATAGTGTACACAATTCAATCATCCATGAATGATCTTGCCCCCCCCCCCCTTATAAAAATTTCTGCGGACGCCCATGTAAACTATCTGATTCGTAATTAACAGATAGTTAACATAAGTTAACAAAAAGAAATGTCAACAGTCCTCATTATTATTTTTGAATTAGCAACAAGTTTCATTCTTAAAATGCCTGTAAAATTACAGCAACAAAAACAATGACATTCATGTGAATCAATGCTGTATCTTCTTACGTATTTGTTTTTGTTACTGTAATTTTACAGTCCCTTTTTACTGGTGTACTTCAGAAACATCCAAACTTTGAAGAAGTACATCTTGAGAGCAGTGAAAGATATTGATATAATTCCACAGATTTTTTCCTTCGGAAAATTGACTCCCTGACTGTCAAGTGAAGACAGGGCTTTTGCTGACATGTCACACTACCTAAGCGATGTGACATGCAGCGGAAGTCCTTTTCTGGTTACAGCGCTCGAGCGAACGAAAGCAGGAGCTCCGCGAGCATAATCCGGTTATCCTCACAAACATGCACGAGTCAATCCGAGCTGTACAACTTCCTATATTTATACTGCAGGACCTTATTGTCCGGACTTCAACAAATATAATCATATACTGTCACTGAGCTGTTTCGTGCTGTGATTTGAATTTAATGAGATGTGATTTTATAATGCTAACAAGGAGGTCATGATGTCAGCACTATCGTAAGGGGCCATTGGCCATCGCAAGGGGCCATTGGGTCCTGTCCCCCTTAACCCCCAACCCCTCACGGACGCCATTGTTTTAGATCCTAAAAACACCTAATTTAGTAACAAAAAATTTTCAAAAGATAGCATATGAGGCATCAGACTTTATGCAAGGACACGGAATTTCTCATAAATTTTCAAAAAGGAGGGATTGTCTCTAAATGGCCCCTAACTGATGACAACTGTATTTTTAGTTCCAGAACATACGCTATCAGTCTTTAGTATAGGAAGATAGGGTAATTAAGAATAAAGCAGAACCGAATCCAGAGGGTTGAAGGGACGTAAACATATATATATTTGCAGAGTAATATAGATTTTGAAATTATGGCATTTTGTTCTGACTACTCCCAAAACGGCGATCATTAAAGATCACGCCCACTTTTTTTTTTTTTCAATTTTCCGGATCCTGCCCTGTAAGGGCGGCCAAATAATTAATGGCATCTCTATCTCACAAACTCATCTTTGCTCAAATGCATAACATTTTTTAAAAAATGATAGATCAAACTTTTCACAAAAGTATTTTTAAAATAAATTAAACTTTTAACAGAACAGAAATCAAACTAATGTCAATGGTTAAAATATTAACTACATCAAATGGAAGCAAAAATAGTGGTTTTACTTTAATTTTTCTAATGCTTCTATTTTTAGTTTTATATTGTAGCTTTTGCAAAGTCTTTTGAACAAGCTAAATTCTCTCCTTTTGCCAAACTTTGCATAGCCGTCTTGCTGTTTCCAGTAAATAAGCTCTTTACGGAGTAGAGTGCTGACCACCTTGCACTCATGTATTGTATATGTGTGAAACATGTCATTGGGTCCACATAGGTCCATTTAACTTGTACAGCTCACGTTTCTGGTAAGGGCGAAAGAAATCTGCCATGATCATCGCGGGATTGGGGAGGCCGTCACTAGAGTATGATCTGTACAGCGTGTGGTGCATACCTCAAGGAATTCACCGTGGGCGATAGCTTCCGGAAGGAACTTAGGTCCTCCAAAAGGTAAACGACGTGGGATGCCTTATAAAGGAAAGTTAAAATTAAAACCAAAAAATTTGTGAGGGAAACTGAAAAAAATGTCATTTTTGAAGGAATTTTCCTTTAAGTTCTTTAGGCCCTACTGCCTACAGGACTGTAAACAGGTTTGTAGGAATGATGATTTACATGTTCTTCAGTTTGTCATCATCTTGACAGTCTTCTGATCATTCTGCCACCACAACTATCTCTCCTGTGCTGCCATCGATCAATGTCTCCCGTAGAATGTAGTTCCTGTTGTCGCTGTCTGCGTCACCTGAGCCGTCAACAACTTGTCTTGGACGAGCGACCCGCCACTGACACTCCCTGCTCGCATTTTCAAATTTATTGGAATACAAAGAGCGTGTCTGCTCTGTCGTAACTTTTGGTGACGTAGTTGACCATGACACCGTGGTCTGCTCGTCATTCAGTCTCGCGACTGTTGTTGTCCCCGTCTCTCTTGCGCTGGGAAATATTTCCTCAGAGATAGGATGCGACGCACTGGTCAAGTATCCAACCTTGGGCGATTTTGTAGGAGTACCAGGGCAGACTTTAGGTTTGAACTTTTCCAGATAGCTCGGACCTGGAAGTTTGAGTCCTGCGAATGAAATATATCCTCATCATAAACATCATAAGAATTATTTCAAATTATTCGTTATTTCTTGTCTTAATTAATAATTTTAGTGGCAATGATTGATATTTATCTACAAGCATTGAGATGTAAAGTAAATTCCATTAATACGATTTATGAAAGCTTAGACTGTTTCAAAAATATTGTCGGCAGTTTCTTCCTTGCTATTCTCTTCACTCTGTCGGCAGATCTAGGAATATACGAGGTGTCGAGGCTGAACTAAAAGCTAACGAAGGATCATGCATTATGACAGGGTAACGTCCAATCAGCGCTTAATATAAGCGATGAAAGAGGGCGGAGACTGACATGGGCGTCCGCAGGTATGGGCAAGGGGCACTTGCCCCCCCCCCCCGGAAAATCAAAAATTTGAAAAAACGTATAAAAATCAAAGCAAAAACCCGAACAAAACGTGTTTTCCAAGTTTCTATGCGAAAAATAGGCTTTAGAAATGCCATTTCCGGCGATCTGGGAGGCATTTTGGGCTGAAATTTTCATATGCTTTGTGTCAATTCATGGTGACTTGGAGGTTTTGCCCCTCCCTAGAAATTTTGCCCCCCCCCCTGACTTTTTTTCTGCGGACGCCCATGGAGACTGAGTGCATCCAACGATAGTATTAACCACCATACACAAAATAAGGTTGTGGATTATTTACACAGGTTGTCAAATGTTTGGCTCTTTGGTTTCCATCTCTAGACCGAGGCAGCTATTGCCAACCTGTGTAAATACGTAATTTGTATCAGAGAACTGCGAAAATGAACTTGTCAACTAATTATTTCATGAGGCCACATCGACAAACGACGTTTATCGGACACAAGTACAGGTTTTCGAACAGTTATCCGTCGGTCTATTAAGCAGTATAAGTCAGACAACAAATCAGTTTCTCGTGAAGCAAATTATGATCTGTTCTTGACTTAGTGAGGCAGTCTTTAGAGCGTTAAGTTTGAATAAAAAGTTAAACCCTTGCCTCAATCATTTCAGATTGTCAAGACTTTTTGACTAGATACAATTCAGTATGGATAGAGAACTAAGTGAATGTGCAAGTTGTTAAATCCTGACCCTCTTTTTATTAATTGCTTTGCTCTCTTTTCAAGTCATTGTTTAGATGGACTACACTTTAATTGTGGTACTTTGCATGTTTAATTTTAAGTTTCTTGCTTTATCCTCGTTTGCTCTTTGGCTCTTTGTGTCTTACTTTTTGAAATTATTTGGTGCTTTATCTTCTTAGCCCCCCCCCCCCCCTTTCTCTTCATATACTTCTTAAAAACCTTTTTCTTATTCTTTTGTTTTTAACTGTCACCACTTTTGGGGTTTAAACAAAGTTCAAACTGAACCTGATCCTGTATGTATATTTTCTTATTTCTCTCTTTGCTTCTGATTTTCGTTTGCTAATTTTACTGGGGAAGTTTTGGATACCGTACGTTGCTAAATGCAAATAAAAATGGCAGCACAAAGTGATAAAAAAAAGCCGGAATATGTACGCCTTCGCACCAATACGTATTCTGCAACAAGGTCCAAGGCACATTGCTACTCTTTCAGGGATATCGAAACCCAACAGCAAAAGGGAAGAGAGGTGGGGGATATGGTAGAGTCCAGTGGCGTAGCTACGGGAGGGGAGGGAGGGGCTTGGAGGGCTGAAGCCCCCACCCCCAGCATCCCCCTCACTGGCGACCCGGGCCAAAAAATATGTTCATGCTGGCCGATGATAATATTCAATCAGGGCTACCCGGTTACTGTGACATACATACACTTGCGATAGATCTACGTAGTTGCATGGTATTCTGCAATTGTGCCCCACTCTGAATTTCGGAATAAATTCAGATTGACTGCACCTTCGGAATCTCTTGACTTTTTACTCGTCTGGTTTCTGAATGGATAATTTTCTAGCAGATTTGGCTGAAATTGGCTACCTTGGTGTGGATTAAAGTGTGTCCTGGCATCTGGCCTGTTTCTAGCAGATTTGGAGTGGCTGAAATTGGCTATCTTGGTGTGGATTAAAGTATGCTCCTAGCATCTGGCCTGTTTCTATCTCCTATAGGGATTTTTCAATTCCTGGGGATGCACAAATTTGCTCCAAAATCATACTTGATGTGGTGAGTAGGAGTCAAGTATGGTTTGAAAGAATTTGAACTTTGCACGGCCCTTGCTGCCAGTGATTGGCCAGTGCAACAACCAAACCCATGTTAGGTCAACGCAGTCTCAAGGGTCGCAACTTTACCACTATTACCTCACAGGATCTCACTTAGCTCTTGGGTGGAGTGAACATACCCAGTGGCGTACCTGACGGGACAGGGGGAAGACTGTCCAAAATTTCCGCAAAATCTAAATTCGGGCAGGAATTTGGGTAAAATTCGGATAGGAATTTGGAAAAAATTCGGACAACCATTCAATTTTGAAAAAATTGCTTCCTAAATGTGGCCGAAATCTTTAAAAGATATGCCCGAAAAAGGAAAGAAACGTCATATAGTCGCAATAAAATTTTAATGAAAAAACAAGTTAAGATTCCTAAAATTCGCTACACCTTCGGGCAGCGCAAAAAGCTATTATTCATGACTTTTCCTTCACAGATAATCACAACACAATGCCAGAAATTGTCGAATATCCGAATTCTTTCAAGCATTTGCCAGAAGATGAAAACAGTATTTTAGTAAGGGTAACATTGTTACGAAAAATCAAATCTTTTGTAACACAATTACCGAAATGGCCGATTATTTTAATAGCTTCAAATCTTTGCCGAAAAACAAAAAACGCTACATTTAAAGTAAAATTTTCATGGAAAATAACAAAGATCTGCGACAAACTTGGTTAGAATGTGAAAAAAGGTTTTCATTTTGCCCACTTCATACTGTAGTCTTGCAAAAATTGCCCGAAATGGTCAAATATTCGGGCAAAGGTCAAAAAAATACTTTGACGTTTTCAATTGCCGGGTGAGTGTTCAGGTGCCCAAAAGTTTGCCATCTATTCTGTTCTAGAGCCAAATACGGACAATGGTTATGAAAATTGGGTAATTTGTTTTTCGATACTTGAATGATGCGGTGTAAGAATGCCTTTCCATAAGTCTGCTTGAAAATTCATTTAAACACACCTTGTAATGCTACATTTTTCAAAAGTAAAATCATATATAGTCTGAAGTTTGGGTAGTCATATAATTTTATCAATATATATTGAATTTAGCCAAGAGTCGCAATAGAGTAAAATTCATCAGCATGTTTTCAATTCCATTTTGTAGATTTCCCCTGAAAATATGGTAGTGGTACATTTTGTCTCGTAATTTTCTGACCAAAAAGCAACTGCTTATATCCCACTATAAATTTTCTTTAAAGGCATATTTTCATCATCCCAAACACTTCCAATTCTCCCAACCTACTTACTTCTAGCCCCTCCCACATTTATCTAAAACTCATCTTTATCCAGACACAATCCTAGTTTATTGCTTCATGCCTTGCCCCAGTGGCCGTACAAGTCCATACAGTGTAATCAAGACACTCTCAGTGCCCATGCTGTGTAAGTTAGCTATGATGCATTGTTTGAATGTGATGCCAATCAAAGAGCTGTACCAATTGAGAGTTTTGATATATGCATACTGAAACTATAGTTTAGGGTGACGAATGACTGCCTTTAAGTTTCGCCCCAACTTATGGTGGTGTTCCACTTAGACCGCATCATAGCAGAATTTAAGTTTCAGGTGGACACTTTTTGCGAAAGGAAACCCAAAATATAGCGACTGCTTAGACCCCCTATAAATCCCGGAAATTCCATTTTCAACGGTCTGATGGGTCAGATATTCCAAATTTTTCTGTACGCTTCGCGCCAACCAATTGTGGCGCTCCGCTTAGTCTTTCTGGCTGAACTTTAGTTTTGAGAGAACGTTTATCTGCAATTGAAACTTAAAATAGCGACTACTTGGATCCCCTTTATAAGCCTAGGAAATGTCATTTTCGACTATCTGAGAGTAACCAATTTTCAAATTTTCTGGACGCTCCGCTTTGACTGTCTTACGGGCAGAATTAATTTTTGGGGGCAAAAATCTTCTGCCCCAAAACTGAAATGCTCCCCTACGCCTATGGAAATACCTTACTTAGGCGTCTACTGGAACAGCTGCTTGCAACATACAGCAGGATTCCGGATTTGCAATCCAAGGATAGCCTACATAGCCCAGTGGAGTAATGAACTGAGCTCATCAGTATCTCAAAAGTGTGTTTGAATCTGAGAAAAATCAAACATTTTTCTCACCAGAATTAAAGACAATTAAACGTGGCAATTGCCATTTCCAGCCATCTGGGAGGTGTTAAAATCCAAAATTATCTTTGTTTGTTCCGCGCCAACCGATGGTGGTGCTACGCTTAGATAGTAAACTTAAGTCCCATACAAAAGTATCCAGTCCCCCCCCCCCCATAGCCTCCCCCATGAAAAAACCCTCGCTGCGCCACTGGTAGAGTCTGGAAGCCTATAGAGTTTTTTCTTTAGTTAAGATAAAACAGCTGCGTGACCCCTGGTATTTTCTTCAATGGCAAGCCTATAAACCCAGGGTAAAACTCTTGGAAGTTCTTGCTTTAAAAATGCCTTTGTTGTTTGTAGATATTGCTTGTGGAAGACTCCCTACGCAGATTTGGAGATCCGTTATTTCGGAAAAGTCAAATGGAGATAGTTAGATAGAGGTTAAACGTAACAGTTTCTAACGTAACAGTGTAGGCTAGTTGACCACGGACCCTTTTCAGCTATGCTCCTCTGGTTTGTTTTCCCTACTCCATTGCTTATGTTGAGCACCAAACACAATGGCAGTAGGTGCCGTTTTGAAAGTCTTCGGAATGACACGGTCAGGACTCGAACTCCAGACCTCCCAACTGCAAGCCTGATGCTCTTTTCTACTTGTCCGGGGAGATGTTCAGCAGGGAGCAACATGGTGTTTAACACAACCATACTGTATTAAGACCATATTTCAATGGAATAGCCATAATATATTGAAAGGAAATGTTCACTTCGAGCGCGGACTGACAAATGGTCAAAGCTAGGCAATCCTCATGGATGAGAAAGTTACGATTCAAGTCATTTTTCGAAAATTCGTTAACAGACCCGTTTTGAAATTCTATACAAAACCGTCACAGGTCGGAGTACAAAGAAATTCAAAATTTTAACTTTCTGCCTTAACTATTGGATGTGAAACCCGAAGAATATGTCAATCATGAGCCTTGCCAGGGGATGTACTTTTCGACGCGTACGGACAAATTCACGAGACGAAAATTCACTCCACCACCATGTAAAAAAAAACCGCACACTCATTGAAGTAACGCGTTTCTGCGTTTTGAACTCAAACGTGGACAGCGTTATACATGTTTTGTCCCCTACCGTGAAGCTTAAGGTATCTTAATATGTGTAGGCCCCTGTAGCAACAGCGAGAACATTAAGCGCGCAAACTGTTCCAAATGTCATTGCGCGCTGCATGCCCGTTCGATGCACAATCATTTTGGTGCGTTCTTGTGACACTGGATGCAAATGATCAAAGGCATTCGTTGTGTTACCGAAAGGCGCGCACAACAGCACCTTAGTAACAATTGTTGCAAAATGGACGCCTGGATGGAAAAACAAGAGAAACGCGCAACGTAGTGACGTAGGTGCATAAACCCTGTAGATCATAGAAATCCTAAGCTCTAGCTAAAGCTAGGATTTCTATGCTATAGACTTATTCATGTTCACAAAAAAATGTCGTCAAGGCTGCTTGACAACAGATTTTATGAGGTGCGTTAACACTTTCGTCACAATTGAAAGGTAAATTCTAATTCTTCTGCATTGTGCGTTCGATCGCGACATCGCTGTACGCACAAAGCCTAACATACACACATATATTGCTGCGTATACCCCATGCCAATCAATGCCAACCAGTGAAAAAACGTGACTACGCTTATGTATACGATGTCACAATGTGAAAAGTACCCTTTTTTCCTTTGGAGCAATAGCAAACTAACATCAACAATACCATCAGCTGATTGGTCATTGCTAATCGGATGCGCGAAAGCCTCCTACACACGTGATGTGAACTCTACTGCAACCCTTTTCCAGATAGACTAAGTCAGTGCTTACAACAAATGCAATCACGGCTGGACGCCAAAAGATTTGGTAAGGCTCGCTTACACTGCCTTCACAATGCAAGGTAGATTCCAATTCGCCTACTTTCTGAGTGCAAGCGTTAAGACGCGCAACGCCAAACATACACGCATGTGTTCACGCACTTGCTCAGTGCGAACCAATATCAACCATTGACTAAAGCGCGGGCACCCTTATAGCAGTTACAAGTCTAGAGGGATAGCGTTTTGGTGTGCGTCGTCAAGTTAGCCACCGCAAATGACAATGGCAAAAAACGACGCTTATCAAAAATCCATCCCACAATCTTTTACAGACGAATCCGATCAGCGCATGTGTTTAGTGACTGTAGGCGGCCATTAGGGGGTCCATCATCCTTAAATTGTCTTCATTTATTGTCTACAAGAATTTCAAAACTTCATATTCAGTGAAATTGAAGGAATCAATATACAATTTAGTGTAGGCTTACATCAATCCATGATACAGATAAGCAAGGAAAATGAAAGATTACAAGGCGATAGATCCCACTTATGGCCGACTCTTTTTTTACAATTTGACACCTACCTGGTGACAAACTGTCAGACTCCTCGGGTATTAGAACAAACCGTCTGAATCTTCCATTTTCTACAAGATTTTCAGGACAAGTACCGAAATCACCTGATGTCAAAGAACCTTTGGCAGTATTCGCCATCCAAGTCAGGCTTAAGGCACAAGGTTGACCACTATCCGCTCTGAAGTATGGGTGCTGTTCAGCTTGAAGCGTAACGGTTGGCAATGGCTTGATGACATCATGCAATGGTGACGTCATCTGGTAAGGAAACTCTGGACAACTTGACGGGGAATAGCTATTCACTTCATCTGAGACTTCCGCCAGAGGGTATGGCTGGGAATACATAGAATAACCAGACAATCTTTTGTTGGGCAGACCCCAACCATGGAAAGGGTGTGTCAAAATGGATACACCGTCGCTTCTTTTCAGCAGAGCTGGTGAGATATTTTCTGAGTCACCACAGAAACCGACATCACGATGTTTCCTTCTTGAACCGGCCCTTCTTACGTGATGTAGCAAATCCGGTCTACTTCGGATGAAACATTGGTGTTGGAACTGATGCATAAGGAGTTCTTTGGAAATGCACGGTCCTTGTTTGACCTTACTAGAGAGGGTCATTTTGCGGAAACCGTACAGATTCAATTGGCGAACAAAACTGGAAAAGTTTTGTGTTTTGAACATCGAAAACTCTTCACAATGCAAAACTTCTTCTTTAAATAATGTTGGATTTATAAAAATTCCTGAGCCGGAGCTGTTCCATGTCACTGAATTGCAGTTGCCATCGTTAACCAATTTCCATAACTTTCCCGGGAAAGTGTTTGTGTTTATTGGACAAAGAATCCCAAACTTGGGAGGCTTAACTTCGTTTTCCGTTGAAGAGTAGTCCATGTTAACAATGACGTGTAAAATTGTCGATGACAATAGCTTAGATGCGATAGCACCACGAGGCCAACTGGCACTAACAGTAGCACTGCTAATAATTACAAAAAGCCATTTTTCGGTGGGTGTACGGTATTTGTCTAAACCCTTTCTTATCTGCGCCTCGATTGATTCTGAAAGCAAGTCATTTAGAACAAAAAGTCTGTATTCTTTGGACGCGCCACAGCAATCGAGCGTCTTAAGCGTCTTAGCTAACAAAATCATTGCTTTGAGTGTTATGGAATGGTTGCGTCTTCTACCATACGCTTGTACACTATGCTGGGTGTGCGTCGTGGGTGCTGTGTGACGCATTTGCTCATTAATTATACAGCTTTATGCGCGCAGTCAGACTTCAGATCTTACACAGACGTCAACGGCTAGTGCGCCCTCCATAAAAGGAAAGTGCGTATCACTGTAACATGCAGCAACAAATTGGAGACTGATGTACGTTTAAACTGGTACGCGCGTTTATCTACAAGTGACGTGTGCGAAGTGCATTATTATATTGCCGACACACTGTTAACCATTCCAACCTGTTAGACGCCCTGACTCTCCAGGGGGTTCCAACTGACGGGCAGAAGTATTGATTGGACATGCGCACCAGCGCACCGTTGTTTTCGGTTACATGTGCACCAGACGCGCACTTAGTTTGTGTGCTTGGAAAACGAACGCATAAAAACTGACCAGACTATTTTCACACTGGCAAAAATTGTTCCATGTAAGTGCAGTGGCAAAAAGATATTTTAAAGATTTGCAATGTTTTGAAATCATTCGTATTAATACTACCGGGAGGCAATAACCTGCTTCCAAAATGAATGAGCAGTGATTATTAGTACTTCGCCTTCCAGTCAACATCGGCAGCCATGCGGATTCCCAGCAGTGGAATGTATGATTTTTGCATAAAAATCCTAAGCTTTAACTAAGACAAAGCTTGTGATCTCTACAGCTTGTTGCTTTGTAACATCATATGAATGAGGTCTATGCTGACCACTTGTGTTGTAAAATAGACAAAAAGTTACGCATTCGAAACAGATGATCTTGAACTGAAGAATTCTCACACAGTGAGCACAGTATTTAGTGGTGTATCTGTCGTTGAAGCCGCGGTCACACCACAACAAATTCCGATCGGATTCCGATCCGATTTTTCGGGTTTTCGTTAAAGTCTTCACCATATCTCGTCAGAAGGAGCCAGATCTTTGCCACCCAGTGTAAAAATATGATTTCCATATGATGTCTATAAAATTAAAATGCCAACTTCTTTGTGACGCCACACAGACGTATATTTTTTGGACGGCATAGTTGGATAAAATCTGTCTATCGATGTGACGTCACGACAAATTAGCATAAAATTTAATTTCCATAATCCTGCGGTGCAAGTTATACATTTACATAGATTGGCAAACTTTCGCCTCTTTCCGACCACAGTTTAAGGAGATTTAACAAAAATCCGAAAAATCCGGATCGGGGGCAGGGAAGCTGAGGGTATCCAGGTGCAGTGAGCAATAGTTTGCCATTTATCATGTAAAAGATGTTACAGTAAAGTCATTTATGGTTGGGAGTTTGGGCAATCAAACAGACAGTTTCATCAATTCAGCGAATCTTGAATTTAGCCAAGAGTCACAACAGAGAAACATTAGCATACACATATACATTTTGATACATTTTATGTGTAAGGCTATTTTTTACTATTAAAAACAAAAGCTTAACATGGAGACTGTTCGGTTCCCTTTAACAAGCATAAAAGCGCAGTTGTCAACCGTCTGACTGTCTGAGGGTTCACGATTTTTTCAAAAATTTCTCTTCGCTCCCCGGCAACTAATGGTGGCCCTCCGCTTAGACAGTCTTTCGGGCAAACTTATATACTTTTTGGGTGAAATTCCTTTTAATAACTTTCCGATAACTTTGCAGTTAAAGTGAGAATTTTATTGAAAATAACAAAAGAAGATAGCCACAGCTTTAATTCTTCATATAAGTCTGAAAAATGCTATTTCCGGCCATCTGAGAGGTCTAATTTTTCGAATTTTTTTCACGCTCCGCGCCAACTGATATTGACAATCCGCTTAGAAAGTCTTTATGGCAGAATTACCTTTTTGTAGGCAAGAAAAATGCTCCGGTCCGCCGATGCCGATCGATACTCTTTTATTATGACTCCTAAAAGTATGCAAATTTAAAAACAAATTTTACTTCGAAAGGTTGCGTACATGACATAAGATTGCATGTAAAGACACAAAAGTTTCAGTTTTGTCCGTACTAATCAGCGCGATTCAATTTTTAACACTGTTCATGTCAAAGTCGAAAATTCTGCACCATTTTGCTTCTAGGCTCCTTGAAAAGGCCAAAAAGTTTCAAAGGAGAGAGGAAAACATCTCCTTAGACCCTTCCTCCAGGCCGGAAAACTGCATGGCCTCCCTTCAGAGAAATCTTGCGTGATCCAATCTTTATTAAATACAGAATTTAGCCTTTGCGCCACCCATAATGTATTAAGTCGTTGACGGTTAGGCTGTGTTTCCACGGGACGGACGCCGACGCGGGCGGACAGGGGCGGATTTACCTTTAGCTAGTCCCGCCATTGCCTCCCGCTCCAGGGTTCACTCAGATTTTATAAAGCCACGTGCGAGTTAAAATGGATGCACTTACTAGCGATATACTCGACGAGGAACTCCACGTTCTAACCTTGCTGAAAAGGTGACGGAAGCAACCGGCACGCCGGGAAAGACACCGTTGGTGGGTTCATCCCATAAGACGGAGACGGAAGATTAAAGGCGCTTCGTAGAGATATGGCCTCTCTGGTTCCAATTTATTGTTCCGTCTGTTCCCTCGAAAGCCGTTTGGGAGCCATGGGTGCTGAAAACAATGAAACAACTGCCAATTCTCGTGGAAACACAGCTAAAGTGTGGAAAACCAGCTTATCATGACGCTCGGAACCTTCTTTCTCTGTCTCTTTGTAGGGTCTCAAGATAAGAATACAGATTTTGAAAATTTCCTAATTTTTGTCTCATTCTGACATCTGGCATGAAACAGTTTTTCTATTTCCGGAACACTCGACCGTTTTTGTTTTTTAACTTCCACGCAAATTTGGTCGTGCCTGTTTAAGTTTGTACCTTGCTCCTCCATACCATTTTTTCTTTCGTTTTGAGTGCTTTGGTTTTCCGCCAGTTAGATTAATTTTTGCGAAAAATCTGCTTAGTCGGGTTCTGTTTTTGAGAGGATCTGGTCTGTCCGGGAAGGCGCAGCAGTAGGGGGGCGGCGGGACCATGGCACCCCGTGGGGGAAGGTCAGCGGTTTCATCGGGGAGGCCTAAAAAATAAAAAAAAATATAAAAAACCTGCAAGGACTGAAATTACTGGAAGGGTGATCTCTTTCTTTATCTTTTTTCTTTTGTAACGCTATTTTAATACTAATCGGAATCGATTTTCAATTACTTCTCAAGTTCATAGTTCTGTTACACCTCATTCCATGTATCATGTCCCATCTTCAATCCGTGCTGGCAAGGTCATCCAAAACCAAGACTTGTGTTAAAGACCAGGGAGCTGGAAGTTCCACGCGCAGACGTAACCAAGGGTGGCACCAACGGGGGATAAGGGGCAATGCCCCATTTCGAGGAAGGGTGCCCTTTCCCTGTCGTCAGTTGAGAAGGTCCTATTTTGCTGGGGAAACTTCATCTTTACGTCCCTGAAAAAAGATGTAAGCCAGATAAACGGTAGTCCCCGCACGATTTTCTTGATTTTGCTTTACTAGTTTTCCTATAGACGAGATGTTCAGGTGCATGCAGTGCCCAATGGTTTGCAATCTGTCCTGCCCAGACGGCCGAATTCGAGCAAACGGTAATAAAAATTGGCCAGGCCGTGTTCAGTTATACATTATGATAAACAGAAGTAGGAGAATGTCTCTTGATAAGTCTGACTGAAAATTCATTTGAAGCCACCCTGTTGTAACGTGACATATTTTCAAAGACGTTGGAAGTAAATGTATTGTAGGAAGTTTGGGTAGTCACTTAAAATTTTTTTAACAATTTAGTGGACCTTGGAATTGAATACAACGAGGATTTTCAATACAGTCAAAAACATTGGTATGTTTTTACTTCGGTTGCAAGGTTCACATTCTCAAATACTTGTTAAAGAGTGGGAAAGTTTTTCCATTTTCAACAGATACTCCGTTCAAAGAAAATCCCAAGCCAACTCTGTTAATCCAGCTAGGTGTTACTAATAACACATTCCTGGTTAATCATTCCGACAGTTGCTCTTGACATGCATAACACTCAATAGAAAGCTCAAATTTCATTGTTACCTTACACCCCCCCCCCCCCTCGAAAAAAAACAAAAAAACAAAAAACAAAAACACACACGTTAGGAGTGTGATAATGGAAGTTAACTTACCGTTCTAAGATCAGGAAGGTTCATTCTGAAATCACGAAGAGTAAAGCTGCACTGGGTAACCACTGTAGAGTCTCATTTCCCCTTGCAAAAAAACGACTAGCACATTTTACAGTACACTGGTTCATGGGCGTCCGCAGGCATGGGCAAGGGGAGGGGGCACTTGCCCCCCCCCCCCGAAAATCAAAAATTTGAAAAAACGTGTAAAAATCAAAGCAAAAACCCAAACATAACGTGTTTTCCAAGTTTCCATGCGAAAAATAGGCTTTAAAAATGCCATTTCCGGTGAACTGGGTGGCATTTTTGGCTGAAATTTTCGCACACTTTGTGTCAATTTATGGTGACTCAGAGGTTTCCCCCCCTAAAAAATTTTGCCCCCCGACCTGACTTTTTTCTGCCGACGCCCATGCACTGGTTCCATTTCAGGACAATGCGAAAGTGTGATCCCGGTATGGCCCATACCGTGAACCTTCCCATACTGTATGGGAAGAATCGCCAATGGAAAGAGTTCTTAGGATCACGGAGGGAACTGTTTTATCAAAAGACCAAAGATATTATAGACGAATCCGATTAGCGCTTGTTTTTAGTGACTGTAGGCCGCCATTAGTGGGATCCATCAGCCTAAAATCGTCTCTATTTATTGTTTACGTGAATTTCAAACCTTCATATTTAGTGAAATTGGAAAATTTAAGATATAAATCAGTGTACAACCATCCATGGTAGACTGGTAGAGGTAAGCAAGGAAATCGAAAGATTTAAAGGTGACGGTCCCCGGTAGGGCCGACTGAAATTAGACCACCTCTTGCTGCCCGGATTCGTGTATACACATAGATACCAAACTTAAAACTGCGCGGTGACTCCTCACGGAGGCAATCACCGTTCTTCAATAAATTCCCTGACATGAAACTGTTTTACGCTTCTTCGTCGGCTTTCTACCTAAGAACATTTGACCATTAACGCACAACGACTGTTTGAAGTTCATTTGCTTACTGATTGGCCAGTTTCTATGGTATCTTCACAAGCGCACATCTGTGCACGCGTTTATATTCTTACGCACTTACAACACAAAATCAACTCATGCGTTCTTTTTCCAAGCACGCGGAAGTACGCGTCAATTACTCCGTACTTAAAAGGGGGAAATTATGCGTTGTGCGAGTACAGAACTGGCTTTGAAAATGCACGCGTGCTGACACTCGTCACAATGGAATTTTCTTTTACGCATGCGTCATAGTGCACGCAAATAACCGAATAGAACTGTGCGCATGTCAAATGAACACTTCCGCCCCTCCGATTAAGCCTCCGTGAGGAGTCATCGCGTCTAACAGTGTAGAGATAGGAGTTTGCTATCTACGTTTATAATATCTTTGCAAACAATAAACAGCTCCCAGCTACGCATAATTCGATATCCAAAAGTATTCCTCGCAGTAAGCATGGTTTCAGATGCTTTACTCTGTAGACGAATGCAGTATATGCGTCATGCTTCCATCTAAAAATGGGAGAGGCAAACCTAGAGAAAGGGAAGTCTAGGCGGGAGGTGGGAGTATTTATGGGGGAGTAGTTATCGCGACTTTCTGCCCGATTGGCAATCCTGCTGAAAAAAAATTATATAAGCGTAGCGTCACCGTCAGTTGGCGTGAAGTAACAGTAAATTTTGTAAAATTGTTTTCAATGTTGTCTCAGACAATCAGATTGTTCGTTTTACGAGGCTTTACAACAGTTCAAATTACGACATTTTTACTTTCATTTGTTAAGATTTACCGACAGGGAGGGATGGAGTGAGCGTCCACCGCTGAAAGAAACTATACATATCCATGTAGGATGAAATGTATTTTGATCTAACTGCCATGATTCCATTTCAGCAATGTTCATTACAAATTATCTTCACGCTGTTAGAATTTTCACAAATCGTTCGCACATTACCCAAATATTCCAGGGCTCTGATCGAGTCCCACCATTTGTAAAGTACATCTGACACTTAAACACTTTAAACTTTAAATAAAGATTTAGTCCCTAAAAGATTGTACTGTAACCTTCATTTTTGAGGAAATATTGTTGTTTTCAAAGATACGATAAAAATGTGACTTCAATTTTTAAAAAACATCCAGAAATTAGAAATTTTTCAACATTTTACATTTAGCACAGGCTCCTCTTGTAGAGTCCTGACCAGGATAGGAGGGAAGTTTCGCCAGATTTTCTCCCAATTTCACAATTAAATCGACGCCCTGCTACGAATATGTCAATGGCCAAAACTACTACTCACAGGAAGCATGGTTCCTACTTCCAGAGGCTTTACCATGAACACGCATGAATTAAATGCGACATGTGCGGATCCAATGATGGAGAGGGGGTTAACCTAGAGAAAGGGAAGTCAAGGAGGGGCCGGGGTTATCACGACTCTCTGTTTGATAAGCAACCCTGCTGAAAAAGAAAAACTATCTAAGCGGAGCGTGACCGTCAGTTGGCGTGTATTAAATGAAAAATTAAGGACAATTCACCACACTTTTAACAACAGGAAAAGGTATTTCCCAGGTTTGTAAGTATAATCGAAAGAGTAGTCATTTTGAGCTTTCGTTTGTAATAAGGGTGGGCATGAAAAAAACGTTCACTGGAAAATTCTTTTTAGGTAAACATTATGCTACTTTTCGCGTATTTGATGTTGTTAACACGGCGGAGAGGGGATTGACTTCAAAGAAACTTGCCAGGCTCCCCGCACACTTGAACTGAACGTGATATACGTTAATATGAACTTATAACCTTCCAAAATAATTGAGTTAGAAAAAAACGTTGTAAAACCGAGGTTAAACATTAGAAAACTGAAGGGGAACGATATTGAAAACAAATACAAACTTCGTTATCAGGTCTCACTAGGTCTTACACATCCATCACGATGGTACTTTCCCAATGAGTGATTCAACGGTAAGTTCTCTGTATTTGGAAGAACAGCGTCTCGAACAACCAGTCGGTTCTTCTAAATGGGAGGGCGCACTTTTTCTATCTGATATCACGGTAATATCTTTTACGAACTTCAAGGCCACGACACCGGTCGGGCCGACAGGGACGGCTAGAATCCCACCAAGGAAACATTTTAGGGGGACTAACATTTATAGGCTCTATAAAGCATATCCCTTTTAATTGCAATAAAGCAAATATTCTCCCGCACACGATTTTGCCTTTAAAACCACAGAATCTCGATATTTGCATATTTCAAAATCTTCTCATGTAAATAAGCCACATATATTTTAAATTTTGGACAACACATGCCCACATGAAAGAGACCGAGTTCGCTTATTCTAAGCTTACTGTACCACAAAGGACCATTCTTGCTTTGCTTCCATTGACGTTTCATGAAAAGCTCCCGCCCCTGGTCACCCGTTGAGTAAATCTTACAGACTTCCCTGATTCCCTGTGTTAATTCAACAAGCGTAGGGAACCTTTACCATAATTATCCATTAGACCATCAGCTTGATAAACTTTCCTCTAAGTAAGACCAACATTGTCTCTCGTTTTTACAAAGAAGGCATAGACAAAGAAAATAACATTAGAAGCAATCTATAATATGAGTTTAAGTCTTCATTCCGTCCTTCTTTTATTAAAGCACTTTAAATAATTATTTCAAATATCCATAGACTTTACATATCACTGTGCAAAAGTACGTAACGTACCCAAACAGTGAGTAATATTTCTTTTTTTTCGTTTTTGTAGAGCGCCAGCCACATAATTCTCAAAAGCGCTGTAAACCAATTTTACTCCTATTTATCCTGTTTCGTTCCCAGCATGATCTTCCAGCAAACTGTACATGAATACTGCTCTCAATAACAAGATATACTTCGCAGGCACACCCTAAAAACACCGGGCTAAATTAAACCAGGATCGGTTCTATCGAAACTTAACCAGTTTAGTCCTGGTTAAATTTAAACCCGGTGTTTTAAGAAAGTACCCGTTTTATTCCTTCGTTGAGAGGTACCTTCGAAAAGAAGCCACAAATTAAACAGTTACAAAGAATAAAAAAGATTCGAACCAATTGTTCTCTTGTCCGTTGTTCTGATTGACTACATGATACTCGTATCTTGAAACTAGCGAGATCTTTAAACCAACTTATCTCAATACCTGCTGTAAAACAACTTGTTTCATTTTGAAAAGGTTGCTTCAGGGAAAAACTTCGTTGGGAAACTTTGATAGGCACAATGAAGCACATATCGTGTAATTCACAAAAAGTAAATATGTTTCGTGGAAACACGAAGCTTATCTGAATATTAATTTATATATTGTATAACTACAGTGATAGGGTAGCAAATTAAACTACCGGTATATGAAATTTATAAAATGAGCTGCATGATTCCATTCAGTAATCCCTTATTATGTATAGTTTTTCATGGAATGAGACCATGACTTGAAATGTTTGGGTGAACACCCATGTGTTACATGTGTACGAACGACGAACAGCTAATGGTCATCCTAATAAGGAAAACGGTTCCATTCCGGGTAGCATAACAGTTATTATGAAACCTAGAAACCATAGTGGAAATAAGTCTGCTGGACATTTGTGCTACCCTGCCTCTGGTAAAATCAATCAATCCATTACATTATTTCAATGAAAATAAAATATTTTTTCCAATAATCGGTCTAGGCAAGTATCTAAGGCATTTCCATCTCTCCAACGAAAGAAGAGTTAAAAGCTATTTTGTGTAACTGATATTACATGGTGACTACTATCCCATTGATATCGTCCAGTTTGGAGATGTTCTTGCAGAGATGGCCGTGGTTGTGCAAATTCATGAAACACGGAGGGATACGGTGGTCTAACATAACCAGGCTGTGGAGGCATTTCCTCCGACATAGGCCGTCCGTAACTTCCATCACCACGTCCACGCGGACTGGATGGCGCGGGAAATACGTCACCAGATCTACTGCTGCTGGAATGGGTATGAGTTGCACTTCGCTTATCAAAATAATTTTTGTCATCGTCAATTTGTACTGACAAACATCTATCCTCGGTTGGGAGCATCACTTGACTGACTGCGTGGTCACCCTGACGAATGCGTGCCGTTGCTACATTAGGTTCTTGACCGTCTTCGTCGTACTTTGATGAATTACAACGGCAAACTACGCAGTTCACAACAATCGCTATTACGTAACACGATATAAATACGAAAGCCAAGAGTGTGCCAGGCCATGAAAGCCAGTTATAGGAAGGTCCGTCATTGTTGTCGAGTGAATCTTCCCCATCTGAAATAAAAGGAGTATATTGATGGTAAAAAACACTCCGCATATAAAATAGCCGTTACAAAAATTCAATGGAGAAAGCCGAAATGCCAAATTTGCTTTGAAATGACAGCCAAATCTAACAATTCGTTCTAATATTTATCTTCCAAGTATAAACCAAATATTGCATATTCAAGGTAAACGAAGGAATTATCCAAATAAACTTCACAATTGACGAGGAAATATATTGCGACATAATTCTCAAGAGCTGCATATATCCCAAAAAAGATGTACCACTACACTAATTCAAGATGGGATGACTGTATTAAGCACATTAATTCGAAAACACATTTTTTCGATTTAGCAGGCAGTTACTTAGTCAGTTAGATGGAGTTTTACAGCCCAGTTTCCAACCAGTTGGTTCAAGTCGAGCCCCTCGCGGCCTTTTTTCCCAGCTGTGGCTCACTGGTTTGTTTTCCCTACTCCATTGCTTATGCTGAGCACCAAACACAATGGCAGTAGGTTCCGTTATGAAGTCTTCGGTATGACCCGGTCAGAACTTGAACTCCAGACCTTCCGATTGCAAGTCGGATGCTCTAACCACTGGACCATGCATCCAGTGCAGAGGACATAATAGCAGTCGATTGAGCAGAAAGTTTTTCTGCCAACTTACACACGTATATTTCAGTCATTATATTGTGCAGTTTTCCAGCTTTATACGAAAGTATGGTTTTATCCGGGAAACACGATACATCCGTAGTTCCATATGTCACCTCCGAAAAGTTTTAACCCATAGCCAGTCTCATACCTTCCATCTGTAATGTTTGGGGTCTCTTCCAATTAACTTTAATTGCTCCCTTCTACACTATATACAATAATCTACTGCAATAGCTCATTTTTTCAAAGTGCCCAAAATATGCGACAAACACCTGTAAAGGCTGTACCATCTTGTCATCTAAGTTGTTTGTTGGGAATATTCTATTTTATAACAAAATGCCCCTTTCCCTTTTAAGTCATTCTATTCTTATCGCGAGCATGGACTTACATCCTCACAACATTTATTATGAAATACGAGATAAAATTTGTACGTTGGTTAAATTTAAAAAACCAAGTAATAAAATTTATAGATTCAAATTGTCATGAAGGATGGCATCCTTTTGTACATACATTGCAACTTTTTCTAAGGACTTGCATCCAGATCAATATCCAAACTTTTCCCGACTTATGGTGAAGTAAATGTGTCAATAATCTATTTGTGCAGGCCCGTAGCCGGGGGGGGGGGGTCAGAGCCTTCGAACGACCCATCCCAACTTGAGGAAGGTCCATTTTTCCAGCCCTGTGTTTGAAGGGTCAGCTATGAAATATTTTTTTTTATCTTGACATATTGAGGACGAATTTCCGTTCACTTCTTTAAAAGTGGTGTATTGCGTGGAATTCCTGGGGAAAAGGGATTTCTGTTGTGTTCAAACGTCCTCTAAAATGTTCCAGATTGCAGGAGATCTGCAGATTTCAAACTTTTCCGGGGAAGCATGCCCCGGACCTTTAGCAACTGCATGCTTACGGCACGCGCCAGCCGCCTCCGTATTTGGGAGAAGGTTCAAATCTTGGATAAAAGACCCACCCCTCCACCTGGGCTGGCTACGGGCCTGTTTTGGAAGTAATAGTCATTACCCGCAACCCTGTCATAATGGCTAGACCGTAAACACTGGAGGGGGGATTTTTCCAAGGGGTAAAAATTTCAATGGTCAAATGTGTAATGTATTATGTCATCGGCAAACTTCAAAGTCATCAGCGGGCGAAAATGTCAGGACACTACGCCCCGTCCAGCTCCTATCTCCGTTGGGCACAGACCTGGCCACCAGAGGAAGTCCCCTCCTACTTGGAAACTAATGCAGGGTACGTCATGCACTCGCTGCTTCCTAATTAAATCATATTACGTGAACGTGTCAGTCTGTACTTACAGTAACACGTCGCCATACTCTCATCAGAAGCATCGATACAGTTTGCCAGACCGTCACATTTTAGTTGTGGATCGATGCACATAGGATCACTGGCACACTGAAAGCAATCATCTCCTTCTGCAATTAAATTTGGAAGAATTCAAAATAAAATGTATATAGGTGTACAACTCAACTTTTCTGATTCCCCATAGCCAAATAGCTATTATGAAACAAGCAAGAAGTTTGAACTCTCACTGCAAATTCAAAAAAGACTGTAAAAATAGATGAGTGGTCTTAAAATCTTCAAACTTTTGTGTTTTTCATTTGCCCACATCCCATCGCCGCTCTCCACCGGACATGCAAAAAATAGAATACAAACATTTCTTATGATAAATTCTCTACTCTGCTTTGTATCAATTGTGTCAAAAGTTCAGCAAAAAAAAAAAAAAAAAAAAAAAAAAACAAAGAAATGCAAATTTAAAAGGAGAAGAAAATTCCTGTCAAAGCCTGAAATTTTTCTTTCTCACTCCAAACACAAGTAGTTTTGTCGGGATCCGTATTCTTACCTTTCTTTTTAATAGATGGAATGAATGCAGTATAGCTGACGACAAAGCCTGAATTCTCTGTGGATACGCCGTCAGTTATAAAACGTATAGTTGCTTCATTGCCAGATGATACCATGTAACGGTACTCTTCAGGGACAGTACTACCACACAATCCGTATAAACTACCACTCAACTGTGGACTAGAGTTGCGTCTTCCATCGTAAAAGATCACCTCATCCTGTAAAATCGTGAAAAGGAAAATATTTGGTAATTTTTTTAACCTGAAAAACCAATACCATTGCTTGAATAGAGGTGAAGTATTTTATACTCCAAAGGGTTTGAAAGTTCCCCCTTTTATCTCTTTGTCAGAGTAAGTAATGCACAACAAAGTACGAGACATACGCTAAACAGGATCAACTCCGTCGCCCATAATGCATTGCGGCACCAGCGCCTTGAGTTTGAAGATTGAGCAATACCAGCCATTTTCATGGGTTCAGATTCCCAACTGGATAGTTGCTCTAGGTATATTTATTGAATTCCCCAAATCTCCTCCCTATGCTCTTTTTATAGTAAGAGCTCCTTCATTTCGAGCTTGCGAACAAATAACTATCGACGGAATCAAGCCCCTGTCTTTCATTCATTTTTATAAAATTTCATTTCAAATACCACAGCCACATTGTTTGTATCTCATTACCAACTGCTTTCAAAATGAACAAGGAAATCAATGACAAAGAAATGTTTGCCAGAGCGTAATTGGAAAAAGCCTTCCTGTTTATTTTTTTAATATAAAGAGCGCTGATGAAATAATGAGGTTATTATCATTTTTAAATATTTTCTTTATTTACAAAAGCTGTTTCGAAGAGGGAAACAAAATCTGATTGGACAACCATCTTCCAGTCCAAAACTGTTCAATAGAATTGACCTCGGACTCCACTATCTAATTTTCTTTTCCATCTGATGTAACTTCCGTTGAAAATGCTCACGGTAATTTTACCGGTTTGTGTGGGATAGGGAAGGTTAAGATGTCATTTCTATACATACACCAGGAGAAACCTTTGAGAGTTACCTTAGGTGTTCAAATTGTACATCATCAGGCCTATGTATCGTTGGTCTTAAAGGACGTTACTTTAAACATTGACGTGATTATACCCTTAACATTATTCATACAAAAATTGACCTTAAGTTTCATACAAACTAGAATAGTTCATTTTAACCAGGATTATAGCCCAGTGGAAGAATTTTTCCAAAAACGAGATAGATTAATGTAGCCTATTTTTTTTTTTTTTGGGTGGGGGGGGCTTGGCTTCGGCTTTTGACGTATAGCCTAGTTTAGTTTTACGCACAAGCGGTAAGGTCATCGTTAAGGTTAACGTTTGAGGATCATGAAGCCATTTCGCTCACCAAGGACCCTACATCTGACTAAACGTGGATGAAAACCGGCGAGATTCGCAGGCGGAAGTAGCACAAATTAGAATATCGAGGCTACTCAAAGTATTATACCCTAGGGGTAAAACAACCTCTCCAAACAGGTGATAGTCAAGTATTGTAAAGCTATCACTAAAAGCGTTTCGGCCTTGGTTTCGAAAGCCTAGTTTAGTTGTACGTGCATGCGGTAAGGTGAACGTCAAAGTTGAAGTTTGAGGATCACGAAGCCGATAAGCCATATACAGGACTGAACATGGATGAACATGGTGAGATTTGTACTCAAGGCAGTCAATTTTTACCCCAAACTACATTTTGGTTTTCAGTCTACAGAAATTTTCAATTGACAGAGCTTTTTGATTGTCAGCCAGTTAAAAAATGCAGAGTACTGTGACTCATGTACACAGCATGTAGGTCGCCTACTGTGTTCTGATTACAAGCTGGGTCTTTCAGATAATTGTGTGTGTGTGGGGGGGGCGGGCGGGGGGGGCTTAAGGAAGAAGGTACTGAGTACTGAGAGGGTCAGGATTGGAACCGTCTGGGGTGAGACGACATGGTCTTAAACGGGGAGGCTGACTGCATGTCCAAGTAGTTAGAGCATTAGACTGGCAGACGACAGGTTGGGAGTTTGAGACCTGGTCGGGTCATACATAAAAATTTCAAAATGGTACCCACTCCCATTGTGCTTGCTCTCAGCATAAGCAATGGAGTAGTTTAAAAAGTCGGTGCGCAACAACAGGAAAAAGGGCCATGGCCGGCTCGACTTGAACTAATTAGTAATTGGAAACTGTGCCGTAAAACTCTATATCTAACCTAACCTATAACGGGGAGGCGTGCTACGTTATGCGACACTTCATTCAAATGATGCTAACCCAATCCATTTTTATCATTTCTTTTATTCCAGTTTAATATCAACACTTTGAAAAAACCATACTATTTTTGGCGCAAAATTCGTTCTCCTAAATAAAGGGCAATTATTGAGTATGGTCAATTTTTGGGTACTCCGATAAATGACCTCATGTCTGGTGAAATGCTGCGTTTAATTTTTAAAGGTCTGACGCGATAGTATCTAATTACGGTCTGCAGGCTGGGAGCTTAGCGTATAACAGTTGTTCTTAAATCTGTAAAAAAATATGTACACGAAGGTTTTAGATATAAATAGGCGAGAAGTGAGAAGTAACAATTCTAATAATAATTGACCTACCTGATAACAGTTCATGGAGTCTGTGACGTCAAAATTTTCGATGTGGAGAACGATTTGATTTCCCTTTGGTGCTATGATTGTAACTTTACAGTCTAACTTGTTTGCATAGCGCCCCCGAGATGCGTGTGAGTAAACGCGCCCACCAACACTCTCCACAAACTGCCAGCATGACTTGGATCCGATAGAATTCTGAACAAAGGCTGAAAAAATGAAATAAGTGAAAAGAAAGATTTAGAATTATTCAACCAGGTGTAAACAGGAAGCAATTGGCAAGTGTAACCTAACCCTCCTATAGATAGAAGAAGCGTTTGCAAACAATTACTCAAATCCACTCTTTAGCAAAAAGGAAAACTTTAGAAATCGCCCTGTAGATACGAAACATTTTAAAATCTAGGTTAACTTATAATGTCTATCTTTGTTTCTTCATAAAACGTAGCAAAGTGTTTCCAAGTACAAAAGTGAATGAGCTACATTGTCGATAGTCACTATGAAAGGGTTAAAGACTCGCAAAATATACAAATATAACCAGTTTACGTGCGTTATACTTTAAATATAAAAAAGATATATCCTACAATTTTTATACGATAGACGGTTATAATACGAAGCTGCGGTATTCTTGGTCCGTTGGTCATATATTTGGTACTGTCGCTCTCTTTTAGGGAATTTGAATCCATTGTAAGAGGATATTTTTTAATATAAATCTTTTTAAAACTCCCAAATACATAAGTAATCGTTGTTTTGAATGAGATTAAATATCAGATCAAACACCTTTGACCCCCCCCCCCCCCCATTGCAAATATCATTACTAACATATGGGTACGTTATGTCTAAGACTTTGAGTCTTTGACGCACCACAGTGGCAGTTTTATGACGATGAGCGTCGAATCAACAATTTAGATCAAATTTGTTTTTCTTTTTATTTTTTCGAAGGCTACTTCAGATGGGATCTAACCTCGACCACCCCTCTGCCTTTATTCATCCATTAGGTTGGAAACTGGGCCGTAAACTATATCTATTTAACTAACTTTATCCATTCTGTATCGGTTCAGAGGGGTTGATTTTTTGCTGGAGGAAGAGTTCTGTAGGTGCCGGATGCTTTCTGACATCATCTTAGTTATAGATTATGTACTAAATTTCTAAGGTGTGTGTCTATTCAGTCTTTTACACCAATGATAATTCGGCTCAACAACTGCATAAATCCATTCAAGGGTATTTTTCATTTGGTATGGATGATTTAACATATTGGATGGAATAGCAATTAACAAAACGATTATACCATTTTATTATTGAAACCTAACTTGCTCTTTTTTGAAATGAAATGGGACTGCAAATAATTTATTTGCATGTTATTATAGATCAAATACTTTCTTAAAACAGAAAGGATGTGTTCGAAGGATAATAAGCCATCTTTTGCTTAGCTGACAAAATGATTGACATATCCGGTACTTCATCAGTATAAACCGCCAATTGTAAGGGACGCAGTAGACCATACAACACCACCCCTGTTTACTTAGTTATTAAATTTTATTTCATATGATGTACAGCTTATATACAGATACTGAGTCTTGCGACCACTAATTTTTTATATTTTTCGTAGCTTCAGTTATTAAGCAGTCCACCGAAATGATATCTAGGCCCTATAAAAATCCTACTCATTTTCTTCGAAGAAAAAAGTTTGAACAACGAAGACAAACAATAGTCAACTGTACTGCTTGTCTGTCACCCCTCCCAAATAAAAGGCAATTGTATACCGAACAAAGAGATATGACAAGCTAAAGTAAACATGAACCCCAGGAAAATAAATTGACACTAAACAGCTTTATTTTAAAACTGACAATCGTCGCTATTTTTGCAAAATAAATTTGATCTAAGACCAGAGTTATGCAAACGGCGCTGACAATAAGAACGGAAACATACTAGAGACAGGAATCGTGTGCCGCTTTTGGTCTCTTAATTCTCATAGAGGTTATTTCCATCGTGTGCGGTTTTTTATTGTTCGTTTGACTGAGGGAGGCACTCTGATATTGTGATAAAAACAGCGAAGAAAGTTTTTTCCTTTTTTTTTTTTCATTTTGTCACTTTGCATTAACTACGCCTTATAAATCTCATTTTATAAAGTAATATGCACTGTAAAAAATTACGGTAGATTTACAGAACAAAAAACAAAAACAAAAAAAGAGATAAATAAGGATTATAGAAAAGTTCTGGAAATTTATTACCTGAACTTTTCTGTAATCTTTATATTTCTATGTATTTCTTGTCCTTTTTAACGTGGTTTTGAGCCATTTTTAGTGTACTTCCAAATGTGGATATTAAGGACAAAGCATTGAATTTTTCAGCCTGAACAAGTTCAGGGACAAAAAGAGGCACTTATGTTTTATAAAATTCCTTCATGAATTAGGATACCGCGGCATAGCTAAATTCAATTGTGACAGCTATACATTCTCCCTCGATGATGAACTCCACGTGATAGCCTATAATATTTTTCCGTCAATTAAAACCACCTTCTTTACATGTTGACGTTTCCATGCCAACGTCAAAAATTTGAGACAGTTGCAATCTTAGTGACGGGACAATACATTCTTTTCGGAGTCACGTCATGAACGCAGAGTATTCATACTACATTTACCTTCTAATGCTATTGTTTTGTATTATTGCCAATCATAAATTGACCGACGTGTTCACGCCTGCGTTTCAAGCAGTATACAGTGCAAGATAGTTTGTCTCCCTGAATATTTCTCTTCTTCATTTGGTCCACAGGAAAGATGGAGAAATTTAAGAAGCAGAAAACGGGGAAGGATGGAAAACATTTTTCATTACAGTAGTAAATGATTCTTTGATGACCTATTATTCAATAATTTTATAAATTCTGCTTATATATTTATAATTATTAACCCGACCCATAATGGATGTCACAAAATTGGAACAATTGGATCCCCTCCCATATACTCCCGTGTAATGCGGTGTCTATCGAGAGTTGTAGGCTCCCAGTACAACCATCAGGAACCATGTCATTTACGTGATGTAACATACGACTAGATATCGTTTTATTGAAAGAATAGAAAAAATAGTTCAGTAATATATTTAAACTGTGGAAGATGTAGCCATAGCGTATAAAGATAAAGGGGAGGGCCAGCTTGATGATAGGTCACATTAGGTTTTTATTTGCAAGCCGGGATTTGACGGGGCTCGGACTATCGTGTTAGTGCGACATTTTGGACGGAATAAGATGGAAACTCGGACGTTACAACAAAATATACGGAAAAATCTAAAGGCGTATCCGACATAACATTGGAAGTGTGTTACCCCCACGGCGCCCCGACAATGTGCTACAAAGTTCTATATGGTTCCCAGGGGTGATTTTAATATCAGATGTACTGTATAAAGGTATTAAAGGCGATGGTATATTACTTGATAAATAATTGGAAGGGGATGTTTTCTAGCCTCGGGTACATCCCCTGTTTCCCCTTGACTACGTGCTTGTCTCGATGGACCATTGAATTCGACCATAGTGCACGTGGTGTCAATAAACGCTATTATAAACATTGAATTCGACAAACACTGTATGTATAAAGAAAACTTATGACAAACACTCTATGCCATAAATGTGAGAAAAATTGTTAAGTTGCAGCCAACATTTCCATGGCAACATGACCAACTTCTGTTGTGTTTTTATTAACAAAGGAACCAACACGTTCAGATCATTACTATATACGTAATCCAACCCACTTACATGTAATAAAGTGAGACTTATATAGAGATTTTGTCGTTGTTAACTTAGGATAAAAATTTAAACTTAGATTTTTGTTAAATTTTTAAAAAGCCTATTATTACCCTAAAAAGCGTGTAAAAATTTAAGAACAATCAAGGAATATGTTTACTTAGATTGTGCTTGACGACAACCTTCTGAATGTTCTGGTTTAATCTGGAGTATGATTTTCCTATTTTAGTTACAGCACCAATGAACATTTTCTTTTGTTTTGGAAGCAAAACGTAAGCTTGATGGTAGGAAATTCATTAGACCAGGGTGCTTCCTGATTAATCCCACGATTTTGAACTTAAAATCTTTTAATTCATGTAAGGGCATCAATATTTTGTCTACCTTCCTACCTCGTGATTTAATTTTAATTTAAGGACAAGTTCGTTAGTTTTATGGAGTTTTGCGGCCTAGTTTCTAGCCTATTGGCTCAAGTCAAGCCGGACAAGGCCTTTTCCAATTGTGGCACACTGGCTTGTTTTCCCTACTCCATTGCTTTATGCGGAGCATCACGCACAACGGCAGTAGGTTCCACTTTTTGAGTCTTTGGTATGACTCGACCTGGGGATCGTACCCCGGAGGACAAAGGCATGTTGATGATATTTGTTCCTGAACTCACCCACAGCTACCAAATCAGAAGCATTTGGGACCCAGAGAAACTTTGTTTATCTATTGAGTTACTTGCGACGATGAATTGGTCTCAGAAAATGTGTGAGTCAACAAGTGTGTGTAGAATTGTTTAAGAAAAAACTTAATATAGCACGTAAAAAAATGTTTAATAGGTAACACATTACGACATGAAATTTACGTACTCTGTCCATGTTGGTTATCAATATCTCAAACGTCCTTTACACTGGAAATGATTATTTACATGTTAGTGCATAGGAAACTACATTATTAAAATGAAATTAAAATAGAAATAAACTTACATATATTCGATGCGTGTACTGTCGAATACGACACCAAAGCAAATATAGAAACCACTAGTACCTCCCACACGACAAACGCCATTTTACGTTCTGCAAAGTATTAAAATGCCCACAGAATGTAACAACGCTCGATAAAGCAGATAGCTTGTAAGGAGAGTTTAACACTGCAATTAAAAGTCCGTGCGGTTGTGTGGTTGTCGCATCCACTAATGATTTTGATCACTTTCTGAGTAGCGACGAAAAGTACAATTTGTACGTAGTAAGAAGAAGAACAAAAGTATAGTCACGTAAAACCAACTGTGAAAATTACTGAAGCGTTTCAATTTGAAGTATTCAAAACGAGTAAATTGAATAGTAGGGAGGGAAAGTTGGTAGCTTAGAAGTTGACTGACACCTGTCAATCTGTTGTGATTAGTATGTTGTTAAGAGTGACTGAAAAGCCACATGGTGCAAATCCTCGGCAATCCTTTAGTAATGAGAGGCTGAGCTGAATAGGAGAAGAGGCAGAATACAATGGCTACTTCAATAATGAAGTGTCAGTTAGGATATAAAGAATGGTTTAAGGAGGGGTTCTACTTATTGGGGATCTAACAATTGAAAACGGTTAGAATGAATACAATTTATTTGGTTTTGTCTTGAATAGAGGTCAGTGGGTGAGCAGTGGGTCCCGTGTCCTGGTAAGCCATTGTGAAGCACACTTTACGCCACAGGAACCCCTCTCGTCTCGTTAATGAGTGTCAGGAACACAATAGACTCGGATTGTTCGCCAAATGCCAAGCAACAGCGAGGAAGCAACTGTACTGCCGTGTTGGAGGCCATGCTTGTTCCACACAGGTGATTTAGTGAGAAGAAGATTAAATGTTAAATAGATTTTGACTGCAGTCGAGAATAACCGGAAATAATCAGGATCTAAAACGAGGGTCAATACAAACCTTAGCGGGAGAAGATTCCAGGAACGTTGTGATAAAAATGCACAAGTTCCAAGGCGTGATTAAACGATGATCAAGTGACTGACATGTTTTGGTGAATCAAAAGTCAGCGTGCTGCAGAAAGGCTTCTTTTATGTTTTTATAGTTGTTAGCCAAAGTGTAAAATAAATGTTTGATTGCTGTGCATTTTTCAGACAAAAGTTAACTGATAGGTTTCTTGCATTTGAATTAATCAACAAATAATTCGGTTACCTTTTGGCCTCGAAATTTCCAGTCAACTTAAAATGCGACCACGGTATAAATTGTAAATAAATTTGATTGATTGGCTCAACATTTCCTTACAGTTCTCGGGGAGGGGAAGGAAAATTAATGGCTCGAAACTGTTTCATGTGCGAATGTTGAAGTCCTTTGAAGCGAGAAATTTGGGTGTCAATTAAGGACTATGAAAAATGTCAACGTATATTAATAGTATGGTATTTTTCACACTTTGAGTGCAATAAATCCATGTTCACACAATTTTCTTGTTTATTTAAACAGTTTTATTACAAGTCACGATTTCACACAGAAAGTTACTATTAAACTGTTTTAAGTGAATAAAGTTTTACACATTTTTCCGTTTTTCACGTTTTATCCCTTTTAAAGTTTTAGCCATGAAAAGTTTCACTCTTTGTATTAAGTCACCTCCCATAAAACATTGTCTGCTTACAATCCTGTACACAGAGGGGCAAGGCGTTCAACATTTGGTAATGGGGACACCAATATGTTTTTAGTAGAAAAACCTCGTATTTAAAAAAAACAACAAAAAACAATTTATTTGTACAAAAAGATGTAGTCCGCAGCTTAGTGTAAAGGGTTCCAAGACTTTCACCCTTTCACCCTTTGAACTCTACACAAAACAATGAAGTTCCTCTTCCTAGAATAAGGAATTTGTGTACCATGTTTGAAAGAAATGTCCCAACTGTATTGTCAGTCAAAACAATCATAACAGTAACTGTAATCTTAACTACTCGGGTTCCTTTTCTGGAAACCTGGTAGCCTGCGTAACGCCTCTGTGGCTGCCCCCTCTTGGTTTTTTTCGTAGCGATGAGCTCAACGAAAAGACTGTCGGCTCCGCGGGCCAGCTACCGGGTTGAATCACATACACTCTCAAGGTTCTCAATTGATGCCGTTGTGCGCAGGATATTTTCAAAGACAGAAACAATTGTAGAGCAGAGGTAGGAGAGTATAGGACGGTAGGAGAGTCAGCCACTAGCCCATGGAAGTACGAGGTAGTACTTCTATGATCAGTCTCAGGGCCCGGTATACGTTCAAATACCATCAGCGTGCTAATTTAGTGGATAGGTCGAGATTGGGGTCGGGGATTCTCTTAAGCCAATTTATGCAACTTGATATTTTCTAAGGGGCGAAACTATTCCAGCAGGCCTCCCGTCCCTCCGCCGGCTACTGGCCTGCATATATATACATGGAACTCAAAAAGAAGTAATGTTTTGTTTCATGCATTTGATCAACATAGTAATGTATGTTTTCTCTAAACTCGAAAACAGCTTTCGTGCAATATTGCTTAATGATCGAGGTAGCTAGGTACTAGGATGAAAATTTACCACCCAGTTTCTAACCTATTGGTTTTAGTCGGCCATTTTTCCACATGTGTCTCACTATCTTGTTCAGTCGGTATTACTTGGCCAGGAGACAAATTCCAGACCTCCTGCAAGTCGGATGTTCTCACCACTTTACCAAGCAGAATGGGGGACATATGGTTCGTAACATGGGCTCACGTGGAGTACTTCGGTGGGCTGATTGATTGATTTGTCTCTCTTCTAACCCCCTGGTTTAATCTATAGCGACGTCCCTGACGCCTTTTACGTTGTGTGACATGGAATTGTTTCCCCTACTCCATTGTTCATGTTGGGCATTAAAGGAGCCAGAGGTGCAAATCCCGGGGGGCAAGGGGGTCTTCTCCCCTCAGGTAAAAAGTGGGGGCCAAATCTTAATTCCCCCCCCCCCCAAAAAAAAAAAGAAAAAATTGAGTAGGCCTAAAAATACGGCCACCTTTTTTCGTTTCTCTTTTCGTTCCAAACAGTTTTTCTGAAGCTTCGGAAATGCTAGAACACAAGAGCTTTCGGGGGGCTTCCCCCCGGACCCCCTAAGGGACCTTGCTCCTGGATCCCACCAGGGGCCCTTTGGGGCTTCGCGCTCGCGGTGCCCGCCACGCGTGCACAGTATAATACTCATGGGCACATCATAAGCATTTTCGCCCACTCTCAAACAGAGATTTGCGCCTCTGATAGGAGCAACGTGTTACAACCGATAATGTAAAAATGAACCGATAATGTTAAAACGACCTATAATGTAAAATAAATTATCGATAATGTAAATACAGTTGAAAATGTAAAAAAATATACCGAAAATGTAAAAAAAAATAACCGATAATGTAAAAAAATCTTTGAGCCGATAATGTAAAAAAATACCGATAACGGTAAAACTGTTCAAACGAGGGTTTCTTATGGCCCTACCTATATGTGTGTATGTTTGAGAGAGTATGTAGGTAGGCAGGTAAGCTTGACATGCGGCAGGCGGGCAGGGTTCAGTGGCGGAGCTGCCATACGGACGTACAGGGGAGAGGTCGCCCCCCCCCCCCCCCGACGGACCAAAATCGTCTGTCGGCGCCCTTTTTAGGTTTTTAATACTTTACCTTTGCACCTTTTTTTGGGAAAAGACATAATTTAATAGCGTTGTTTTAAAACCCAGCTAACAAAATGTTCAAACAGCCACCAGTAACTGTACTATCTGCACTTTATTCTGATGAAAATGGTCGATCTTCTGTTATATAGGTTAGGTTTTGCCGAAACGTATCTTCATGCTCTATACGCACTAATGAATGTTGTCGCTGTGCTAAGTTCATTGCTTCCACACCAAGCGTGATTATAAGCTTGCAAAATACACAGACTGACATTAAATTAACCCTCCCGGCCAATAAAAGGTATTGCAAAGGGCGCAACAATAATTGTAGCGCAGATAGCCCTCTTGTTTACGGGGATGATTGTCAACATAGACAATAAAAATAGTTTATAAAGATACCGAAATAGCTCTACAACATTTTTCAAAATCATTTGAAGAGAACATTCAGGTTAAAATAAAATGAAACTGTTATCCAAGTGGTAATTGTTTAAGAGTTTTAATGAGCAGTTTCCATTTTGCTTTTCTTCAAGTGACCATTCTCATGATAAATGGCTATTTCACGATAATCCCATCAAAATGCTGATTTCTGTACTTTCGTGGTCTCAAAAGCCAGAAAATTGCATCAAATAAGCTTAAGTTTAGGCTACTTTTATTTATCATTAATTCTGTACCTAGGGAGCCAAGCAGTCCTCTTATCTTGGTTATTTTTTAAATGTACTTATTTGGCTATTCCAGAGTGGTCACATGATGTAAATCACGTCAATAAATGTTTCTTCGTGTACTTATCTTGATTTCCAGATGCCAAAAATGTACACCCAACGGTGATTAATTTCCATAACTTTTTTCCTTTGTAAGATTGCTTGCTATTTAGCTCTAGCAGGTTTAATCTTTATCTTCACAAAGTAGCCAATAATTACATTAAAATCTTAAATCGAGACCTGACAATAAGACACAAAATATAATGACTGCCTTCATACTAAAATATGAAAGAGAGGGATAGAGACATGGGTGTGCGCAGGCAGGGGTAAGGGGTACTAACTTGCCCTCCCTGGAAATTATGAAAACCAGAAAAAACGAAGAAAAAATAAAGAAAAAGACGAAAAATTAACATCAACATTTTTTAGCAGCTCATTCAGTGATTTTCTTTCGCTCCGCGCCAACTCATGGTGGCACAGAGCTTTCCCCCTAAAAGAATTCAGCCCCTCCCCCCGAATTTTCTTCCGATCTATGGATAGAAAATTTAAACATGTTTTAATAAAAAAAACTTGCAAATGGAAAGTCTGAAAAGCCGCGTGGCTTCGATCGTGCTGAGGCTTATTTATTACATATATTTTGGCCCATAAATTTAACGAAGTTTGCTAAAAATGTTTCATGAGCAACATTTCCCCCAACGTTGGGTAATTTTCGCCCATCTGTTCTTATAGTGTTTAACTGACTGTATTGTGTTTAAGAGTAGCCTTAATCACGGGAGTAGCCAGGACTACTCAGGGAAGAGGGGAATTTTTTTGAGGGGTTGGGGTTGGGGAAGCGGATTTTTTGGGGGGGAGGTGGCCAACTTCAAGACTTGATCGCCATCCGGGGAGTTTTTTAATATTAAATTACCCTAAGATGTAGGCAAATCTGGTGCTAATATCATTTGCATTATTAGCATCACTTGATATCACTCTTTCTGTACTATTACATTTTTTTAGAATTCGATGGAGTATGGTCTGGCATCCCTCTAGCTACGCCAATATCCTATACGTGGTAAGTTGGGTCGTATGTGTCTTTACATGATGCTAAATTTGTTTTTATATAACTGATTTTTGTTAATTCAACGCATGACGTCACATATAAACATTTCACACGGAACCCCATTTTCTCAATCACCACAGCTTAGCAACCACGAATTAGATTTACGTGGAATCTGACAAACCTCCCATATACGCTCCCACAAGATTAGTAGCATAGTAAGCAACCTGAAGACACCGTGACTAGGACAATTGAGCTAGTCAATGCAATAGCACCATGGTCAATGTAAAGGGCTAATTTTCAGGTCTGACCGTAAACATATAAATCGATGCTACTGTCATTGCATTACGTAGTCAATACTAACAAATACTTCACAATAGCAGATACACTGCAGGATGTAAAGGCTTTAGGTGGAAATACTCAGATCCTTTTAAAGAAAAGTGGTTTGACTGACAGCAAACCACAAGAGTCATTCTTAATTATACTTTACGAAATTGCTAGTACAGTTTAACGTATTTTTGTACTCCCGCACTCGTACCCGCACTCGATTGCAAAATTCCATACTCGTACCGGTACCTGGTCTCATGATTTATTTTTCTTCGGACTCGTACCCTTGCTCAAGACCAGATGCCCGTATCCGTATCCATACCCGTACTCAGGTCATATGGCCTGGTTCCCGTAACCGCACTCATGGTCTGGCACCCGTAACCCTACTCAAGCATGGCTGGATACCCGTACCAGCACTCGCACTTATGGTGTCGTCCTTAAACTACAACACTGGTGTGTGACACAAAATCTTCATATTTCTGCATGCAGGGGGATGTTATAATATATTGGTGCAATATTTGTCGCTTTATCCCGCAGAAATCCTAAAAGTTCTTAAAAGGAGCCTCAGTACTTAAGCTGTAAATACTGAACTATGGATTAGCGCCCTGGCAGTGGTCTGCAAAGTTCGGGCTTGGAATTGTGAGGTCATGGGTTGGAATCTCGGTAATCCGACTCTTCTCTTTAATGCTATTGGACACATAAGGCAAAATTTACCACTTTGGGCCCTGGGCAAAAAACAGTTTTGGGGTCTGACAATTTATTATTCTTCTGACAACTTCATGACAGTGTCACAAAACACGAAACAAGGACAAAGGTTTGTGGTAACTTCCACCAACCCGACACGAAGTGAACTTCATACACAGCACGTGGATCCAGAATCTTAAGTAGGGTCGGGACTGGAAATTGTAGAAAAACTATCTAAGCAGGGTATCACCATCGGTTGGCCGAAGAGTACCGTAACGTAATGAGGTTGGCGGAAAACATCTCCAAGATTGCCAGAAATGGCATTTGGGAGCTCGGTTGAATGGATTTTTCATCTTTATTTATACAATTCACCCCGCCCCTGCAAATGTCGATTAAAATGTGTTTTCAAGTGAATGAATTTTTCGGTCAAAATATGATGGGTAAGGTTAGCTTAGATGAAGTTTTATGGCCAAGTTTCTAACCAATTGGTTCAAGTTAAGCCGGCTACGGTTTTTTTCCAGTTGTGGCTCATTGGTTTGTTTTTCCTACTCCATTGCTTATGCTGAGCACCAAGCACAATGGCAGTAAGTTTCGTTTTTAAATATAATGGGGAGGGAGCAGGGGGCAGAAGTCCACATGCCCATTCCAGTGACAGAGCCTTTGAGAAACACACCGTTTGATTTCCCCTACGACTCGTTACGCAGACAAAACGGACTTGGTTGAATGACGTAAGGGTGTACGACTGAAGGGGAACCAAACATGCTTTTAAACCATACTTTAAAATAAATTTAAAGTTTAAACTTTTTATTGAGTTGACTGACACTTTATAACACATTCCGGTTGTTGCGTCGTTAAATCTCATTTAACTAACTAAAACATCGTTAGACACATCGTATCGTTTTGAACCTTTTTAGGCAAAATCGTGACGTCCGTGTTTTTCTCTACTGTTATCACTGATGTTTGTTCCCTGGGTGGCTTTTGTATTCCTTACTTGAGAATGGACTAAGAGAACTACGGGTTTCTATGGACTCTTTCCGCGGGAACTTTTCATGGTAATTAACAACCGCTACAAAATGTTGAACATTGTTTCTTGTACTCGATGAACGTGTACTCTTCGCGAGGAAATTCTCTGGAAGTACATATTCCTCGTAAAACTTGTACTCACCGAGTTCCCCAAGTGGACTATGCAAATACTTCCTCGGCAACTCTTAAATTCCCCTGTATGTGTAGAATATGCATTTTCATTTATCAATAGGCTTACAATACAACATTACATATACAATACGGTAACAAGAACAACGAGACCTGATCGGTACAACAACGAATAGGTAAATTCTAGGATTATGCACCAACTCATGTATCGTATAGCCTACGTTCTACGGTACCCTACCCGCTAGAAAAATACTACGTGGTGAAAATTATTGACAAAATCAAGACTAGTACACTTCGTTAATAGGACGTATTATAGAACATCACTAATTAGACCAGTTTAGATCAATATGGACCTTCTGTGTCACGTATCATTAGTCGCTACAAATTCGGGGTTGTGAAGCCGCAACCGCTATTACGTGAAACGAGAAACTGATTATCAAAAGGCTTTTAACCTCGAAATCTTCAAGACAAAAACATAGGCTAACTTAACAGATATAATTATGAAGGTCTTAACTAGCATAACTGTCGTTGCATCAAGTTGCGTATGATGTTTCAATGAGATAGTGAAAGAGATTTAATCTAACTAGCAGTACAACAATTATACGCTGGAAACTTTTAGCAAATCGTTTCTAAATAAAGAAGACATGCTTGCTCCATCAGGGAGGTGTTACTAATAACACCTCCCTGGCTCAATAACTCAGAGTGCCACGTACGAACAGAGTCGTATGTATACACGGCTCTGTATAATTCATATTCATAAGGACAACCAAACTGTTTTAAAACCACATGATATGTTTTTTACATCAATGCATTTTGATTATGTGGATCCGCAGAATTAGAAATTTAGAGGTCGAATTTTTCGTTGGGACCGTTTATTTCTTTTCTTTTTTGGGGGGGGTTCTGTAATTTTACAACATGCATATGTCAATTTTTACAGTGCAATTCCTTTTTTCCTTTACTTCAATTCCTAACTTAATTTTTGTACATGTTTTTTCTCATTTTATTATTTTTTTAATTTAAATATTCATTCTGAGTTCTTAGTCTAAGTTAGAATATACGTATTTGATTTAAAATATGGAAAGGTGTGTGACCTACAGGACAAAATATGGTGACGTCATATATGGGCCTCTCAGTGAACCATATAGCTCATTGGGGCGTCTATCCTGGTAGGACGAGCGGACACTTCCCCACTATTTGGAAATACGAACGACTGAACTGAGTATTTTCACAATAAAGCTTTGACGGAATTATGCATGTGCCCCTCCAACATTTGAGTAAAGATTGATGGTCTGACGTCATGATTCGTCGTCATTTGAATACCATATGCGAGTCCATTTATCTGACTTCATTTTCCTATAGTATGATCTGTACATATTGAATTATAAGTGTTTTGACTCTTTGCCGTCGACCAGAGCAGAAAGTAAACCAAAAGTAAAATGGTTCTCAAGAATGAATGTCTAAGTTCCAGTTGTGCATATATACCGATTTCTCTGATGAATATGTACACCTTCTTTTTCGTTTTGCCATTTGCGGCCATTAGCGTTGTTTACTTTTTTTTTTATTAATATGCCACTTGGCTCTTCGCCACAGGGTCGATGGGACTGTGACCGTAGCTTCGGGGGGAAAGGGGCACGTCCCCCAAATATCAGAGTAAGAACCCTTTTTTAATTCTTCAACTTACCTCTCCCCTATAGGCCTACCTCTCAAACCCCAGAACGACGATCAATATATCCGGTGCCCGCCCCAAATCATCAATCCTGGCATGATGAGTCGGAATTCAAATCAATGTTAATTTGCATGAAGAAGCTATCAAAATAGAGTTGTTTTAGATGTTCTACCCATATTACCCGTTGAAACATTATACCCTGAAGTTTTATGACACAATAACTGAAGTTCACAAGTAGGCGCATAGCAAGCGCGTAGCCAAGGGGTGGGCGTTCCGGGAGTTGAAACTCGTCGAAGACCCAAGATTGAAAAAAACATAATAGTCAAAAAATGATTACTATAAATGTTGTTACGTATGTTATACACATAAATTACTCTATTTCGCATCTTTAGACCAATAAAAGCCTGATTTTTTCCAAGGTTTCCAAAGTGCAACACCGTAGACCCCTTCCGGTACCACATTTCAAGAATCTATACCGTGAAAAGATCTACGTGCCTGTCAAGATTGTGTCGTGGGTGTGGTTTTTGGGGTGTGAAATCCGGGTATACGTGGTTGTCACCTCCCATTCAAGTAGATTTCCAACAGAGTCGTATCCACAAACGTACCTCGTTTGTGGATACGGGGAAAAGTTTTCCAACAGCCTGAACTTCAGGTCGTGTTTGTGACAAACACACGCACACACACACACATTGACACGCATACACCAAAAATAGATGGAGGATAAATGCAGAATTGATTGCTTTAACATGGCTCAAATTGATGTTTTCTAGAATCACTAAAATCATCTGTGCCGTACAATGTTGCATATTGTTCGTTCTGCCTGGTTTTTAATCTGTCCGATATGATTCCCCCAAATATTTTCGTTGGTAGGGCGATTGTTCCCCTGCCCCAAGGATCTACACCCCTGTCCGATTTCCAGTACTTCTCCCGGCCACGAAATCTCTATTTCCACAATTCAAGAACTTCTTTGGCTTTGGTGGACCCTTATTTTGTTTTACGGTTCGTTTCAGACCCCTTCTATCCACGGTCTCCCAAATAAATTCCACTGATCCTTTAAGAGTCCGCGAACAACAGGTTGAGTAGCATGGAGTTAGGTCAAACATGCCGGTGAGCTGTTATCCATATAATTACGACAACTAATTCGGGAGTAGCAGGATTTCATATAACTTGCTTTTTGAGTGCGTTCTATTCATGGAAGAACTACCTCGGAGCATGGAGCTATTACTTTAGCTCCATGTACTTCCATGTTCTATTCAATTGCTGCCGTTTTGCAAAGCTGATCTTAGTGCGAACTGTAAGAACTAAGGGGGGTTTCCTTACCAGCATACTCGAGCGATTAAGATAGCATTTTATCTGTTGGTTGTTTCAATTTACTATAATAAGAGAATTCGGTAATTCGTTGCCGCATGAAATTTTAGGGCACAGCGTGGGATATGCAAACCAACCTCAGCTCGTGATGTACAGCGTTCCCTTGTTTTCGTCAGTATGTGCATGCATACAACACTATCTGAATGTCTAGCCACTTTGAATGAAAATAGGGGTCTCAGTGCTAGTTTACGGCAGATTAAAATGCAAATTTTGAAACCAAAAAGGCGATTTAGACACCATTCACTGTACAAAAACACGCTTAAGATCACTCCCTATGTGTGGGTACGTGGGTTAAGAAGGATTTATGTCAACAAATTTTCATGTTAACTCAAATTTTGGAATACGTGTTGTAGGTGCAAAGTTGGTTTATTTATCACGACAATTTGGACAATATAAGCGCATGTGCATAGCCACCAAAACGAATTAGCGAACTAGCTTATTGGATTAGCCTATACCATAATAATATTCTATAAAAACCAGGTAATATATACCCATATTTTCATTACAACCTACGTTTGACAGGCTGTATCAAGGTCGTAGCTACGGAGGTGGGAGGAGGCACGTGCCCCAGAAATATCAGAGTAGGGATCAATTTTTTAATTCTTCAATTTACCGCTCATCTATGAACCTACCTCTTAACCCCTTGAATGACGATGAACCTGTCTTCCGAAACAACAATCCTGGCTACTGGTGTGAGCTGTATGTACATATTTCTTATTCAGTCATATCCCTAACGGTGGTTTTGGAAGCTGAAAAGCTGAGAAAACAGAGTATGCGAACCGGATACACCGGGTGGGGGAAAAGACCCAAGGGTTTATCCCAATGATGATCGTCAATAATGTTTTTTTTTTTCAAAAACCTTAAACCTAGTATCGCATTTCTGTAAGTGGTAAGAGCATACATGTTTTGAAATGAATTATGAATCTTTCTGAATTTTCTTCCGTCACAAACCTTTCGTAAACTACCATCATTTTCAAACTACCATCACTTTTGAGGCATCGTTTCATAATTAATAATCACAATATCAACCGAAGGAACACGTCTAGAATTTTGAATTATTAAAAAGCCTGGAATTTAGCTCTAATTGTTTCATTACTTCAAAAGGTTGTGACAATGTGTTTAATTAGTTTTTTTCACAGCTAGGAGTGGCACATCATCTGCTCTTTAGCAAAGACTTTTTATAACAAGTTATTAAGACTTATATATACAAGTATATAAGTTGGTGCAAAATTTCCTCCTATAGGCTGCAACAAATAAATAGCGGAAACCCTCTAGTAACATTGTAAAAAGCATAAAAATACCAAACTTTCACTGGTTGAAGGGGACAGTCGCCCCAATCCTTTGACTGATTTTTGGGAGATTTTGGATTTATGTAGATGAAAATTTTGAAAATTAGAGGTGTCAAAAAGATGAACGCATGTTTCTTTCAAAGCCCGGCGGTGTCAGATAACGACAAATTGCACACTTAGGTTGGAACTGTTACCGTTCTCGTCCACCGTTCGCTGTCCTCCGCTTAGTCATACTTTGACTACCTAACCCTAATCCCTGAAATTACACAAAATTTAACTAACCAACCTCTCAGCATCCAGGCCCCTACTGCCTACATATAACAGGTCTGTCCAGGAAGCTATGTCTCTTCTAGTTCCCTGGTCTGACACTCGTATTCTCACTCTAGACTAGAATCTGATTGAAAACAGGACCAACACATGATCGTACCCAAAAGACTAAGAAGCGATTTCACATAAATACCAATTTTGAATCGACTAGTGTTTCATTTCTCAGAAAACCCGGTTCTAATTTAACATGGGTAAAAAAGAAAATTCGTCAGAAATAGAGCTTACAAAGAAAAAGGGAGTTTGAACTTGGCAATTGCAAAAATGTAACTTCAAAGGTTAATACGTATTTATGTTTGAAAATGAAGTTGTATCACTTGTATGCAAAGACTGTTACATCCTTGATTTAAATATGAGTACAGGGTAAGATGTTCATATTTCGTTCGTTTTGATAAATTTGATGACGTCATTAAATTTTGACCAATAAATTACTTACAAATACATATCTGAATCAGACAAATATTCCCTAACCAGAACTTTCTACTGCAGGAATTGCACAGAGATATAACATACCAAACGTATATGAAATAGGGCATCTTTATAAGAAAACCCCTAATTGGAAATAGGAAAACACAGAAACTGATTGAGGCGAAAAAACTGATTTCAGAATTCAGATATATAATGACATTCATAACGAGCGACTGAAAAAAATATTTTCAAATTTCTGTAACTAAAAGTATTGAAACAAATTACAGCTTAAAAGCAAAGTTTTGGTTTCGACTAACGGCTCTTTGCAGAGGGTCGGAAGTACTTTACAAAAAGTAAACGGAAATCTTTTGCAGAACAATAGTAGTCGCCAAATCTTGTTTTGGAGTGACAGCTGAACCTCAAAATTTTCCTCTTATTTATCTTATAAATACCTTTCATGATATTTCAAGATTTGACCAATGCATATTCAAGGTAAATCAAGCACTTGCTCCTTGGAAATTGCACGATTGAGGGGGAAAACATCGTGATCAGATTCTCAAGTGCCATTCATGAAGTAAGATACACCAGGGATTAGTAACAGCAGTACACACCTTCCGGATACAGTCTTCAGTTCACGTTTGTGTCGGACAATATGTTCTCTTTTAAAACTTTAAAACTGAACCAAACTTTAAAACTAAACTAGATTTTAAACTCTCTCTACAGTCCTCCAGACCCTATGTTAAAGGGTTGTTCAGCGAAACCCAAACTTTCACTGCTTCCCTGGGAAGCTATAATACGTCCACTGAAGGACATTACCGTGACCAACCTCACGGCCCTCAGACCATTTACATTATCAGTATGTGATGTATGGCTCAATTCTAGACTGGATGAAAAGAACAGATACTATTCATGATCTTAGCCGAAAGGCCTTTAACTGACTCTGCTCTGAAAAATTCAATCTTACCAGTAATGCTCCATCACTACACCGTTTTGAAGCTACTTTCACTACAGATTGTTTTAAGGGTGCAAAGAACAGGAAAAAGTGTATAAATCTCAGTGAACAAGAGTATGGAGTTATCGGTCACATCGACTAATATCAAGTGAATAATGAACACCATCAATTATGTTAACTCGTATCGAAAATTGCCCCCCTTGTGTTAAATTCAGTTGGTTAAAATTTTCATCTCCATAAACATCCAAACGTAGACACTAAAATTGAAAGCGCCCCTACTACTGACAATACATCTGGGATCTCCTTGAAAATGAAAGTACCTACCAAAAATGATACTGGTACTCCTAAAGTAAACAACACTGTTATTGTAATAACGCTTTCGTAATCTAGACCCAAAACTACAAATAAATTTCCAAAAAGTGAAAGAACAGCTACCGCAATGGTCAGAAAACCTTCCATTACAGTTAATGGGAAATCCCAAATCTGGGTAATTAACAAGATTGCTCCAGTTATAAGCACACCGGTGACACCAGCGGTGAAAGTCAAAAGGGCGGAGTCGCAGTTTCCACGGTATGTTAGCTTTCTTGAAAATATGGCTGACATAGCTAGAGAAATAAGACTGCCTAATGCTATCAAAGCTCCCAGAAATTCGTTATCAGATGGCTTCGCGGCATCAATATGAAATATGAAGGGCGGCCTCGTCACTAAAATCAAACCGACGAAATTTACGACGAAAAGAATGATGTCGTAGATCTTGATAGGTTCTCTTAAAAAGAGAAAACTCAAAATTGCGGACGGAATTGGCAGATTTGTGCAGATTGCGCTCACATTTCCAAGAAGGGCGAACTCCAAAGCCACATACATCAACAGGATTCCAGATGAGTTAAGAGCCCCGTAGCAAATGTAAAATATTAAATCATACAGCTCGTATGATTCCCTCTTTCTCCATGATATAAAGGGTAACGTTAACAGAAATGGGAAACTTCTGTAAAACATAATTTGGTAAGGATGCAAGGAAGTGACACCTTTGACGGCAACCATTTGAAACCCAATCAAGCAACCTGCTAAAACGCCGAAGACAATACCCCTGCGTTCTAGAACTTTGTTCCAAACATGTTTTATCTTGTTGAGCCACCTTCTACTCGATGAGACGTCGTTCTTAACAATTCCGTCTTCCGGTGGGAATGGTATTCTGGGTGTTGGAAGAAATGAAATTTTTGCGATTAAATTATCTGAAATGCATGCTGATTTTTCTAAAACAAGTGTTTAAAACGCAGCTTATTGCGTACATGGTCACTCACGCTACGTCACGAAGTAACAGACTGAGGCAAAATGTTTTTTTCTTTTTTTTTCCCATCTCATTTATTTCGAATTTTATAGTCATTATTTAGAACTTTAGCATTACAATGTTTGCAGGACGAAACTTAAAACAACAATCAATTACTTCAAATTATAATAACAATATAGTGAGGTGTATACAGCCTACTCGTTTTCGAACAATAATTGGCAGGAGGAAAATGTTTTTTTTTTTTTTGAGTTCCTCATATAATATATAGCGTTTTGATTTTACAGGGGACTCCTCTAGATATCCTTTTTTCTTCTTCTATTGCAAACTTAAACTTGTAAATGAAATTGTCAATTGTAGGGAGAGAACAGTTTTGCTTCGATTGATAGGTAAAATATTTGACATGAAAAATTAAAAAAATTAATGGGTGTTTGCGAAGTAACTTGAAACCAAAATAAATATCCTCCTTTTAAAAGAAAAACTGTTTATTCAATAAGCATCTCTCAACTTCTAGCAAAAAGGAAGAGATTACATGACATTCCCAGAATAAGTGTTCAAGTGTCTCGTCATGGAGGTTACAAAAGGAACATAATGGGTTATCCCGAATATTCATAAAAAAGCAGGTGATTTGTCCCCAAAATTCTGTGGAGAAATCTATATTGGAAGTATTGTAGCTTAACCTCCCTGACAGAGTGCCACGGACTTAAGAAAATGTTTTCCCAATCATCATCACTGAGTTTAAAATTATCAGACCACTTTGAAATGGCTTTAGGAGGAGTTGACACCGTCTTGACTAAATTCAAATAAACAAACTTTGACACTTTCTTATTATTCTGTATACTGTCTAAGAGGCGTTCTCCTTTACTTGTATTTTGTGTGTCAAGAAGGTTGCAATTTCTCCACTCTCTGGGCACTGCAGATACCAACCCCAGTATCAAGTAAAATAGCAATGGTTAATATTAAATTTATCTAAAAATTCCTTGTAAGAAAGGACATTTCCATTCTCATGCAAGATGTCTTTGACATACATAACCTTTTTCTCAAACATGGACTTGTAAAATATTACTTCATTATTTACCTTAATATGTGAATTACTCCACATAATTTCATTTCTATGGTCATAATCACAATCAGGATGTGAATGAGTAAAAGATAGCCATGCTTCAGTTGCATGTAGAATAAAAACATTGTTAATATTAGAAATGTCTCTTGAGTTACAATTACACTTAAACAAAAGAGCCCCTCCATATCTTTCCAGATAGAGGTCAAAGAACAATTTCCAAAACCCATGTGTATGTGAGGCAAAATGTTGTTGGTGCATGCATAACGTGCAGCTGTATATATAACTCACACAGGCACGTACAGCCAAAGGAGGAGGTAGGACAAGGGAACGAAGACCCCAGAGAAATTCTTCGCCCCCTAATAAAAAAATTACCATTTCCTCAGTGTATTTTACTATATATCACGGTTGGAAAATATTTTCCCTTTGAAGTTATTTGTCCGGCTATCGGGCCTGGTATAAAAATCTTTGTGCTTGTTACGGAATATGATGTTTCTCAGTTGTGCACAAAGGGTGGCGGAGGGTTTGATCCGTTACCTTGAACGTCTGGATACCCGGAAGAGGTGAATCGCCGATGTCGCTGCTACATATGCGTCTCTGTGATTGCGTAAACTTTCGTTTTTTCAGTAATACAAAAAACAACAACAAATAGAACAACATACGGTAAGTGTCATTATCAGTAATGACAAGGGGGTTTCCGCCAGTCAAAGCCTTTGCTTGGTCCCAAATGCCCGCTCGCTTAAACTAAGTATACCTATCACGAGACTAAATTTTTCACCCAGAGAAATGCTAAGCCCTAAGAACTTGCAGAAACTTCGGGAACTTTGCGAACTTCCAGGCCCTCGAAACCCACCCACCCGGTTCGCCTTCGGTTTCGCGTCACGCGTGAAATTTTTTTGGCCCTCAAAATTTCTTTTTTTCTCAATTCTCCATCCCCCCCCCCCCACACACACACACACACACACTTTTGAAGCCACGGTTCCTCTATTAGTAATAGTAAGTACTAAGTATTACAACCCAGAAGTTAGGAAAAGAATAAATTAAAATACGAACAAAAACGACTTTTAGTAAACATTTGGTGACTCTCTCCGACTGCAGGGAAAAGACTGGAAAATGAATGCCTCTGGCTCCAATAACCAGCATTGGTACCAAAACTTTAACTTGTGACTCTCAGTTTCCTCCCACTCCTCTTCAGTGTGATAATATACTGAGTTGGTTGTATGAGAGCACAAAGATACACGGCGTTCTAACCGTACCCGCAAAAGGACTTTAAAAGTAATATTTGTTTTCCGATTTTAATTTCCTAATGATTGAAATTGCCCTCTAAAATACGTCTAGTGAATAATTACACTGTCATTATTAATGTAGTCCATTTCAAACAAAAAATTTATTAGGGCTATACTAGGGCTTTACATTAGTCCTGACCAGTTCTAAAAGTCATATTCTTCGGTTTAGAAAATATAGAGGCAAGGTTCAAAATTTACTGAAATTTGCACGATGTAGTAACGGTATGTGTTTTTGAGTACCTGTGACTAAGAGCGTAAACAGGTAAATCATGGTTAATATGGAAATTTGAAAGTATCACAATAGCCCACATTGTAAGCCTTGGCTAGAGGGGTGGTGTGTCTAGGTTGTAAGCATCTGTAAGGAGTTAGGGGCAGAGAAGTGTGGTGATTTAGGTAGTGCGTAAATCAATGGATTATGCACTAGTGGTGTTCTACTCAAATGAGCGAAGGTAACAAAGGTACAATGGTAAGTTGGTGGGAAAAAATTCGGGTGAAATTTTATTTGCTTCCAAACGTACTTTTTCATGGTCTGTTGGGAGCATCCTACTTGCAACCGGAAGTCCTGGAGTTTGAGTCCTGGACGGGTTGTACCGAGGGCTTTAAAAACGAAACCTATGCCTACTGCTTTTGTGCTTGGACTTAGCATCATCAATGGAGTAGGGAAAACCAAGCCAGTGAGCAACAACTGGAAATGGGCCTTGGCCGTCACGACTTTAACCAATTGGTTAAAGCAATAAAACCTCAACTACTCCAAACATGCCCCGTAATAAAATTTTGATACATTAAAAAATCGAGAATCAGCATGATCCTTCTTATTTTTACATATTTAGAACACAAATTTTGTCTGTTTGTTGTTCCCGTCATTATGACGCATCAATAAGTCTCAAACCTTGCTCCTTGACTCTAACCTTTTGGAGGATGTTTCTGCTAAGGTTAGATTAAGTTACATTTACGGCCCAGTTTCCAACCAATTGGTTTAAGTCGAGCCGACCACGTGTTAAGTGCGAAAAGAAAAACATTGGGAAACTGTCAGCCAAAGTGACATTCGTACACAATGAGGGGAGCAGAAAAAATATTTCCTCACAGGTGAGAATACGGGCGGAGCCACCCCTCCACTTTTACCAGACGGTACAAAATGACAAAAGAAACGGAAAGGGGCGAGATCAGAAAAATTAAAAAAAATCCGTTCGGATAACCCGCACTTGCAGAATCCAAATCTTTTCCCTGCATTCCCTTCTACATGTGAGACTCATTACCTCCGCTTTCAGTGCGGTGCTTAGGAACGCATGAATTTGAGGAAGAAGAAGCCCTACAATGAACTTGAAATACAGTTTACATGGACATTAAAAGGTATGTACATTAAATGAAAATCGTGTAAAACTAATGCATTCCTTTGTCTGTATTTATTAATTTACTTTAAGCAGGCTGAACTACTGTTGTCTTAAAGAACCGTCTACACGACAAGCCGGAAGTCAGCATGGGGAAATAAATTGAAGGGGGATTTTACAGGTCAATTTTTTCAGGGGGCCAAATATGTGAAACTGTATTAAGTTAAAGGCAAACTTCAAATTTAGAGGGCGACAACAATTTTGGAATGCAATGCTTCGCTTCTTGATTAAGGACCTGTTACATGCTCATGTATCTGTACCTAATCCTCGTCAGTCGTCATCAGGTCATAGTTACGTTGTCTGTTGCTAGGTCTTTGAGGACCATGCAATGATATTGGACATTGGAATATTGGACAATATTGGACATATTGGACAAACTGAATGGGAAAGCAACCCATACGATTATGCACTTGTTCATTGGCAGAGTCATAGGCATAGACGATGGTATAGCTATGATGCATGTGGAATAAAAGAGACGGGTTTAGTTTTGATTTCTAAACCGTCCGAAATGTTTTTGTGAAAATTGAAATTAGATGATTTATTAAAAAATATTTCTCACCTGTCAAGACCTCCCTCTTCTTCGACATTTTTCAGAAGGTGCACTTCTTCCATTTGGTTGTTAGTGGCAATAAAACCGTGCTAGTGGGTTTCTATATAAATTTCCAACAGATCAACCAGATCCAGCAATTTATCTCTTATGAGATACAAGTGGGTTTGTGTTGATATTATTTAGCATATTGCTGGTATTTTATATAGATGTCAAGAATAGACTTAATTAAAGCACCCCGTTTCTGGAAGCTGTAAAAAGACGCCCCTGTTTTTAGCCATGATAATGACAAGCAGCCTCGCAACTTCTCAAATGAATACAAGCCCTACACACACTAGGCACACTACAATAGCATACCACAAATACCATATGACAGGGTACGATAGGACGTGATAATAAAATAGCAATTTAATCTATAACTTTTTAGCTGCAATCGTCGCATTTGATCAGTTTGATAAACGTTGTCTTAGAGATCATAAGTTATTATTTTGATTGTTATAACCATCAAAAGTGTTATCTCAATGCAACATTCCAAGGTTTTATTTAGACGGGTTAATTAATAGTTGTAGCCTGTCACACTACAGTTTGATTTTCGTGCAAATCAGAGTGATGAAAGGTCTAATCGCAATCTGAAACTTTATGGTAGCTAGTTTGCTAGATAAAGTGGCTTACGCGTACGGACACAGGTTGTCTCTGAAGGGGGTGGGGGCATGCAGTATGTTGAGTAATCCTCGGCTTGGGGGGTTGCCTCCTCGCCAAACAAAAACGAAGTTCTGCCGTGTAGACCACATAAGCGGAGTGCCACCATCAGTTGGCGCGGAGAGTACAGAAATTTTTAAAAATCGACCCCTCAGATGCATTTCCGACTTATTCGTAGAATCTAAGCAGGCGATATATTTTATTGTCGTTTGCAGTAACTTCAAAATAAGTTTCGCACACTTGAACATGATCACAAAGTTATTAAAGAATACTCTCACTCGAAAAAATGTATTTCCCCTTATGACTATCTGAGCGGAACGCTACCATTGGTTGGCAGGGAGCGTACAGGAGCTTTGAAAAAATGTCATCCCCTCACATGGCTGCTCATTGCGTTTTCATGTTTTTAAAGACTAGAGAATCTAAAATGCCTTTATTTTAAGCTTTCCATTGCAATAATGAAAAATTAGGAAATTGCTAAGTGATCAGAAAATTATCACATGAAATATACCACTACCATTTCATTAAATGATCTTGAATCTTTTCGAGGGACACTATATACGACAGAACTGAAAATATGCTAATGTTCCTCTATTGTGACTCTTGGCTAAATTCAATATCCGCTGAATTGATGAAACGGACTACGTGACTGCCCGAACTACCGACTATAAATGATTTTGCTCCTAACATCTTTTTGCACAATAAATGACAAACTATTGTTCACCGCACCTGAACACCCTATGTTCCCCTGCTCCGTTTCGTACTCCTATACCGGCCAGCCAGGGAAGGGGTCCAAAGGATGACCCTCCCCCTTAAAACAATTGAAAAATAGAGTGTCCTTAAATTCACTCTGGTGTCACATGTGCTACCTTTTAAAGTAAAATTTGTGTTAATAAAGTACGAATCTTTAGCATCTAAAAAGCAAAAAATGGCATCCTTGGGGGAGGGGCGAAACTGCCCCCTGGCCTGCCTACACCACCCCCCACCCCCCCCCCCCGGTAAGTAGGCTTCAGTTTCCATGATCTCATTCGAGTTTAATATTTCAAGGCGCCTTCGACCCTTTTCAGTAGTTGGGCACTAGGTGTTTTTCTCCTACTCCATTGCTTTTGGAGAGCATCACCCACAACGGTAGGAGGTTCCATTTTTCAAGTCTGTAGTATAGACTCAACCCGACCCTCCCACGTGAGAAGCGATAGCTCTACAATTAGACCACACACGTGATCGTTATGTCGAGGGGCCATGATTTGTTAGTGCATTAAGTTATCTTACTAGTATTAGGCCCTGTTTGCGTAACCTGGATAATAATTTATTCTGCCGCGGAAAAACTTCAGAGCTTTCTGCTTCCTGGATACCACAGGAGTGTTGCTTAAAGGAACCTAAACCAGGGGTCTTGAATAACCCCCCTGAACCCCACCTGCAAAGCTGGAGCTATGCAGGAATTATTTTTTGTCCCAAAATTTTCATTTGTCCTTTATTCCTCACCTCCCCCCCCCCTTACACACACTTTTGAAACCCTCGTGTCCCCACTTCTTCTGATCGTGACCCTAATTTGGGTCATGGAGCACTTATTATCATGGAGTCATGAATTACTTGTTCCAAAATATTTGAAAATTTGTGGTTCCCTAATCGACAAAGTAAACGACACTTAACAAGCAATTCCCAATTATTAGCGACGACAGACTGCAGACTGACTTAACCAGGTTAAGTGGTACTTCGTGAAGTCAAAATCAATAATTCTCACCCTCTCATTTGAAGCAGTAAGTGCGGTGGAATTTTTGACTAATGTTTTCGAAGTATATTAGTTGAGGTTGTTACCTGAAAAAGGGTCACGTAGAGAAACTCCTGGTCAGTGGCGTATATGCCGGGGCAGGGGCACTTTGCCTCCCTGACAGGTTCGACGGGAAAATCAGCTTAACCCACTGGGTTGAAAATGGGGAAAATTAAGGAGAATGAAAGGGAGAGAAACGGAGAAAAAGGGAAAAGAATAAGAGTGAAACGAAAAGAGATAATTTAGCTTCAGAGAGGCTTCCACAAATTCTGTTTTCGTTACTTGTCCATCGGGCCAGCTGTTCTTCAATTCTCCTTGTTGGCACCCATGTAGTCTATTCGTCCTTGCCTTTGTGAGGACTTTCCTAGGATACTTGCCAGGCGGGTTTTATGACATTGAACATTGTACTTGCTCGACTAACTTTTTACTTGTCCCAGACCGTGGGGCGTGGGGTTTGTCGAAGCCTGCATCAGATAAGAGGGAACTGAAAAGTTCTGACCCTTTTCTTAAAACCAGTGGATGTTTCAAGTGAAATTCTTTAAGAATATCCGTCAGAGTGAAGGAAAAAGAAGTTATAAACAGTTCTTTTTAGCAGTTCCCATCGTGTTTATCTGTAACAGAACATACAGATAATACCGTATGTATAGCACTTATATCGTAATCCAGAGAATCAATAGTTATATATAGACTACTTTTCGAAAAGAAAGGTACTAAGCTAAATTTTGCAGGACTTGAATTTCGGACAAGAGCTTGGAAAAAATCGGGCAGCCATTTATGAGTCTTAAAAAAATCTGGCACGTTTTTCTACATTGAAAATTCCTTTGGCGTGTCCCAATCCTTTCACATATGTCTTAAAAACAAGGCATTAGAGTCACATTGAAATTTTCAGGAAAAACCAAAACGATTACAAAAATCACTGTTCATTCGGGCAGCTAATGAAACAGTTATTCCTTAGCCTCAATTCATCGTCGTGGTCATCACTTTGCCCTAAATGGTAGAAGATTCAGGCGAAACTGTCAAAAATATTCTGAGGTGACTTTAATAATAATTAAGGTAGTGTACAAGTGTATACATGAGGTAAAAGTTTCGCCTGAAAAAAAGTAGTGGTACATTTTATGTGGTAATTTCTTATCATTAGGAAGGTTAATTTGCTCATTTTTTCATCAAAGTGAGCATATTATTGCAACCGAAAACTCGAAGTAAGTTAATTAATTAATCAAGTTTATTTACAAGCCTGGGAATGCCATTTCCGGCCGTCTGAGGGTCTACAATTTTTCAAAATTTTCGGTTCGCCGGCAGGCAAGCTGGTGGTGGCGCTCCGCTTAAATAATCTTTCGGAAAGAACAATATATTTCGGGCAGAAAAATCTCCTGCGCCCAAACTGAAATGTTCCCATATGCCTATGGCTTGGCTTGCTGTCGGTTCATAAAACGTCTATTACTCACGGCCTCTGAATAATATGTAAGGTTGGTGCGAACGGGGAGGAGAAAGGAAAGTTTTCACTCCGTAAATATGGTCATTTCCCCCGACAAGTGATCCCAGATACGCCACTGCCCTTGGTATCCGTAGCGTCAATCTTTACTCAAAATGGGTAAGGTGGACTTGGTCACCTCGGTCAAAAAATCACTGTGTAAAAATTTGAAAGAAAATCGGTGTAACTTTCCAAAATGTGGGGGCACGTTTCCTCCGTTTCCCAGGATTGGCGCCCATATCGTGATGTATAACAAATAACGCCGCCCGCACATTCAATTGGTTAGAGCATCAGACTTGCAGTCTGGAGTTCGACTACCTGGCCGGGTCATACGTAAGACTTTTAAAATGGAGCATATTGCCATTGTTCTTGATGCTCTTCTAATAGGCAAATAGGAAATATAAGCCAGTGACTGGCAGTAAATCACAACTGTGAAAAGTTCCATGGCCTCATTGAAGTGACTGACTGACTGACTCACTGACTGACTTTCTGACTGATTGACTGACTGACAGACAGACAGACAGACTGTCAAAGAGACTGAATGACTGACTGACTGACTGACTGGTCCATGCCCTCTCACAATCTAATGAAGATTGGGTTGGTTAATTCAATTTCATTTTCAAATGAGTTTTCTTTTAAGGGGTAACATGTTCCTTTTAATAGCTTGTTTTCAAAAGTATAAATGCCTCCGAAGGCATATCATACGGAAAAGTCCGAAAAAGATATGGGGGGGGGGTATGTGAGGTGGATTGGTTGGGAGAGGGAGCAATGTGAATTGAATACTTCAAATAATCCTTCGTGACAGTGTTGAAGTACTCGAGATCCCTTTTCCCCGGTCTCGATCTCGTCCTCGGACCCTTGCGGTGGTCTCAAAAGTTGTTCTGGTCTCGTTTCGAGACCGGCCAAAAATTTGTCATTTTTACTTTTTTTTTAAATAAGATGAATTAAGTTTTAAAAATAAAAAAGTGAAGTGTTACATTGTAAGATGCGTAGATATCTTAAGATATTAATCTATTTATTCATTGCTGTAACCGAGGTGGTTGTTGGTGTCTGTTGTATTTTATGATGGATATCGGTAAATTCTACCTAACCTCACTTTACCTTTATTAACTCAGTTTATTTTTCAAAAACGTTGATTGCTTTGAAAAATAGGCTTTTCATTGAGGAAAAAAGGTTTCATGTTATCATGTAATTGAGTCTTTACACTCCATCTATAAAGGTTGATCTTTTTTCTGTGAGTTGGTGGGTGGGTCTTTCACTTGGTTAATGAGGATAATGTAACACAGTACTGTATTGGACTGTCATACAGGTTTTGTTACTCAGTGTAACAAGTAGTGGCAGTCCGTTAGTGCACGTCATTGCGTGTTCGCTGTGTGTTGAATTCCCCCAAATTCCCAGTCTTCGTTCAATGCTATCCATTTCTGGCTATCATGGGTTTTACTCAATCTGATTGCTGATGACTCCTAATTAAGTTGGCTGAATTGAAAAACAGGGTGAACAATTATGCCAGGTCCATATCGAAATTTCTCAAATTGTCCCATATCGAGCACGCCTCTCTGCATACATCGTTTTAACACTCATGTTCCTCAAGTGATGCAGGCATTCGTAAGGCTGCTTAATAATATGCTTGAAACCGTCTGCAAACGAAAGTACTACTACGTAAGCAATACGTAAGTTGCATGTTGCCAAAGTCATCAACTAATTGGGTAAATTCTTAATATTTTCTTTCAAGTATGTTCCGTTGTCGAGAGGAATCTAAATAAACCTTTGTAATACCAACGTTTAGTTGCATGTGTACTTTCTCCTCAACTCTGACGTATATATGTCCACAATGTTAATTACTTTTCTGGTGTAACTCAACGTAAATTTAACCAGAATAAATGCTGGCACATTTTTAATTATATATATTAATAGATGGTATACTGACGCGTTGGCATCGTATATCAAGTGTTATACTTCAGTAAATCTCTTGCTGGTTAAGATCGCACACAGACACCTACACATATATGCCAAAAGTCTTATTGCAAAATAGTCGAAATATTTAACGTTCACTTCGAGTGAGCACATTGGCGTAAATAGTTACTTAGTTACGACCAAGTTTCCAACCTCTTGGTTCAAGTCGAGCCGTCTACGCCCTTTTCTCCAGATGTGGCTCACTGGCTTGTTTTCCCAGTCCATTGCTTATGCAGAGCATCACGCACAACGGCAGTAGGTTCCATTTAGCAAGATTTTTTTCTTTACCTTGTATTTTTCAGAATGTATGTACTTCAAGGTGATTTCATCCTTTTGAATTGCCACCATTTGATTGATAGGTTTCCTTGTTTCTATTGTTAAACTTTTAAATTAGTTAACTAACGAGGACTTACAGTAAAACGACTGGTAGCAAACGTTTAAATGATATACTTAAAATATGCCCCTATGATTAAAACACACCAAACGGGAAGATCATTGTTCAAGTCTATACACTTCTCTCAGAACTGAACAATTATTTCATCATTAAAAAAATAGTTAACAGCGGCGGATTTGGGATTTTTTCGTTGGGGGCGCGCTGACGGTCGATCATCTGCCCGAACGACTATCTAAGCGGAGAGCCACCACATTTGGCGCGGAGCGTACAGAAAATTTTGAAAAATCGCGACCCCTCAGATAGCCGGAAATGGCATTTCCCAGTCTTGTAAGTAGAACCTAAGCATTCGTTACTTTTAGCTTTTGTTTGCCAAAAATTGTTCCCTTCAATTAAAAGTGAGAAAATTGCAAACACTTTTTCATGAACTAAACCAAAATTTACTTGAGCTTGATTTAAGCTAAGATCACTCTTTAAACACTTTTGATGAAATATATTTCCAAAAATATGTCATAATGTTTTAGGTCTGGAAAAAGTGGTCTAAAGATAAGGGGGTCCTCACACAAGGTACAGAGAGGAGAATCTTTCCTTTTTAATGTTGAAAACAAATTCGTTACAACCTGTAATTCTATGAACGTAAAAAGACTGAAAGAATTGAATTTTGGCCGGGGTTCCAACAGCTTCAAAGACGATGGTGAAAATATCTGACCAAGAGTACCATGCACTACTGTAAGATTCATATTTTAGATTGCAGTAGCTTTTAAGGTCTTTTGCTTGATGAAATAAACCACTTTATTGTCATGTGCATGAGATATAAACATTGTTAAACGCTTTGTGTGCGTTTATCATTGATTTCATTAGTGGCATGTAAATTCAGTCTCCCTCATGAGAGTGGAGACTATCAAAAATGAATCAGTGTCCCACTTACATGTACAAATATAATGTTTAGATGCTACTGAAGCATTTTTCTTGAATTTTACGTTCACCTTTGTGTATTATTCAGAAATAATTATTACTACAAGGGAAAATACCAAACAAATCCATTCAAATCCATCCCATTTTTCCACTTAGTGATAAACTGTCACAACTTCGTATCTCCGAAAAAGACTAAATATTCGTACTGAGTGCTAGTTGCCTGGCAAAATCATTCATTGCAATCTTTTGATATCGGGAAACAACATCGCTGTAAAAAAAACACAAAGTTGCACTTAATTAACACGTGAACGTGTTAAAAGTAAAAAATAAGCTTTGTTTTTTTTTTTTGGGGGGGGGGGGAGCCGGTTGCGCCCCGCCTAAATCCGCCCCTGGTTAAAGTAGGTTCAAGTTGTAGAGAAAGTGTTGCTGATTTCAATTGAAATGCTACAGTTTCGGTAGTGTGCTGCATAGCGTCAAAAGTCATAAATTTCGTAATTTGCATGGCCGCGGCTGGCAACAAAATTTAACGAATGCAATGTTAGGAATGTGTCCCTTCATAAGAACCCCTGTGGGCTAGGGGTTGTAAAATATGTCTATGGCATTTCAGGCCTGTCGTAAGATGAAACCAAATTTGAGCTGGAACCATGCATACCGGAAAATAAATTTAAACTTTTATCGAGTTGACTGACACTGCATAACACATTCGTGTTGATGTGTGGTAAGATCTCATCTAACTAACCCTTCATTAGGATTTTGACAATGCATTACTGATCCTGGTTGATGATCGACGCATTGAGATAACAATTTGGGGAATAGGAGCAAGATTACCGTCAGAAACGAATATTATCAGAAAGAATCCAGAGAACGTTGGATCTCCTTCCTTACATCCCCCTCCCCCAACATTTATTTGTATCAACGTGAGGTGTAAAAAACAGAAGAAAATAATTCAAATGTCATTTCCGGTAATCTGGAAGGTGATGCCGGGCAAAAAAAAATTGTAAAACAAAAGCGCATGATTGGAATCTATTTACAAACCTGTCGAAATGTCTTTTCGGCTCTTTGAGAGCCTACCTTACACAACTTTATTGAAAGATTCGTATGCGTTGGTTGGCCTAAAGAAAAGTAAAGTAGTAGACAGGATAGTCAATAAACAAGTCGGGTGTTTCACCGCGCATCTTTAGAGAAGATGTTTATGTCATTGGTCACGATTTCCAAAACTTTCAGTTCGCTCAGGGCCAATAAATGATCGGTCACTTTGTTGAGGTGTCGAGCTGTGATGTAAACATTAAAGGAGAGTCTACCCCCCTAGCCTTGGGGAAAGTGGTTAAAAATTGAGGACACATACCCCTATGTCCGTTGAATGGAGTCATTAAATGACCATCCAGGTAGAAGGATTTGCAACAAAAACGCTATGAGCGGGGACCTGCAACTCTTTACTCATGGAAAAGAGAGGGCGCACCTCGTCAATGAACATCAGAGCCAGTATCTGATGAACATCACTTTTACAGGTAGCGGACCAACTACGAGTTTGTACATGGGAAGGAAAATGTTTACCGACAATGAATTTGCCCTAAAAACGTGTTGTTTCTGACCGGGTTATTTTCAAAATATGATCATTTTATCAGTTGGATTTTGTAAAATGAGTTAAAATACCCATCTTGGCGATATCTTTTTTGTATTGTATTACTCCACTCTGTGAAATGCTCTAAATAGTTATATAAAATCATGTGGGACACACACCTCTCATTCAAGGCTCTCTAGCTCAAGATTTCAATGTACCATATTAATTTGAATGAATAATCTATAATGCTATATATGTCAGCTCAAGAATGCCCTATGATGATGGGAGTTGGACTGTTAGAATTCATTTTTCATGCTGTTCAATATATTTTTTTGAATTTGTTAACTTGAGATACACTTTATTAAGTGCAAATCAGAAATGACCCTGTAAAATGGTCAATTTTTGATGGATTTTCAGATGGGAATTGCAGCAAATTTTAGTACTTTTCACATCAAATACCCAGCTTTTGTCATTTTCATATCACACACCTTTTAAGCTTACCTATGTACTACAAACAACATTTTGCTTTATGATGTCCATGTAAAATAATGACAAAATACAGAGAGCTAGTATTAGTACAGTTTTATTGGAGCATAGAAGGATGTAGTGAAGTTTGAAATAAGACATGACTTGCACAAGAGCACTAAAATACAATGTGGGCTGAAATTAGGCTATGCAACAGGATGCAAACCACTCTCAGATAGGTTATATTGCTAATCATCTTTGGTTCCTTTCAATACTTTATATACTTGGTATTAATGACTAAAATATACAAACCAACAAAGATAAATAAAACATTTAAAAATTACTTAAAATCAACAGAACTGATTGTAAGCAAATGGGATATCTCAGCCAGTATTCTTTTCAGTCAATTTCTGTAAATGTGTAAACATTTTGTCAAAATACTTCATCCTAAATGTAAATGGCATCCATCACTGCAAGTAAAGTCTGGTGCTTGTAGAAAGAGGACATACAAATAACAACTGCTGCCAGGTTTCTGTGTGTATTGCATGATACCATTAAATTAATGAAGATATTTTGCCTTACTTTGAGGAAGATATACTTAGATGACCACTAGATGATGCACACTGTTTAACAAGCAATTTCTTAATTGCCTGTAGCCATTTTACTGTATTGATTGTATTCTTTGTTAGGGTTAGGCATTAACATTAGGGTTTAGCACTATCTGTTAACCAGTTGTTAAATTCTTTTCTTAAACAGTGAACAGCAGCCCCAGATGACTAGTGACATTATGATTTCATCCATGCTCACTTTGGCATACCCTTTACAGACAGTACTAAAAAACCATTTTAAGTTTAAATTGCTTCTTTCTTAACTTTGGGCTGTTACTTTTTCTCTTTGCTGGTATTGTGCTTAAATTTGCACTTTTAAATGTTTAAATTGAAAAGCCAACCGTGAATGTGACACAGAAGTAATGTAAATACAGCATTATCCGAACCAATTGTCTTGCTGACCCTCAACTCACAACTATACTGCACCAATATTACTGTGGTATAAGCTTAATTGGTGTTTGAGGGGAGTTTGACTCTTTCATGTTAATAACTAGTTTTGTGGAATTTTGCACTAAACTATTGGCATATCTAGAGCCCCTCTTTATTTAAACACATGTCTGGAGTACTTCTTTCTGGGTTGACCATGGTTTCAGCTGCAAAAGGAGCCTGCCCGACGAGATGCAATAAGTTTGAACGTATCCTCTTTTGCCCTTTGTAAGTTCTTGCACTAAATGAGTGTTAGGCACAGAAAAATTGCAATGGAGTACCTAATGTAATCAGGGAGTTGCATCAGTTGCAACTCCCTGATGCAATGAAATATGTCAAAACTAAATCATAGAAGTTGTGGGGCTCCTTCAGAATGAAAAGTGTACCATCTTAATCCAGAAGTTTGCTGGCAGTTTTCCAAACAAGCAAGTTCCATAATTAGACAGCACATATACACCCATCCTAAAATGTGTCAGAACAAACATTTATGCACGTTTGTACGTACCATGCAGATTAATACTAAGGGGTCATTTTAGAAAATTGCCAAAACATCCTTTTTAAATGCGGCTTTTCATCACCCTAGATCGTTCAAATTCTCCCAACCTACTTACATCTAGTTCCTCCCACAGCTGTTTTAAAGGCCCAATTCTCTCACCCCAAACAGTACCTATTCTCCTAACCTTCTAACTTAAGCCCCTCCTACAATTATCTAAAATTTATCCTCATCTAGACACAGTCTCAGTTTATTGCTTCAGGGTGAGTATAAAAAGGCTCAATATGTACAATCAAAACACTCTCACTACATTTACTGCTGTGTAATACAAGCTTTGGCACTTTGCATTGTTTGAATTAGCTGTCAATCAAAGAGCTGAGCCAATTGAGAAGTTCGGTACACCCCTAACCAAAATTGCAGTTTGGGGTGAGAGGATTAGTCCTTTAAACTCATCCTCATCCAGTCACAATCCCTATTTCTTGCTTCAAGGCATACCCTAGTGAGTATACAAGGCCTTACAGTGTAATCAGAACCCTTTCAGTATATGTTGTGTAATGTGAGCTACTCTTCATTTTTTTTAGTTTAATGTCAATCAAAGAACTGTACCAATTGAGAACTGTTGTTCTGTAGACTATTGGTAAAATTTTAGTCTGGGGTGATGAATGACTGACTTAAAGATCCACAGCAAGTTGAAAGCTACAGCAAGTAAGACAGCTACTGAAATGATATTTTATGTTCTTGCAGCATACAAACTATTCCACTGGTACAAAAATCGGTCATTAGGCATAAGCTACCTCTTTGCAGTCAGGGCAATGTTTGTTTACACTATTCATCATGCTTCAGTGGCTGCACAACCAGCTTACATGTGTCCAAAAAGATAAGCCTATTGTTTCTGGTCTGCTGATGCAGCTCTGGTTGCAAACTTGGCTTGCACTGAATAAACAGTCTCCGCCTTTATGAATGAGGTTTTCAATGGGACTCTTTGTTTACATAGTGCTGGACATGGCAGCTACTATTGACAGAAAGCTGATAACAGGAAGTCGGGTTGACCTTGCTGTAACATCACTTTTTGAACAAAAAGTAGGGTGTCGGGTATAAATTGTATAGAGGCAACCTTATGCCTAATGGTGTTAGACCATGCCACAAAAAATGTGTGATTTCCAGTCATATGTGCTGAGCTCCTATTTTTTTTTGTCCTGAAGTTTTTCTTTTTATTCCATGCATATCCCAGAATTCCAAGAAGCAGGTACTTTAATTATCATATAAATGTCAGGCAATCTCTAGAGGTGGTGTGAAAAACAGACACAATATCTAACACAAACTACATCCCTGTGAGGTCTTAATTTCAATTGCTTCAATGATCTATTTTTTCAAGATATAGTCGTGAGTCATTAGAGAATAGGACTGGGGTAAAAACTAAAAGGCCTCCCTAATAATTTCACTTTGAGGGTTCCTTGTCTTGAAAAATCCTAAATTACCCTAAAAATTGCCCAAAATTCTTAGGTCAAATGGTACAGCTCCCAATCTGAGGGAGTGTCAGCTTTATATCACTTTACAATACTTTATTTATTGTGTCACCACATTTATAATGACTTCATCATATAAATATGCTTTTAACAAAAACCCTTTAAGGCCTGACCTGATGGTACAATTTTGATACATCTTAATACATTCCAAGAAATTAATAAAGTTGAAACTTTGTGACCATGGACACTTATTATCCACACATGTAATTCAAAGCAAAACCCTTTTACAAAAATTTTCACACAAAGTAGTGGGCATGACTGTCAGCCTGAAGGGTGTCTCTAGTCAGTTCTTTTAGCTGTGACTTATTACAGTTACAACGAAGAGTCCTCTTGACCGGAAAATCTCTGTATGGTCAAAGATATCTGTGAATAATAAAAGTGATTAAATACATACCACAAAAACAAAAACAAATTTGGGCAAAGTTCCCAAAATGCTACATATTCTTAAATACTTAAAAACTACTTTAAAAAAATAAAAAATTAATCTGATCTGCCAATTGTTGTAGCACCAAAAAGTTACATCTGCAAGGTGAAACTAATATTCATTTTCTAAATCCTATTCCTAGCACACCATTTCATTTCTAATTATACTTATCTCAAAATTTAACATTTTTAGTCATATGGAGCATCTAAAACATCTTTCAATATTGGGGCATTACTCAAGATTGAGATATTCTACTGTTAGTGTAGGAGCCCCATGTATAAATGGTATGACCAAAGCTCTTAAAAGCATCAATGATGCCATAGCTCAACCATCATTCCCCTGTCATACAGTTACTTCCTTGTAGTACTATTAAAGCATTATAGGATCAGAACCAATGAGCTGTGGAAAGTCCACATAGCACCTTCATTGCTGCAAGATAGATGCCAATTGTTACAGCAGAGGGCAAATCAGAGTTGCCCAACTTGAGACAATTTTTTAATAAATAATTTCTTATCAAGGAATAGTTATTTCCTTGAAATATAAAATGAGAAAAGGAAGGGGGGTGGGTGAAAGGGGTTTTCTATCTTATTTATAACATGAACTGAAGAATTAGCTTTTTCATAAGAAATACAACCCACCTAGTCATACCTTCAGCCAAGACTGGGCTGTCCCATTTGCTGCTGGTGACAAACTTACTAACTACACCAAAGACTGAGTGCCATGCCCTAAATGTGTGATGTCCAGGTCTACATCCAGGTTTAAATCATTTTGAGCATTCTTAATAGAAGATGATTTTCAAAGAGGAATTAACCAAATGATTTCTTGTTTCTATAATTTTTGACAAATTTACCTCCCACATTGATTCTTAACCATTCTTTGTGGTGAGACCTCACCAGTGTGCTATAAATCAATACAGAATAAATCTGTACCAAAACCTACACTTTCAATAAAATAAACATATTGCAATTCCTGTCTTTTAAATTTAAAATATTGGTCACCTCACACCAAAGTAACTCCAGTATCACAATTGTAAACTTATAAATGGATAAACAACCATGGTCCATCCAGTAACATCATTAACCCCCCAGAGGGGGTGCATTGTCCTTTACTTATGCAAAAGTCAAGCATTGTTAAACCTTGCTCATTATTACAAACAACATTTGGATTAAAAAAAAAACAAAACAGAAATCTAAATGTTGTTTGCATGTAACCACATTTAAACAACACAATTTTCTAAAAAAAAAAGAAAAACAAAATGGAGTAGCATGAGATGAAAGTGTCATCCATTGCCATGAGTTCATAACAGGATAATACAATGTCACCTGACCTTAAATGTCCAATAGAAGTTGAGTATTATTTGAAGTATGAATGAATATAACATAGCTAGCTACCCTTTCAGATATAAAGTGCATTGGATTTTTACACTACATTAGCTTCTGATGCCTCTTCAAGTAGGAAAGAGGGCTCGAAAGATTCATCTTTATCTTTATTCTGGAGTAAGTTTCCTTACAAAATGATCTGTATAAGCTTAAAAGCCAGTTGCACTGTACACCGGTGCATCGCTGTAAAATCCATATAACCTGGTTTTCCTTTTATACCTTTTGGTATTTAGTGATATATTACAGAACATTATATCCCCCTCCCTCCAACCCTGCCCTCTCCTGCTATTAAATACCTTCTGCTAATTTGACATTGTATTTAGTTTACAGCCCATGGTGAGAGTTTAATTCAAAAGTGTTCAAGGAAAATGATTTATCTGAGATAACCACAATTTTCCCATCAAATAACTGCGTGTGGTTCTTCTTCTTTTTGTTTTGTTTGACCTTTACTCTATTTTTACCTTTACTCTTTCTAACTAGCTAACTAACCACTCTATTTTTGCAAAGGAGTGATCTTCCTAAGATGTTGAGACCAACATAACTTTGTAGTTTACTTTCCTTAAACCCTGTCTACACAATGATACATTTGTTCAAAACATTTATTACGCAAATGTATGCAGATTTTCAGATTTTTTTGAAGTTGTATGGATTTCCGTCTACACAATCCAACTTTCACAGACATTTGTATGATGATGTTTGGTGGGAACGAAATGAAGTTTTCCCTTCTACTACGAAATCCAAACACTATTTACACACACTAGGCCTAAGAAGGCAGTCCAACAAACTATAAAGCACCTTTTTTCAATTAAATATAAGGCTAAAGTTGGCTTGAGCAGCCACAAAGCGGGCCCGTAATAGACAAATGTGTAAGGTAGTAACTGTAGCCTTTAACGTTTATTAGCCCAAATATGTGTTATCACAACATTTTACACAAGTTTTACTATCACCAGTAGTCTTCAATGCTGTGACAATTTCATGCAAGACTGCTTTCAGTTCCTTTCATCTTCATGCTTATATTTTTTTGATTTATGTACTAAACACATGGGGGGGCTTCTGATGAGGGTGAAATCTTCATGAAATCCCCGAACTCTCTGATTTGGGGATCTACGAGCCCCAACCCTTTTTGCATTATGTAAACCTACTTACCTGCCGTAATTCTTTGGCAAGTTATCAGCATGAATGGGGGGGGGGCACCCTTTGGGCTCTCCTTATGTCCATCCCATCATGCTGATAACTTGCCAAAGGATTACTGCAGGTATAGAAGAATCCGGATAGACTGTGATTGTCTGATTTTAGTCGGCCACTTCTGGGGTCCATCACCTTTAATCTTTAAATTTCCTTCCTTACCTGTTCCATGAATGGTTGAACACTGAAGTGTACCTTGATTTTCTCAACTTCACTGAATATGAGGATTTGAAATTCACATAGACAATTAATGAAGATGATTAAAGGCTGATGGACCCCACTAATGGCTGCCCACAGTCATTAAAAACAAGCGCTAACTGGATTCATCTGTACTAGGGTTACACAATGTAAATTGGAGGTAAGGGGGGGGGGTAATGTAGATCCAGAATTCTCCATACTTTGTCACCACTAGCTGGCTGTCACATGATTTGTGTACACTGTGTGATTGAACAGCAGGTGAAATGTTTTGAACATTTGTTGGAAAGATGAAACCTGCTCCTAAAATTTGAATGGTGTCATACAAGTTTGACACTGTTCAAGATCATGTAGAAATGCCATCTACAGGATCACACAGTTCTGCATGAACAACACCCAACAAATGTATGAAAAGATTTTGAATAAATGTATGATCATGTAGACAGGGCTTTATACTGCTTTGACAAATCTATTTTTGCAGCTGTTTAACTGCCAATTTTGTCATATTGTACATTTAAGCAGAAAAATAAATAAAATGAAATGAAAACTGATCTCTATACCCCATCAGTGATACGCATCCTACCTGGATGGCTTGCAACTATATAAAGTCAAAATATGCCTCTGAATCAGAAATGGGTTGCCAAATTACATACCTAAATAAATTTCATTGCATCTCCTCCAACATGTTAAGCTTCAAAACAAATCTAAGTGGTTACAATTTCTGTCTAATCCTTCAGCCAACTTAGCAATTTCACAATAAACTGTTATTTTGCTGCAATTAAAAATTATTAAAGCTTTGACATAAGAAAAAATTTATACCTGAATGACTTGCATTCTAATAAATTACTGTTAGTGAGTCATAACTGAGCAATGTAATAATTTGTTATATAAAATCAGGCTAACTTGAAGAAATTAAAACCATGCTGTTAGTAGCTTTAAAGAATTTCTGCTATTACCATAAAACAACCGTAACTGACCAATTCTTTGAACAATTTTTATTTTCCGCGTACAAGAGCTGAATCAAAATGGTAAAAAATTTCAATTTTGTAGAAAATAGGCTGAAATCTGTGAATGAGGCAATGAATTTGCTGCAGAGATTTGGATTTGGCCCCCCTTCTTCTTGTTCAGGCAAAAAGACCCATTCTTGTCACCTTTGCACTCAGGAAGGTGTGAATGACAAATACCACTGGTTTAGGACAACTGTGAAGATCCAGTTCCTGTTGGGAAAAGACAAGTCAAACAGTAAAAATATTCAATAAAATATGAGGAAAAAAGTCACAATTTTAATACTTCACATATGCATGTCAATTCAAGTAAAATGTTTCAAATTTCAAAAATAAATATTCTATTAAAAGGGGGGGGGGGGAGTAAAAGTTGAAAGGAGGGGTAGTGTATACCTATTATAATTTCCAGAGCATTTTTTTTTCAAATGCGATTCACTTTAGGTCCAGATGTTGGTCTTCCAAACGAGGCACACACAGATCTCACACTAATGTCAACGTCTGGACCAAAGATCTCTAAGTGACGTACATACATGTATACAAACATATATACATATATATTGAAATGTTCATAGGTTTCCCAAAGAGGGCTCAGAGTGTCTTGTAGAACAATTCTAAAACTGAGGAGACATAAATAAGGTAAGTCTTGGTCTGGATTTGAAGCAATTAAATGTTGGCATGTACCTTCATACAGGAGGATTGACAGCAAGGGATATAACTTTTGAGAGTTTTGCTCATTGAGAATTGACAAAACCACTTGGCTCCTTTAACGGTTGAAAAAGAATAGTGAAAAATGTAAGAGATTCTCTGGAGAAAAATTCCCTCTGGACAGATTATAGCAACGTACAAACATTTACATGATTAAACTGTTGCTACTTTACACACAACAAACATTAAAGACTTCATCTAGATAAAGCTAAAATTTTGCCAATAGGATGCATAAATATCCCATTTGAGTGTTATCTTTCACATAAAGGTAACAGCGGCTGCAGTCTTTATGAATGTTTTAACAATTAACTGCTGACAATGAACAGTCGTCTGAACAGAGATGGTATCTGAATTCAAACCTTTACATGGTTCTTGCCAAGAGCATTTAATCTTAGATTAAAGGCAATGGAAAACAGTTAAATGGCCATAAAATAAGGCAAGACCAAAACTATGATGGCAACACAGTGATAGACACTTGTCTAGGATTCTTTTCTGGTGTGCATTAACGTTCATGGCATTTTCATGACACAATTCTTTGTAAGTGCTATTTTAAAATTGACGTTTTCTAATCACTACTGTGCAATAATTTAAACAGAACGACTTGTAAATTTTTTAAAGTATTCAACAATAAAAAACATTTGGAATATGGTGAAATCAACGAAAGCACATCTCTAGGGGTATTTCAGTCACAACAAATTCATTTCTTCTCTGCTGCATTGCACAACTAAACAAGAACTTTATGCCTGATGACTTATTTGCAAGTCCAAAGACTAAAGCTTTCTTTAACCAGAATGCAAAAATGCATTGAGGTTTCGATGATATATAAATTTTCCATTTCAAATAATGCCATCATGCACCATTATCTTCACAGTCAAGTGTTACACTAGCATGTTCAAAAAATAATTCTGTTATTCCAGATGACTTTTGACCTCCATTAAAGACATACATAGACAGACAAACATGCAGACAGAGAGAGACAGACAGCTCTCTTGAAAGATCACATTTAAAAATGTTTCAGACTTTGATCCCCCAGCTGACCTTTGACCTCTGCCAAAAACAATGGGGACCATCTCCTGACTATAACGCATCTACATACCCAAATATGAAATCTATCCAAGCTTCCTATCTTGGGATATCATGTTAACAAGATTTTCAGACTTTGACCCCTGGTGACCCCAGATGACCTTTGACCTCTGCCAAAAACAAGATGAAACCATCCTCTGACCATAAGGCATCCATCCACATATACCAAATATGAAGTTTATCCAAGTTTCCTACCTTGAGATATTGCGTTAAACTTAAAGTTTTCAGACTTTGACCCCGAGTGACCCCAGATGACCTTTCACCTCCACCCAAAAACAGAAGGGTTCTTCCTCTCAATATGGTGCATCTATGTACTAAGTTTAAAAACTGTCAGACATTTCTATCTTGAGATATTGTGTTAACAAGCAACGTGTCACAAACACACACACACTTACGCATACACACATACACACGAACGCCATTATGATCCCATTGGTTTCTCTTATCATCGAAACCAAAAATAAAAAAGAAAGCATTCACCACTGCACAGCTTTCCCAGTTACTAGTTAGGATATTGCAGATAAACATCATATGTATAGGTATAGGTTCACAATGTACATAGGCTAGCCTAGGCCTATGTGTTATACCTAGGCTTAGGCAATGGCAAAAGTGCCAAGACATGCTGAAGAAAATTATATCGTAGAGAAAAACTTTAAGCCTTAAGCTCACAAAAGTATTGCACATTGTTGTATGAGGGACTATTACACACGCCTTGACAATATTTTAGATGTTCTTGGCCACATGGATTTTTATTGACCCTTTTCAGTACTCGATCCTGCTTTGTGAAAGGAATGTAGGCTACTGCTGACTAGCACAAACGTATGCAGAAAGTACCAACGTTAGCTCACTTGCTGAATCAAACCAAACATTTTGGGCTTAAATTTCTCAGTTAAGGAGGTAGACACTTGGTGTTTTCAATTTTTCCAAAAGCCAAGAATTGACACTGTAGAACATCGTTAATTTATTTACCTTTTTCCCCTTTTATAATGGCGAACTTTTTCCGAGATTCCATTGTCGAAATTTGCGAGATCCTTTAGCTAAGCTGTACACACTGAGAAAGCAGTGAATGTGCCGCAGTAGTTGTTGTGATTGCGCAAGTATGTGATCGATCATTGGTGTATGGAACAATCACAATTTCCACAAAAATTTCCTGTTGAAGTTCACTTTGTCTTCTTGGCAGGTGTCGAATGTGCACTTCTCCTTCGTTATTACGTAGTGCAAAATATTGAAGCAGTTGCCAAACACGTCTGCCAAGCAAGCTATATTTCAGCATGCACCTGCTCAAATCTTATGCCATCCACATGTGTTCAAACTGCTAATTTTAGCTTTAGGCTTAGTGCAAGAGAATTTTGGACCGGGCGGCCAATGTTTTTGTTTTTGTGCCAGGGGAGGGGTGGGGGAGGGGGGAACTCTTCAGATTTTATCCTGGTTGTGCACCTGTGGTCAAAAACAGCTAGTGGAGAACACTGTTACCTAAAAATGACATTCATTCCAAGTTTCCTATCTCAAGATGTCGTAATAATTAGGTTTCGGACTTGACCACTGGTGACCCCAAATGTACTTTGACCCCCACCAAAAGTTATATGGTTAGATCCCTTGACAATACTGCATCTACATACCAAGTATGACATTCATCTAAGTTTTCTATCTCAAGAAATAGTGATAACGATGTTTTGATTTTGACCCCTGGCGACCCACATGACCTTTGACCCCACCAAAAACAGTAGGTTTATTCTCTTGATAATAATGCATCTAGATACTAAGTATGACATTCATCCAAGCTTTCTACCTCAAGATATCGCGTTTACAAGGTTTTCGGGGTCTGACCCCTGGTGACCCCATACGACCTTTGACCCCCAACAAAAACAATAGGGTTCTTCCTCCCACTGTGGAGCATCTATGTACCAAGTATGGCATTCATCCAAGTTTCCAATCTCAAGATATCGTGTTAACGAGGTTTTCGGGGTCTGACCCCTATTGACCCCAAATGACCTTTGACACCCACCAAAAACAATAGGGTTCTTCCTCTGACAATAACGCACCTACATACCAAGTATGACATTCATCCAAGATTTCTACCTCAAGATATCATGTTAACAAGGTTTTCAGAGTTTGACCCCTGGTGACCCTATATGACCTTTGACCCCCACCAAAAATAATAGGGTTCTTCCTCTCACTATGGGGCATCCATGTACCAAGTTTGAAAACATTCACACCTTCCCTTCTTGAGATATCGTGTTAACAAGCAAAGTGTCACAAACACACACACACACATACATCCACACACACACACACACACACACGCACATACACACATACATACACACACACGCCATCATGAATGCATAGGTTTCTCTTTCATCGAAACCAAAAAAGAATGCAATAATTTCTCTTCTGAAATTATAACAGTGCATTTAGCAGTACTCCCATAATAAAATACACAGAGAAATGTATTTCACACAAAAACCATGACAGCCTAGTAAAATATGGCGTTAAATGGATTAACTGCTTACTTTTAGTGAGCAGATCTTAAAAAGGAACAGCAGGAATGTCAAATACATAGTTTGTATGTACAGGGTTGTAACAACAAAAGGCTCAATGCCAGTTAAAGATACCAACAATAGCCAGTGCAGTTACCAATACACCTGTCAACCTACTGTAGTACTGTAGCTCTGCAACTTTCATGACCAACCTTTTTAAGACTTAAACACATTTCTAAAGATCTAAAGACATCATTTTGACACATGCTAGGTTAAACGATGAAACAGAAAAATAACTATAACGGCTTGCAATATTTGTTGTTCCCAGCTTTGTAAGAGAATTTCTGTTGGCGACAGAAGAGAGACAAGGAGAGGTGAGGAAGTGGTATTAAGCTATGCAACTCATTTAAGAGAACTTAGTGCAGTATAGGTGTGTAAGTTATACTAAATAAAACAATTTGTTAGGTTCCATACAGTTGTAACACCAGTTGAGCCAAATGACACCAGCCAGAGTACCTACACCCTAGCTGTATGTAAAGTTCAAAATTGTTTACTTACTATTTCACCATGTCCTGAACCAAAGTCTAACCAAAGGATGTGTTTTCCATCATCTGAAGAATACCGTAACTTCTCGTAGGGATACTTCCATAAAACCTCAGAAGTTCCCCCTTCCTTGGACTCTGTAAGGGTAAACCCGTCTTCATAATGAATTGTAAGCCCTGCCTCCTTACCTTGCCAAGAGACAGCTGCAAAGAACAAAAGAATCATTTTTTTTTCAAAGGAGTTTGGTCAAAGCATTGACTATAATGACAGACCCACTTAAAGTAATTTGTTCTGACCAACCAAATAATAACATGACATAACTGACATGATGAAAATAAACTCACAAAGTAATGGGATCACAGAGTAATGATGGCAAACAACTTTAATATTACCTTGGAGAAAGAGCAAACTTGCAGGTGAGTAACCATGTGGGGGTACCATGTGGGTCACTGTGCCCCCTAAAATAAAATAGACACACACAGCAGATGATTGCACTACTTACCTTTTTATCTCCTGTACCTCCTTCCTGTGTTTGTGCCCCCCTCCCACAGTTATGGGTCCTGGGTATGATGTAAAACTGCATCCAGGTGGGCTGATCGATGAGGTTGTGTGTGGTAGGAAGTTTCTCCCTGGCCATCACCTCATAAAATGTGCACCTAAGACGGTTATTACTCATCCCATGACTGGGGGGTTGTCAGCACGACAAAACCGAGCAAGACCCTCAATGGTTGTCCCCCTGTGGGCTGGGGATTTTAGAATATGCCCTCGGCACTCCCTGCCTGTGGTATGAGGGGACCAAATGGGAGGACTTGAACAGTATGACACTATATAACAAATTCGTGTTGGTGTGTCGTTAAATCTTATCTAACTAACTATTAAACTAACCTTTCCACAGTTTTCCCAGGTCGAGTCATACCAAAGACTCTAAAAATGGTACCCATGCACTGCCTTTGTGCGTGATGCTCCGCATAAGCAATGGAGACGGGAAAACAAGTCAGTGAACCACAACTGGAAAAAAGGCCCAGACCGGCTCGACTTGAACCAATAGGTTGGAAACTGGGCGGTAAAACTCCATCTACTCAACTAACATGAGTCTCTGGCTACATGCCTGAGTACTGTATTCATGAAAATCAAATACTATTTTCAGGCACTACTATTGCTGAAAGGGGAAATGCAGTCACCCTAATCTGAATTAGTGTAGAAGTCTTTCTTGTTTTGTGACTAGCTCTTGAGAGTCATGTGACTCAATATTTTTTCACAAAATTTTGAAATTTACAAGAGTAACTTACTGGTTACCTTGAATATGCAATAACTAAGTTCTGAAATATGTTATAAACTTGGAAGTGAAATGAAAAGAAATCTGTGGGACTTAGCTGTTTTTTCAAAATAACTTTGAAACTGACTTTACTGTGCTAGACTCTTTCAGAGAATGGTCTGCCAATTCAACACTGAATTGATGAGCTGTTCATATTTAAACAGCAACAATATTTCTTCATCCTGAAAAAAAATTTGCTTTTTAATGCATCATCGATCAAATCATGTAGAACACCATCAAAAGAGGTACGTCCAATTTAAATAATTCCAATTCATGTTCAAAGCAAATAATGGGTGACTGCATGAGCCCTTTATGCTGACAAAAATAAAATTTTTGATGACATGACTAACGATAGTTAATTTCCCTGATGAGTTCTGCAGCAGAGTGTGTTCCTTGAACAAGGCATCTCATCCATGCAGCCAGGTCTCTTCTGGTTTCCACTCTAAACAGGTGGGCCTCTACACCATCTCTGGTGCCTGTTCTGGTCAAAAAAGTGAGGTCTCCCCCAGAATGCATAGGTGATGTACTTGGTGATGACATTGTTCCTGAGTAAAGTAACCTGTAAGATACAAACAAACAAACAAAAAATTAATAAATTCACTCCATTCATATTTGGTTATAATTCTCAACTACTATTGGTCCATCACAGTCAGATGACTGATTGTCATCCTGCAATAATCTCTCTCTGATAAACAATGGGCTCAACTTTGGCTTCTCCATTTTACTTGAGGTTGTGCTGTTTTATAATGGTTACAAATGAAACTTTTCTTCTTTTCCATGTTATATATGAACAAAAAAGGCTAAATTACTTCACCTGTGCATTAGAAAAAGATTTAATAATACAAAGTCCATAACTGTTTAACATTTCAGCATTGAAAAGAAAAGATCCTAAATGTTATATTCTACACATATTATTTTAATAGCAAAATTGTTCTGGGAAGAGCTTCAAACAAGGTTTACATTTGATTGCAAGGAGCTTTAGTTTCCAAAAGCCAGCTTTACATTTTAGTACATTTTGTGCCCCGTATTAGCACTTCTTTTCACAAAAATGGTGCTGGGTTTGCCAAAATTCCACTGGTGATAGGCCAAAAGCAGTACTCTGCTTGTACCAGGTCTAAGCTAGCTTGAAAAAGTTTTTCTTAAGATAATTGTCATACTCAACAAATGTTGGACAAATTGTCTACATTTGATGTCATTAGCAGTAAATTTACCACCTCCATCAGTATCTGCTAAATCAAACTACAATACCTGGAACTAGGACCTTTGTAACTACCACTTTCCACAATGCAAAAGTGATACAACAATTTATAGTACCTTCCTATAGCCTATGATTTGGTGTGAAGCAGGCATATCTTTATTATACTGTCGACCTGTACAGTACTGCAGGTATGGAATAGATATTGTCAAACAGGGTTCTAGCTAGGCCCATTTTAGAACTGGGTGGCAAGTAACTGGCAAAGCGGAGCGAGTGAAGCGAGCGTAGCGCTCGCCCCACCGGCCAGGGGTCCAGGGGCCCGCTTAAGGGCCCTTGGTGGGGTCCAGGGGCAATGCCCCGGTCAGGAGTCGAGGGGGCGAAGCCCCCCGAAGCCCTAGGGGTTTTACCCTTACAAAGAGTCCAGGAAGCTGTAATTTCTATTCAATTCTAGCCCAATTTGATGGCATTATTTATTTAAAAATTAGTACTATTAGTGAAAAATATGGCATCAAATGTCACAAGCCACATTGTTATCAGGTCAATCATGCAGTCCTGTAATCATGCATGATGTATCAAGCACCGTATTTCAAGTTTCAGTTTTAATTCATATTAATTTCTACGTTAAACAAACCAAAAATGAATGAAAGTTGAATGAAAGCTGTCATTGCTGTTTGAATTTGATTTTTGGCTGATACATTGAGAAATAAAATACTTCGTAAATATTACACAGGTTTGTCTGTTGTTATCATTACAATTGCCTCAGTGTTGTCACTGTTGTGTAAGTATAAGCATACGCAGCGGACACAGCTGGCCGTACAAACTGACAATATCACGTTGACCTAGCCTAATGTTATGTGCACTGCTACAATACAAATACATCATAACAACATACAGTTACTACGTTAGGCAATGAAAGTATTGCTTACTCCGCAGCGCAGAGATAAGTAAACGAACGTTCATGGCCAGCTACGGATGATCCGATTGTGAAGGGTAAAATCTCCTTTGCTTTATAATTTTACAAGTTTTAAAGAAGTAGTACATGCTTGTCACTCGTGTAATTAGTTTCGTACGAAGTACAGTAATAGTATCAAAAAGCTCTAGCCTCCCGATATGATAAATTTTCAAGCAACCCTTGTTGGTTGTAAAGGTAAATCTCCCTATAACATAAATGGACCAGTCAAAGTAGGCCCGTAGCCAATGAAACAATGTCAGGGAATAATTAACGATGTGTGATGACTTTATGTACATGTGTGAATGTGCTTAAAGTTCAATGCACACAAATGTTTTCATAAGATAATTATATACCATATCCTTGCTGTTAATGATAGCGATGTCGAACCTGTCTAACAGGTTCAGTGTTTGGGGTTCTCGGCCTTTTGGCTAAGATCATGTGTAGTATCTAATCTTTTCATCCAGTCAAGAATGGAGCCATACATGACAGACCAATGATGAAAATGGTCTGAAGGCGGCGAGGATGGTCGTTAATATGGCACGCCAAAAGGCTCACCCAATATGATGATGTTCTAAAAATACACGTTCACGAACCAAAAATATACGATGATGTACTAACTTCATATGATCATGATGTAAATTTACACCATCATGTACTAAAACCATAAGTTCATCATGTTAAATGTTACGTTGTACTGTACATGTAAAATCACACGTTGTACATCTTAAAACAAACGTTGTACATGTAAAAAGGTAAGATCATCATGTTATATTTGTATCTTCCGCACGCCATACAGAGTGAGCCTTTCGGCGTACCAGAAGTCCGCCAAAAGGCTCACCGAATTTGATGTACTAAAAGTACACCTTCATGTACTAACTGCTTACGATCATGTACTGATTTCATACGTTCATGTACTGTTTGCTTACGTTCATGTACTGATTTCATACGATCATGTACTGATTTCTTACGATCATGTACTGACATTTAGTACATGATCGTATGAAATCAGTACATGTACATATGAAATCAGTACATGAACGTATGAAATCAGTACATGATCGTAAGCAGTTAGTACATGAACGTGTACTTTTACTACATCAAATTCGTACATTTTCAACAACGTTTCAGATCATTTTTTGGAAATTACGTGCCGGGCGATACAGTTCATTTTTGATCCGAGTGGTGGGCGGATATTTGCCGTACCGGGCGGTACCGCCCGGCGCCGCCCACCGTAGCTAGAACCCTGTTGTCAAATGTTTAGAACTACATTATCGGTACAGAAATGGAAATATCAATTGCTACTGAAGCATCAACAACAACAACACTTCTTTCGACAGCAGCTTCAATTTTTAGGGTTCTCACACTTTTCAAATAGTGAAGTTAAAAGACTTTTTTCAGCCCTTTTTGAAACAAAATTGAGAAAAACCTGATAAATTTGTGCAAATGGCCTTTATATATGTAACACCTTTATCCAGAACAGATGCATAGTCTACAATACACGATAAAAACTACAGAAAGTTAAGGTATTGAACAATTTTTTCCAGATCAAACACCCAAAATTCAAGGAGTGTCTTGACCATGGCTTCCAGATCTTTTCCAAATTTCTATTATGGTCCCCCACATGCTTTGGAACCAGTAAATAACAAGCCACTTGTACCAATCTTATATGCTGCAATGATCTAGCATTGCCAATTTATAATGACATTAACAAAGACAAAATTCCTTGAATACTTGTAATAATTAACAGCTAAGCCTCTTCACAGGAGAGGGGAGATGTGCTGAGATTTGATTGCAATCACACATTCTATAACCTCGCACTGTACATAGGAAGTAAACAGATGGCTCAAAATAACTCTCAGATATTGTAGTACAGGGAGCATGGTGGTAAAGTATAATCTACTGTACATGTATAAGTACATGAAATAACAGATCAGTAAAGTCTTTAGTTTAAACTGCAAAAACAATGTACCTGTACAAAGATTTAAACTTAATCATATTGCTGCCTTGTTACAGTATCTGTTCCATGTACAGTAAAATAAAACTATTGCATGCATTTCAAGCATTTGCATATTGCACTATGCTGATCCTAAAACCCTGCCTGTATGGCAATTGTTCTGTAGCAAATATACTAGTACCTTATTAAAATTTATTTCATTCAAACTCCCCAAAACTCACTGGATTGGGAATCAACGAGCCCGGATATCTACCTCCTACAGTATTTACCTATGTAATCCCTACTTACCCTCAACTAACCCTGGTAAACTTACAGCACAGCAAAGAGGAGGCTGCCCTCGCACCTGATGAGGTGCGCAGGTGCTGACATAGTCCTCTTCTCACTTACCAACAGACAGTTCTGACGCAATTTTGGCCCAGGTTTTAGAAAGTAAGAGTGGGGCGATGTAGATTCAAATGGTTGCTAATCAAGTAAACCCACATCCTTTGCCTACTGCATACGTAGGCCTACATGTGTAGTTTCATGCATGTTTACCTTTTACTAAAGTGCAAATCCCCGCACCGATGCTGATTACAGCATGACTGACTGAAAAGCTTTCAGTCAGAAATTTGGGGACTTCTGCAAAAGATTCAGGTAGCATCCAACCAGGAAAACAGGAAAGCCTGACACTCTTTAAGAGAGAAAAATTCACCCCAGTGTGTAGTAAATAGCTCTGGTTTCATTGCAACCCGAACAAAGACAACAGTTAGGAGAATCGTTAGGAGGAGCACACTTTGCCATGAATCATTTGTCATTCATGAGTAGTTGATCCAATGAGCATCAATCTATATATGAAAGCCATGAACAACCATTTAAAGACCATCTGATAACCATCAATCAACTGGCAGCCAGTAAAGAATAACCTGATGTATACCTTAAATCATGGTCATTGAAACCACTAACCATACATGGTACATTTAATTTAATACTGTTGGACCATCTATGGCATTTGATAAACATGAACCAGGTACAGTAACCATGCATGGACCATCTACTGTAATAATTAATGCAGTGGTACTGTAGGCAGTTACCCAATGACCTGCAACACATGTCCAGGATGTTTTGTGAGCTTACAGAGGGCAGCATGCTAAAAGCCAGTATTTGTATATATTATCATGTTTATGGTTGATTCTATGGAATTCAAAGGTGCATGGCTATATTTGGAAACTGACAGGCCTACAACCACATGAACCACATGACAACTGTGACAAGACAACCAAAGTAGTAAGTACTGTATGTTCATCGTGATAGTCCTCCATCTGAACCTCCTTACCACCCCCACTCTCAGCAGTGGAATAGAGATTTACCCACAATATTCCTCTCCTCTAAGAAGAGGTTACTAAAGGGGACAGCATGCACTTACATCTCCTTATTTGAAAGCAAATTTTAACTTGAACCTTATTTGAATCTGCATTGGGTCTTTTCCTTTTCATCCATCCGATTCAAAATTCCCAAAACTTCACACATCTCTGTTGGTATGTTGTTAAAGGCTGTCCAAATCCATCTGACTCACTTGAGAGACCATACAGTAACCACCAAACATTTGGTGAACCACCTGAAAGTGTGCAACCATTTATGAACCATATGAGAGCCATCCACCATCTGTGCACCACCTTACACATACTAACCCCAACATACTGTACAATTACTTTGTTGGTCCTGCTAAAACACATTCATGCTCTAACAATTACAATCAAAGGCTTAATGAGATTAAAACCCAGTCATGCCGTTGACAGTCACTTAATTAGAAACTGTATGAGTGAAATATGTTATGTCACTGTTACCACAACTACACACCTAACAAAAGGTTGCCATGGGGATAAAATTATCCATTAGAATATTTTTATCACCTAGACCAAATGGTGATGGTTTAATTTCCTTAATTTACACAGACAACACATTTTATGAATAAATCAATTAGCTGGGGTAAGTTATAATCGACCTACATGTACACCACAAAATGAAGCAAAATATGTACAAAACTTTGAATTGAAATCTGTGCGTTTTTTATTTTATGAATCAACAATTACATCTGATTTCATTACAAATATGTACCATTTTGATGAAATATGGTTTTTATTAAATTAGGCACAGGAAACAAGAAAGAAGTCATGTTTACCAAAGACTGAGACCTAATGGAAGCATTTTATAACAAATGACTGTACATAATGATATTCTACATAGGTAGGCTACAGTATGCAAACAACACTATGTGACAAAAACCCTCCCAAACAGCAAGTTCAGGGGTAAGATTCACTGACATTTTTTTAGTTAACAAAGTAGAGAAGTAAAGTCAAGCTACTCACAACCTGCTCAAGAACTTTCCACAGTTTGTTAAGGGGTATTCATGAAAAGCCTGGGACATTTTAGTCACAGGACAATTACAGTACAGTACTGTACATTCTCTCATATTGTGGAAATGATGTGGAGTTTTCTGTGGTAACCCATATGGACCAAGATGGTGCATTTAGTTAAGTCTAGTGAGTTATGGCCTTTTCCAGGTGTGGCAGACATGTGTGGTGCAGCAGCTCCTTAATACAATGCACATTTGAATACAATTGTAGCCACCCTTTTTTTTTTTTTTTGCTTTTTCAACAACTCTGAAGAAGCTTGAATAAAGGTACATAAAATACCATGTAGTTTTTTTGTCTTAAAATGAACGATGAAAAGAACATATTGTGTAGGTCCCAGGCCTACCAAAATTTAGCTTAACTCCAGCTTAACTTCATACAACTAAGTTGTAAATATAGGAAGTAAGGAGGGAGGATGTAAATAGGTTGTCCAGCACATTCTTGCATCTGTTTCTTTTGATCAACACTCTGGGATGTTCAGACAAAAATTATACACAAGAACAAAGAAATTAAGAAAACTCTTCAAAAGTCCAATAATTCATTCTATATACTGCCCATAACTCTTCCACGAAAATGTAAATTATCAAAGTGTAAACTGAACCACTTGAGTAAGTCCAAACTCTTCACAATTAGCCAGCACCAAACAAATAGTGTAATGTGGTAACACTGTGTACAGTACAGTACATAAAGGAAAAAAATAGTGCAGGATCCTTGGTTTGTATTCTCATGTGAGTAAAAGGCTTTAGTTCTGAAATTTTCATCACTTGTAAGGTGGTATTGATGGTTTGAGTCCTTTTGCAGCAATTTGTAAATTATATAAACGTTGCATGCATATAAAACCTATATGTGAGAGCAGTATAGGGCTAGAGCATGAGTGCTGGGTAGCAGATGGTTTGAGAAATGACATCCCCAAAGAGCTCTATGGGGAAGTATCCCATATAAGAAAATTTTGCATCACAAATTTTTTTGGGGGGGTTGCTGGGCTTGGCCCCAAAATGGTGCTATCCTTTGCGACTTTTTACTTAGTTTATGCATTCTGGTTTTAGCTCATCTTACCTAGATACTGTAACATTAATGGTATGCCCGTCTGTGGAGGACGATACTTACTGTACTTTCACTTGTATTTTCCCGTAGGTACCTGCCTAACAATATTCATCTGGCAGGCTCCAAATATAGTGCCCTCACATTCCAACTCCAACTGTCTCACTATCCGATTCCTCTATTGCCACCCTTGCCCTTTGGACACATGCCCTTCTTTGAAGGTAAAGAGCAGTCAGCCTAAACTTATTTTGAAGAAAAAGCTATTAAATAACATAATTTTTGCTTCATTTCTCTTCGAAGTATCTTTCATAACATTTTATGACTTAACTATTGGATATGCAAGGTAAACCAAGCAGTTATTTCTAGTAAATTTCACATTTGAAGAGAAAAAAATTGTCACATGACTCCCTACAGCCAATCATGAAACAGGACAGTCTACTACACTACTTCAGTTTGGGATGACTGCTCTTGCCCTTAAATTAAGAATTTATATTATATGTATTGCAAAATTGTAACACTTGCACTTGCTATTCAAATAAAATTGCATTTTGCCAGGCCAGACACTACATTTCAGTGAGTGCCAGGAGCATGTGAGGAGAGCAGGACAGTGCCTGAATTGCCCACCATAGCTACAGTATAACCTCTGGATGATATAAAATAGTGACCAATGCCTGTGCTGATACACAACTGCAATATAAAAATCATTGTAAGAGCACTAATTTATTACATATTCTACAAATTTATCTTGGCACAGCTTTTGCAAGTGTGGTGTGGAATGGGGGAACTGCCATGTGATTCACAAAATTGCCATAAAGTATGATATCACAAAACCAATTACGTGTCTCAAATCACTTGAATTTGGTTTTAAAGTGATTTTTCTTGTCCCAGAAACTCTTACAGTATTGTACTGTTGACTACTGTACTTCAAGTACAATATAAATTTACTAATATTTGCAGCTACTATGCTTCTTAATAACTGATGATTCCTTAATTTCAAGCCATAAACACAGACAAGCAAAGAGGAGTAATAGCACCCATAAATGAAAGTGATGTGAACATTTCTTGATAAACGTTTTGAAATATATACTTGATTCTCAAAGTTGATAAATGGCAATTCAGCTCTGTCTAAAATAATCATCTACTCCATCATAAAAAGTGCTGCATTGGATATTTATCTCCAAGGATATGCACAAACCGAAAGAACTGTCTGACGGATTGATTCATCTACCGTTTCATTAAAGTGATGGAGCAGAAACTATGAACACCTATAACAATCTGACTAGATCTTAGATGCATCTGGTATATCAAAACTCCACATACTCCAAGAAATTTGATTAAGCTCACAGTAGGGCTACTTTACCACACATTTTTTTCATTAGTAGCTGTTTTCCACGCAGACTCTTCACCTCCTGTGAGCCATGATATGTGTTCCCTAGTTGGTGATGATGCTGGAGACGGGGATTGGGGTCAATTCTAAATGGAACTGAAATTGATGGCTCCATTTCAATTCCCCAGAAATGAGATGTGAATTAAAATCTTCAAAGTGGGTGGGAGTGAATTATGGAACTGATAGTTTAGGGACTATCCAGACAGCAGCTATGCACAGCAGATGGAAGAATACACAAGATGAACTTTCATTCACAAATACTCCTCTGTTACTTGGAGGAGAAAGAGGAAATCTTGAATAAACTTTTGTGGTTGTCCAGGACAACTAAAATTCCAATGTCCATACAGACAACCAAAACTTTAAAGTTGGTTGGGAGAGGGACAACCACTTTTTCTCAGCAAGAATGAAAGTCAACTGCTTTAGTCTCATTCAGTACTATGCTTGACTCTTTTAACTTCAGTCATCATATTTCAGACTTAAATTTTGCCTCTCAAACATCAAACTTTTATTCTACAAAACAAATAGTACTCTACATGAAAACAAACACACACACCAACATTTCAACATTGAATCAAACAGCACAAAAGGAACTATACTTGCCAAACTCCCGAAAACTCCCTGGTTGGGTTATTGCAGGCAATAATGATATACATACACTAGGTAAATAGGAGGTAGTGAGGAGCGAAGTACTGTAGACTCATTGTTTTGTGGTTGTGCAAAAATGTGCTAAAAATGTTTTGGACAACAAAATTTCCTTGGGGAGAATTTAAAGTAGTGAAGGTAGAGTGAATGACAGGCATCAAATTTCTGAAAATCAAGGCCTGATTGATATACCTTTCATACTTTTTCAATAATAAATGCCTTCATTAAACCAAACATCTGCATGTTCTCAACATTAACCACAGGCTCCCATTCAAACAGCACACAGTCTTTTCTATGCTTTAGCAGGCTGTGAGGTTTCAGGATATCTTTGGGTAAAAAACTATGTAAGTTCCAGAATAGGTACTGTACAATTGGTTCACTTGTTTGGGAAGCCGGGGAGGTAATGCCTGGGGGAGATCCTTTACCCCTTGGTGCCACCACTGAGTATTGGACCATTTACTTGCATTCAATATCATAACAATTTTCCTGATACTGTGCAAAATGCACTTTGTATCATATGACTGTGTCAAGACTGTCTGTACAGGGTACGTGCCAACACATTCAAAAGTTACAAATTTCATGACTTTCAAGGATCTTGACTGATATTTCCAATCTTCAAAAAACAGTCAAACAGACATCAGTCTTTTTTCAGAAAATCACGCATAGATCTGAAGTTTTGAGAAAATCAGAACAATAAGTATACTTCCTAATACTCCCTCACTTTTCCAGGACTTCTCGAAAAATTCAGGTTTTCCCTGACTTTCAAGGAATTCAAGGAGCCCTGTACAAACCCTGCTCTACGGTGAATTGGTAGCTTAATTACCTCAATATAAATGACACTGGAGTGTTACAACAGCTAAGGAATTAATGACGTGTCAAGCAAACACTAGGGTTCAACAAAGTTTCCATTTTTAACATTGGTTTTATAGTGATATCAGCTGATACCAAAATTTGAAATATCTAATGTTAACATTCTTATCACTAGCTACATGATGATCAGTCTTACAGTACTGCTCCACTACTAGTGGCTGCATACAAGAAATAGATGGGTGCTAATTTTAAATTTGGGTACCTTTCCTTACAGTAACCAAAAAAAGTAACTTAAAGTAGACTGTGACCCTAATCTTAAAGCTAATACAGTAGCAAAATGGCAAAAAATGATCCAGGTCTTGAGTTTTAGATTCTCCAGTTATCCTGGAAAAAAAACAATTAGGGATGTGGCAGGTGTGCTGTTTCACTAAGTTAAATAGATTTGTATGAGCTTCAAACCTTCATCTAGGTGTGAAACAAAACACACCAGTTTGGTCATTTTTTTATGGAAAATGAAGGTATCTTCTCACCTGGTGGCTATGAGCTGATAGCTTTGAAAGGGTGAACCCCATTCTTCATGGGTAAAAGGCACACTGTCATAGAGTAAAAGGTCCCTGTCTGAAACTGCAGCAAACACAGGCTTCCACGATGAATTACTTTCCGAAGTGCTCTGAAAACAAACAGTTACATCATCAAAGAGACCCATCTTTTAAATTGAAACTTTTGTGGAAGGATGTGTACATCAAGTGTTTGGTTACGATATGTTTGCTTTTATTGAGACAATACTCATGTAATAGGAGACTTCATAATACACTCTGCAGTTGGACTACATGGTAACTGAAACAGGAATCTGTGCAAACATACTTGTAAGTATACACTGATGATTCACCAATGAGTAATAATGCTCTGGCCAACTGAGAAATTTGCAGTTCAATTTAAATAAATGATGTGCTTGCAAATACAAATACCCAAACATTTTGATACAAATACCCGAGGAAGTAGGGATAGGCCTAAAAGACTGCATAATACCTGCAGTACTGACTGAATAGCATAGAGAAACTTACACAAAAATATAATTTATCATCATTGGCATAGGATACAAAGGCCAAGTACAGTTCAATACAAAAATACAGAGAATAAATGTGGTTACTGACAAGAAACAAATTTTATAAAAAAAGAAGTCTTTCATGCACTCTGGTGGGGGTTGAACTCCATTCTTGGTTATTCAGAAATTAGCAGATTCATGTAATTGGTTTTGACCCAACACAAACATGATGAAACAGTCCGTCTTACTTTTTGTAACATCCTCCTTCTCTGTCTGATTACATTTTATCGCCTCAAGGAGGAAATGAAACACACTGCATATACCTTTGATATAGTCAGGTTTCACATCTCGTTAATTGGTTGACAGTACCAAATATATTAAAATACAGAAAAAGTTACATAACATTTTGGGTTACCTAACAGTGCAATCAAGCATGAAATTAATTGCTTTTCATGCTGTGAACACAATGAAAGCATAGATCATTTGAGGGCACAGATCATGTAACAAAATTCAGATACCAGTTACACCCCACACCTCCTTTGATCTCCTGGGGTGTCCATGTTGCATTCTTAAGAAGCAACGTGACGGCATGAACATTAAAGATTCAGAGCAGTCCCCAAACTTAAATTACACAATTTTCTATTTATTTTTCTCGAAAGTATCTTTCACTATATTTTTTAGGACTTCAGTATTGCGTATATACAGTATTCCAGGTAAACTAAGCAGTTATTTCTTGTAAATTTCACATTTTAGGAGGAAAAATGTTGTCACATGACTCTCACTACTTCTAGCTGGAATGACTGCATTTCCCCTTTAAATAAAGCTTGCATAAACTTCACAATGTCATAAATCTCGGTTTCACTTTACTCACAACTTACAGTATTTTCTCTTTCTTTTATGTTATGTTTGGCAGTTTGCGATAGAAATGAGTAAGAGGTATGAAGTTGAATTGTAAATTTTACAACCGCAAAACAAAGAAAACAAAGAGTAGTAATCATTAAATGTGAAGAGATGACATTACTTTTGTTCATCTGCTGGCTTCTACTTAAAGGGAAAATGCAGTCAGCACAAGTTGAACTACTGTAGAAGACTATCCCTTATCCTGAATGGTCCCTCTGTTTTGAGTTACTGCTTAGTTTACCTTGAACATGCAGTACTTACTGTATGTCCTACAATATCAAGAAGTTTGGAAGAGAAATAAGGATAACCAGAAAGCCAAAAGGCTTAGTGATTCCTTGCCATCAAATACCTTACCTGCTTTCAAATTGACAGTGCTTGATAGATTTTTTCTTTACATTTTAGGCACAGAATTTTTGCAATTTTACCCCTGGTGACCTCAAATGACCTTTGGCCTCTACCAAAAACAATAGGCTTCTTTCTCTCAACATGACAAATCTATATACCAAATATGAAAAGTATCTGTTACTCTTATCTGGAGATATTGTGTTTACAAGCCATTTTCGAAGTTTTGGCAATTTTACCGCTGGTGACCTCAAATGACCTTTGACCTCTACCAAAAGTAATAGGCTTCTTTCTCTCAACATGAAAAATCTATACAGCAAGTATGACAATTGTTGGGCAATCCTATCTGAAGATATCATGTTTACAAGCCATTTTCGGTGTTTTCACATTTTTACCGCTGATGACCTCAAATGACCTTTCACCTCAGCCAAAAACAATAAGACTTCTTCCTCTCAACATGACAAACCTATATACCAAGCATGAGAAGTGTCGGTCACTCCTATCTGAAGAAATCATGTTTAAAAGCCATTTTCGGGATTTTCCCAATTTTACCGCTGGTGACCTCAAATGAACTTTGAATTCTACCAAAAGCAATAGGCTTCTTTCTCTCGACATGACAAATCTATATACCAAATATGAAGAGTATCTGTCACTCCTATTTGAAGATATCATGTTTACAAGCCATTTTCAGCGTTTTCGCAATTTTACCGCTGGTGACCTCAAATGACCTTTGACCTCTACCAAAAACAATAGGCTTCTCTCTCTCAACATGAAAAATCTATATACCTAATATGAAGAGTGTTGGTCTCTCCTAACTGAAGATATCATGTTTACAAACCATTTTTAGTGTTTTCGCAATTTTACCGCTGGTGACCTCAAATGAACTTGTAAAGTACTTTGAGGTCAAATGAATTCTACCAAAAACAATAGGGTTCTTCCTCTCAACATGACAAATCTATATACCAAGTATGAAAATTGTGGGGCAATCCTTTCTGAAGATATCGTGTTTACAAGCCATTTTCGGCGTTTTTGCAATTTTACTGCTGGTGACCTCAAATGACCTTTGACCTCTACCAAAAACAATAGGGTTCTTCCTCTCAACATGATAAATCTATATACCAAATATGAAAAGTGTCGGACATTCCTATCTTAAGATATCGTGTTTACAAGCAAGTGTCACAAACACACACACACACACATACACACACACACACACGACATCACCATCGCATAGATTCCTTGCCTGCCTACGGCAAGGAACCAAAAATATGTGACATGTAGCTGTTGCTTGTAAATAAGTTTAGGACCACTACTTTTGCCATGACTTGCAATCTGACTTTAATCTAGTAACTCTTTCTTTTGACAACTTTTGGAATGTAACTTTAAAAAGAGAATCTATGATTCCATTTTTCTTTATGAACTGTACATAAAATAAACTTTTTTTAAAAAAAAAAAGATTGATTGTTGGAATGGCTTTAGTGTTTTAATTCTGGTTATATCGCATTGGGTGTATTACTTTCCTATTCTGCTGTATTTTACTTTTTTTTATGTAAAGTACTTTGAGGTCATCTGTTGATGTAAGGTGCTAATAAATAAATAAATTTCCAGACCTGTCTCTTCTATTTCACTTCAGTATCTGAGTTGGTGTGAAAGCATTAATGAAAGACACTTGTACCTGAAAAAATTCTGCAAATGTAGACATTCAGTAGATTTCCTTTTTTCTTTCTTTTTTTTTTGTCTAATCTTGTTAGAGCTATTTCAAAAAAAGCTTGGGTTGATTGCACTTTAAGTGGTGATACATTCCACACCATTTCAAAAACCTTCAGGAAAAGTGCCATCTTGGGGACCTTGTAAAATTCCAGAATATTGTAGGACTCCTCAAGACAATGATAAAAAGCCCAAAACAGCTCTATTTGAAGCAGTGGGTTTTTGTAGCAGTTCTGCAGAGGGTGAAACATTTCTTTTCAACACGAACTCAAACATTGAGGTAAGTGGAAATAAAGGCTGGACTGGATGAAAAGGCATTCACTTTTTATTGTCAACTTACCCACTGAATTTCAGTTTCAAACTGAGGTGAATACAGCGTACAGTTCTGCATGGAACTTCAACTGAGGGTGGTACTGTAAAGGCCACTAAAATTGTACATGAAGCCCCCCAGTGGACAAGGGGTTGCAGAAATGTGCCCACAGTATTGCATATCCCCCCCCCCCCCCCCGCTTAAAAAGGTGATAACAGGGGAGGACTGGCATCATGTTTGAACCGTATTTGAAACCAAACTTGAATATATTCACAACCATGGTCTATTAAACCTCTTCTGTACCTTTTTATCTAGTTGATAACACATTCCTGTTGGAGTCACTGTATCTAATTGACAACACATTCCCAGGGATGAAAACCTGCATTCAAATTTGGTTGTCCTCCCTGAAAATTGGTTGTCCCCCCCAGCAAACAAAAAATATGTTTCCAGGCTACAACAGTATTTCTTAGTGATACATTGGAACAGAAAGAAAAATAAAATACTCTGCTGTAAGCTATGGTACTGAAGTAGCAACTTACACTAAAAGGACCAATCTGCTCACCTCAAACTACAATTCTTAAAGGGGTTTACCAAAATTTTCAATTGGCTCAGCTCTTTGATTGACAGCTACAGTAGTTCAAACAATGCAGAGTACCAAAGTTTATATTACACATCATGAGCTGTACTGAAGAGTGTTTTGCTTATACACATCGAGCTTTTTCATACGCACCCTGAAGCAATAACTGAAACTGTGTCTGGATGAGAACGATTTTCAAACAATTGTGGGAGTGGCTCCCTTAAAGTAAGAAGATTAGGAGAATTGGTACTATTTGGGAGAATTGGGTCTTTAAGTCTCTAGAGAAAAGGCAAAAGAGGCTCATCTGGATGCTCTCATGCCTTTTTAAAATATTTGAACTTTACCAGGAACAACTGATTGTTTTACTTTGATGATACACAATTATTTAAGTCATAAAATATGATAAAAGATACTTTGAAGAGAAAAATGAAGAAAATTGTGTGAGATTTAGCTGTTGCTGTTAAATAAGTTACTTGGAGAAACTTTTCTTCCCATTAAAGCCATTTCTTCATTAAGAGTGTTAGGAGTGGGAAGATATCACACACTAAATCCTGAAGACCGTGTTAGTCTGAATTGCATCCTAAAAGTTTATTTCCCTTGAATATATTAATGATAATTTTGAGCTTGTTGTATTGTATGCATGTGAGCATGGTTAATACCATAAAGTTTTTTAGAGAAATTGACAAAGATTACAAATGTTTCAGCAGTACACGTACATGCTGCCTATATAGGTGCAGCAGTAATGTCCACCAAACAGATGAACTGCAAGGCAAAATCCCAGAGCATGTTTCCCTACATGAGTGACTCATACTACATTCATCGTGGTCTCTCGGTACTGAAAAAAAAAACTAAAATCAAAGAACTGTATATGGTAATCTGAACGTATTACATGTCCTCCATTCATGGGTGAACTACAAAATTTTATTGATTTTAAAGAAAGCAAATTTTATCCCCTACCAGCAAGTGCATATCATATTCTCACAATTTACCTGTGGCTTCCCCGATTACAGGAAACATTTCCTTACCAAAGCCCAACCGTTGTGAAATCCTGTACTGTATACTGTAAAGATATGTGTGGGCTATTGATCAAGTGGTTCTTCATTGATTGGACGTTCTCATTTACAAAGCAATGGATGGATATTTTAGGAGAAAATAATTTTTCTGGTCAGTTCACCCCAATCTAATTCAGCCTGCTGTTCAAACCAGAATGCACATTTACAAAGCTGTATTAGATGTAACTAAATTCTGCAAAGCATGGTCAGCAATGAGAAAACACAAGTTTTGGCATCCACACTTTGGAACATATTGAGATACTGGGAGTAAGGAATAGGAAAGAAGCAAATTAACTTTTTGTAATACAGTATTACTAACACAAGGTTACAGTACAAGCTATAATTCATTATTCTTCTACATGTGTAATGGTGACCTTAAATTAAGTTAGATTTAGTTCTGCATAAATTAGCATGAGCAGAAGATGACAAAGCCAAGTGTTCGCGATCACACTGTACTATAGGAAGCAAATCTTCCAAGAAAGATCATAAGATAACACCTTTTTAAACTTGACCTCAGATGACCTACTGATATCCAAAAAATACAGGTGACAAAGCTCCCTGGGAGAAGGAGAAGGAATCCAGAGTGCCAAATGGGGTGACAGGAAAAAGAAAAGGCAGAACCAGGGACGAACTTGTATAGCATACAAGCAATGTAGATAAGATATCAGATGCCACCCAACAAAGACACCCAACCGAGCCAATATACTGTAGAACTTGTCAGAAACCAAATACCAGAAGCACAAGTACTGTATGCCAACGTAAATCATCAAGAACTGAAGTGCAGAAAAAAATAAGAAAAAAAAAGATCATTAAAATCCATTGCAGTTGGGGGGAATAACAGGCTGTGCCCCCCAACCCTTGAAATCCTGCACATTAGGCATAAGGTTGCCTCTATACAATTTATACCCGACACCCCACTATTTGTTCAAAAAGTGATGTTACAGCAAGGTCAACCCGACTTCCTATTATCAGCTTTCTGTCAATAGTAGCTGCCATGTCCAGCACTATGTAAACAAAGAGTCCCATTGAAAACCTTATTCATAAAGGCAGAGACTGTTTATTCAGTGCCAGCCAAGTTTGCAGCCAGAGCTGCCTCAGCAGACCAGGACAATAGGCTTATCTTTTTGGACACATGTAGGCTCATTGTGCTGCCACTGAAGCATGATGAATTGTGTAAACAAACATTGCCCAGACAGCATAGAGGTAGCTTATGCCTAATGCACATGCCAATGTTTGGAACTGCACCAAGATGTTGTATACCATTTCAAAAATCACTTATTAAGGTTAATCACCTTTAAGCAACTAGAAATTTGAACTCAGGTACAGATGACAACACAATTTACCTGTAAAACCTAATATTATAGCACTTAATAGGTACAGTAGCACTGTACAGAGGTTTTGCATATGCTTCACGGATCTGTCGTGCTGGAGGACAAAAACGCCAAATATATATATGGTTTTGTACTAAACACACTTCACAATGTGCAATCTTGTATGATATGCAGGGTGCACATTTGCAACGAGCAAGTGTGTGGAGCGTGGTCTACTGCGTAGTAACGTGCTCCAGCATGGCCGCTGAGGATTATTATGATCTCATATGAAAAGTCTTACAGCATTTGAATCTTACCTGTTCTGCTAACCATCCCATCATTTTGACCTCTCGACTGGTGGGAGATGTACGTAAGATTTGATTTGCATCAGAGACGGCACGGACAGCTAAAAGTGAAACATTTGAATGAAGCGCAACAAACCATTCATTAGCACTGTTTTCATCAGCACATTTGAGGTTGCATGAACTCCGTCCATCTGGAGAATGTAGTTCAATTGTTCTTGGATCGCTTTGTGTTATACTGCGTGTGACATAACAAAGTTTTAGGGGTATAGTCTTCATTTCTGTCCACTGATTTCGTGTTGCGGATGGATTTTTCCCTGGTTCTTTTATGACATATGGAGATGGGGTGTCCCATCCAACCTCACCAATAATGGTGCTCCTTCGAAAGTATGGTGTCACTTCTCTTAGATATTTCACTGCAAAAGAAGAAAACAAGAACCATTAATTTCTCTTAGTAACATACATTTAAACTCATTGCTCTAGATGCATCATCCATGTCCATGTATGAGATCCCTTGCAGTTTCCCACCTTGAGATATTGTGATATCAAGGTTTAGATCTTTTTACTTACATGAATGTTAGTAAAAAGGAGAAAAACAGGGTTGAATTCCATTAGAAAGGAACCAGGTTCCAAATGATTTTAGACTCTGTTTTTGGATATTTTCCATTCAAAACCATTTACAACCAGTCAGAAAACCAGTTGAGATAATTTGCATTTTTATGACCAATTGGCCCTATATAAACTATTTGACACCATTCAAGACCATTTGCATAGCCCGTGTTTTTGCATATAATCCCCATTGGAATTTAATTAACCCTGAGCATACCTACTCAATATTAGGTATAGATCTACATGCCAAATATAAGATCTGTTCTGTTACCCTCCTCCATACTGGGTGCCCCTTTGGGCTGGGGGTTGCACACATGTAAATGGTATTCTCCCTCTGTGCAAATGGTATTCTCCCCGTCATAAGAGACAACTTCGTCTGTTGTTAAACTAGCATATAACTACTGTACTGTCGCTTGATCTTGGGATATTGTTTACAAGCAAGGAACAGTGTGTACACACAGCATCACTACCACAAAGATTCCTCTGCCTACAGCAAAGGATTAGGTAAATATGTTTGTGTGTCAATATCAAGGTCATTTACTCTGCATATCTCTTTCCGGGTATGGGTAAGGGCTCAAGAATGACCAAAGACCATCTCACATTTTGTCTAAACAATCTTCAAAATAGCGAACCCCTTCATCCATGGTGTATTGCTCCATTAACAAGGTATGCAATTAAAAAATTAGCCTAAATACTAGCAGCTACACTGTACCATATAGTAAAAAGCACATATAAGAGCTGAACGGAGCATGTTTATTCACAAAGAGAAAATAATTTCCTTAAAGGTACTTCTTCAATGCTATCTAAACTCTTTATCATGTGCACACGCAAAATGTGTTTCTGAGGCTGGCTCTAAAATCCTGAACTACAGTTGCTGTATACTTTTACTTGACAATGACCTTGAGGTATACTGATACAGACAGATATTGTGGATTGCGATTTTAGGTATAATCAGCCGAGATCACTACTTTTTGTTAAAATCTTTTTATCCGTGGCGACGACTACGACATCTTGCTGAAGGCAAACTACATTCCTAGACTTCCCAGACTCTATCCTGCCAAGTTATTGTAACTATTTACAAGTCAGTGAACAGCAAAATAGGCCTAAGATATGATCCTACCAAACATCATCACTTTCAAAAGGATAAGAAATCCTGAAACCACAATTATTACCCCTTAGAGCAGTTAACTTGCCATTTACGAACTTTCCATAAGACATGAGTTTGTTTGTCAGCTGATAGTAACAGAGCTTGGAGAAATTGATCAAAAACACAACCAGCCAGCTGTCTAATGATTCACAAACCACACTCTCTGTAGATAACATTTTTAAAGTTTAGCCACAGGCTAATAATCACTCATCATATACTGAACACCAATGACTGCTCTAAGGCTCAGTACGGTACTATCAAATACCACAGAGACATGCATGAAACTGAATGAAATGAAGTCAGTCGAACTTGAGTAGTAGACTGTACTGTACAATCCTGAGGGTACTGTAGTATGTCATACTTTACAAATGATGAAGTGATTTCTTGCAAACCTGTGATTGTCAGATTCTGCTTAAAGAGCAAAAGTAATTGCCCCAAAAGTTATTTTATAACAACAGCCTGATGCCTCATATTGCCTATTATTTTGATTCCAAGTATCTTTCATAATAATTCAAGACATAAATATTGCTTCATTAAAGGTTAGCCAACGAGTTACTCTCTGATATTTTATTTTTTATTTGTTAAATACAGTTTTTTCACGTGGTTTTTAAGAAAATTCATGAACCAATACAGATGGAAGCTTGCTCAAATTGGGGGGCAAATGGGGGGGCATTTCCCCTATAAGGTGAAGAGTGGTTGCCCCAAACTTACTTTGAAACAGTCATACTGTAACTTCCTTAATACTGATTCCTTCTTATTTCTCTTCCTCCCTGTGGGTTGGGGAACAGACTTCCTATACATGGACAGAGCATAATATTGCAGAGTATATTGTCGCTACCATACGTGTGAGAAAAAGCCAAAATAGCTGTCTGCTATGGTTTTGCGTGGAAGTTTGGACTTGCTCAAGTATGTTGCCATCTTTTGGCAAGACAGTTGAAATATTTTTGAAATATGGCAAGATAAGGTCAAAATCACTTCACGTATTGCAGGAATATGATATTGTTTCCCTTTAACTTTTGCTTAAAATATTACAGAGTCGTCGTCAAATCAGACAATTTATAGCTTCACAGCAGCCATCTTGGTGCGCCTTTTTTTGTCCCAGTTGGTGGCGACCATCTACAGATAGAATGTATATGGTACATGCTGTGTCCATATAAGTTCATGGTTGGGGGTTGCACAATATGCCCATGGTGTTTTCCACCCCTTGTGAGAAATGACTTAAAGGGAAGGACTTGCATTGGATTTGAAATGTATAGTCTGGAATCGAACTGAACTTTCACCACATTCAAAACCATATCTTTACCTTTTTATCTACATGTATTTGATACTACAGTATGTAACACATTTGAGTTGGTGTGTTGTTAAACTTGAACTAACTATGACTAACAAATCTTATTTCTCTTCCAATTAACATTTGAAGGACTTAAACCCTTTTCTCCGTATCCAAGGTTAAAGCATATGTAATCCTCAATCCTCATAAATTTCACAATTCAGTAAGAAAAATATTGCCACATGGATCTCAAGAGATATTCAATTCACACTATATAAGGGCAGACTAATAGACTATTCTAAGTGGATATGAAGACATTTTCCCTTTCATCATAATAACATCGTTGATGGAATGACTAAATGAAACCAGTGGCTGAGCTGCTACAGTATATGGTCAGGGGGTGGTCGCCCCCCTGACGGACCAAAATCGCCTGTCGGCGCCCTTTTTGGGTTCTAAACATACTTTACTCTTGCACCATTATTGGCACAAGACATTATTTAATAGAGTTGTTTTAAGTACAGATAACAAAATTGCTCAAACAGCCACCAGTAACTGGTACTACCTGCACTTTATATTTTTACAAAAATACACAGATTGACATTAAATTCACCCTCACGGCCAATAAATGATGTTGCAAAGGGCACAACAATAATTGTAGCGCAAATAGGCCTCTTGTTGTCGGGGATAATTGCCAATATAGCCAATAAAAAGGGCTTATAAAGATACCAAAATAGCTTCCACAACATTTTTCAAAATCATTTGAAGAGAACATTCAGGTTAAAATAAAATAAAACTGTTACCATAGTCGTAATGGTTAAAAAGTTTAAAATGAGCAGTTTCCATTTTGCTTTTCTTCAAGTGACCATTCTCATGATAAATGGCTATATCTGACACTGCACAATAATCTCCTGAATACTTCTGTGGTCTCAAAAGCCAGAAAACTGGATGTAATAAGCCAAGGTTTAGGCTACTTTTATTTATTATGAATTCGGTATCTACAGAGCCAAACAGCTGACCTTTTGTCTTGGCTATTTCTTGCAATTTACTTAATTAATGGCTATTTCAGAGTGCTCACATGATGTAAATTACATCAATTAATGTTTCTTTGTGTACTTACAGTATCTTGATTTCCAGGTACCAAAAGTTTACACCTAACGGTAGTTAATTTCCATAACTTTTTCATTCTGTAAGATTGCTTGCTCTTTGGCTTTACAGTAGCAGGTTTAATCTTTATCTTCACAAAGTAGCCCATAACATTAAAATCTTAAATCGAGACCTGACAATAGCACAAAATATAATGACCACCTTCGTACTAGAATGTGAAAGAGAGGGATAGAATCATGGGTGTCTGCAGGTAGGGGCAAGGGGGGAACTTGCCCTCCCCTGGAAAATAGAAAAAACTTGAAAAAATGAAGAAAACATAAAAAAAAGACGGAAAAACTTAACATCAACATTATTCAATAGTTCACTCAGTGTTTTCCCTATTTATATGCCTTAAATAGGCTTTATAAGAAATGCCATTACCAGCTCTCTGAGAGGCATTCTGGTGGCGCGGAGCTTTTCCCCTAAAAGAATTTTGTCCCCCCCGCCCCATTTTCTTCTGCGGAGGCCCATGGATCAAAATTTTAATTTTGTTTTAACAGAAAAACTTGCTAAGGAGATATGGCAAAGCAGTCTTCTATTACGTGTGGAAAATCAAATGGAAAGTCTGAAAAGCTGTGGATACGATCGTGCTGAGGTTTAAGCAGATACTCCTTCGAAGCGCCCCTGTAGACCATTTTCGCCCCCTCTGACCGAAATCCCTAGCTTTGCCAATGCATGAAACCTTTGGCTACAGCACACACTTCAAACAGTCCTGTGACTTTCAAAAACTTGATTTAAAGGGCAAGAGCAGTCACCCCAACTTAAAGTAGTGTGGTAGATGTTGTCCTGTTTCATGATTGGCTGTTGAGAGTCATGTGATAACAATTCTTCTCTTCAAAGGTGAAATTTACTAGAAATAACTGCTAGGTTTACATTGAACATGCACTATTGAAGTTATAAAATATGATGAAAGATACTTTGAAAGGGAATATGAGATAAATTGTAGTATTTAAGTACTATAACTGGTGCTTCAAAATAATTGTTTGGGAGGATTGCTCTTGACCATTAGGGTCAAGACTTTAAAACTTTGAATGTTGCATATTCAAGGTAAACCAAATACGTAGTAACTTCTAGTGAATTTCACATTTCAGGAGACAAAATGTCACATGACTCTCAACAGCCAATCACCAAACATGACAGTGTACAACCCTACAAGTTGTGACGACTGGTCTTGCCCTAATTTACTGTAAGTCTGCAAGGCATGTCAAACTTGGAAGCCAAAATTAACGATAGCTTCATTTGCATGGACAGGGCATCGTACACGGGAATTGTTGATTACCAACCCACTTACAGAGATCTACAAAACTCACTACAAGCCTGCTATACTTAGCTTCAATGAAAACTGGTTCCCCTTAGAAATACTGTACCAATCAAAAAGGAGTAGTCTATAGTGTCCCTAGGGTCAGGAGTATTGATTACACTCTTTAAAGGAGATGGAAGACGGAAGAGCAGTGAATGTTCTATTATAAATTTCCAAGGCCACATTATGACACTATAAGGGACTGTCAACTGAAAATCAAATCAACTGATGGCTAAAAAAATGCAAGCACTCTAGCTTTAGCATACCGATTAAAAGTAGGATGTAACTTGAATCGCTGCCTGGCTGCATTTGTTGAAGATAATATTCTTCCATATTGACAATTCACAATTACAAGGACTGTGATCAAGGTAAGTGAGCAGACTTAGACCACGGAACTTTGAGGTAGTACAAAATTTCCATGCTCAGATCACATGATGAAGTTACTAGGCTACTTCAGCAGCACAAGTGCTGTCACATGAACCTGGGACACTTAATATGCTGCAATTGTAAAAGCCTTAGGCACCCATACTATAGACCCATTGGAAAATGTGTGAAGTGTACAGTACCTTTGTTCATGAGGATAAAGGCACTGGAGTGTGCCGGAGGGGGGTAGCAGGCCATGGCCCCCCATTGATAGGGGAGAAAAATGAGAGAGAGAGAAACAAGAGCCCAATGGGCACTGTGGTTCCTTGCCGGATATTATAAGAACTGTCTAGCCAGTCTATGATATAGAGCTAAGCAAAAGTTCATACTGTACTCAATGTTTGTAACATCTTCACAAGTGGTATTTTAGAACTAATTTTACATGAAATCAAAGATTAAATTTCTGTGGCCTTACTGACATTCAACTTTTGTAATGCTTGGTGATCCTTCAAAAACACTACCTCATTTCCATATGTATTTATGCTTGTAATCAAATTTAATATTATCACCAATAAATGATACACAATGTGGTCAGAGAGAGAAAAACACCCCAAAGGTTGTATTTCTCTCACAAGTTATTTTTACCGGCTCTCAAATAAAACTTGCTGTTACTTTAAAACAATCTACCTTTTGTCCAGTTTGCTACCTCTACACAGAAAAAAGGGTTTATTCAGCAGTCACACAGAAAGCAAGTGATTAATGAAGTGTGATAATAGAATGAGGATAAGGTTACCCCCACAGAGCACAGCAGTATTAAAGAGACATATTGTAGAATCCATGCATTGCTTCCACTGGCAGAGAGACCAGTTTAATGCAGAGTGACCTGTGCTCAGTAAAATCTACAGATTTCAGTTACTGCCCTCTTAAAACTTTGAATGATCCAAAATATGTGTACAACCCAAAGGAATCATTACTGAACCAAAATAAAGGACAAATTTCTAAGGTGTTTGGGTGTGTAAGCATGCAAAACCAGGTGAGATAAAAAATCTATTGAAACTATCTTTATCTAGCTTACAAGATTTTCTAAATAACATTTCCAGCAGTTGACCTCCAGTGACCTTGATGACCTTTGACCTTAACCAAACACAGATTGCTTTGAAATCTGTCCTTTCTACCTTAAAATACTGTGTTAAAACGTTTTTCGGTGTTTGACCCCTGGTGAACTCAGACGACCCCTTGACCTTCACAGAACATATCCAATTTCATCCTTACACCATAACACATCCACACACCAAGTATGACATCTATCCAAGTTTCCTAACTAGAAATATCCTGTTGAGAAGGTTTTTAGTTTTTGACCTCTGGTGACCCCAAATGACCTTTGACCTCCACCAAAAACGATAGGGCACACCTTCTCCCTATGACGAATCTATGTACCAAATCCAAGTTCCATCCAACCGTCCCTTGTTGAGTTAGAGCGTACCGAAGCAAGTGTCACACACACACACACACACACACATACACACACACACACGCCAACCTGACTACATAGGTTCCTTTGCTACCGCAAGGAACCAAAAAGGAGGGGAAAGAAAGGAAAGAAGAGGAAAGAGAGTGAAAAGAAAGAAAATGAAGAAAAAGAAGAAGGGAAGAAAAGTAATGAAGATGGGAGAGAGAGGCATGTTGCAGAAATGCAGCAATGAAATACTGTAAATAACAGAAGAGTATTGTAAACTGCCTCTTCATAGACATGGGGAATAGAGTGAGTGCAGAAGGGTGGAGAAAAATTTCTGCCTCCAACCACCCAAGCCCCAAAAATATTGATGGATGAACCAATATTATATTCAGGACAGGGTGAGGAGATGTAGCTATAGCTTTCAGCATGAATGAGTGACATCATGGTACCAACTGAAGCAATCCTAAATTGTACACCTTGTAATACCTCTAAGTATATTTTCTTCAGAGGCAAATTTTTTACTAGTATACTGTTTAAATATCTGCCCAAATCGATGGCTGTGCTGCCACAGCTACTGCTCCAGTATTTAATTTTTACCTTTGAATCTCAAGACAAAAGTGGTTCAGATGAATGTTGAAGTGCTTGGGAAGTGAAAGTTTCCTGTGATCAGAAACCAATATTTGGTAATAACTTCCCCACTCCAGCTTATTGTGGAGATCCGTGCCAAGTCCCCACCCGCTCCCCAATAGGTTCTAAGTATTTATTTTCTTCTCAAAAATGGACCTTCTCACCCTAGCATGAAGTGCCAAATTTCCTGCCTTGTCTATTCAGAAGGAGACATGAGTAATTGATCCCTGTAGTAGCTACAGTAAAGCCAAACCAGAATGACAACGAGGAAGACATATCATGAATAATTAGGCAACAATTTTTTTTTTGCAAATGCAATTTTCCCTAAACATAAATTTGCAAAGTGCCCCTGTGAATAAAATTGCAATTTGTATCCTGCATAATTCCAGTAGTGGCAAAAGGTCATTGGAATCTATTATTTACATATTGTATTTTTTATTTTTGCCAATCTTCTCTCACAAAATTCCTGATAAAGTGAAAGTGTCTGAGTGTACACCTTCCAAACTTTCAATGGACTCTCTTAAATTTGCCGTACATGTAGGGACAGTTCCATTTAAAATTGAAATTCAAACCCATATGATAGCTTCAGAAAAATTCAAATGCAAAACAAAGTGAAATTTTTGAGGCAGGGAATTCCAAAATGTATTTTCACCTGGCACTGCAAAAGAGCACATGCCATTTTCTAGTAGCTTGGCATTCATTACTTATTCAAAATATTTTCTTAGCATGAATCCATGATGTGTTATAAGCAGCTAGTAGCTGAGAAAAACAATAAAGGCTGCTACCTTTACTTATTTTTAGGATGAGATCATTTTCATTTTCAAGCTTTGAAACTGTGCTTTTCATTTTTAAAATTTTTCTTTTTAAGGACATTTACAGTATTTTCTTGAAGACATGCTGGTAGCAAATCTTTTTTCAATAATATTGAGTTCCAGAAAAAAAAAGTATACTATTCCAGCTGAAAAAATGCCTTTCCTCCTTGCTGTCATTTAGGTTTTGCTCCTATACCCCAATTCTTCTTCAAAACTATGAAATTTCAATATTAGCATAACACTCAGATTGCACTGCTAAACACAAATCTCAAGTAACCATCCTGAGCAACCACAAACACACTGCCTCAGAATTGACAAGGAACAGTTGCTCAAGGCTCATTTACAGAGAAGGGTGCAAAATAGTTTCTCATGTACACTGTAGCATACTTGACAAGACTGGGACATAATTTGTCAGATGATCCACTGTGCACAGCAAGTAGCTCAATAAAATAATAGTCCAGAGTCAAATCTAAGTTTGATAAGTTATAGAGGAACATATCCTATTCCCATGTTTGGTTCTTGGGATATTAGCAGTTGAAGTTAACATATTTTCCATACAAAGTGAACTTTAAGCAGACAGGTTTGATGTCAGGGCTTCACATTGTTGGCTAATGTTTTGTTTTTCTTTATTTTTCAACCTTTTAGCTTGACCTTGAATTTATTAGGGATGTTACCTTGACCCCAAGGCATGTAAAATTTGAAAACTCCATTACTCAGGATGCACCTATGGTATCAACATATCAAAGTTTTGTTGCACAAAATTGGTGGTAAATTATAAATAAAAACAACACATCAGCCAAAAGTGTGAATCCATGATGACATCACATCTGCTTGCTTCAACTTCATTCTATGTAGGAAATTTGCCACATTCAGTTGATTCTACAGAACATGGGAATGAAACAAAAGTTTCACCAGAATGCTTAGAATACATCCCTGTTTTAACATATCAAAAAAAAATTTGGCTTTAGACTAAATGCTGTCCAGGGGGTGAATATGTTCACAATACAGTATTTGCAAAAATCACTTTTGCAAAGGTTGGCATTACCTTCGAAGCTGTTGCTTTGCGATCACGATTTGTGTATCTTTTTTACCATTAAGTACAATATTTTTGCTGTAAGTCAGGAAATCAGGACATGCTTGTCTTTGGGAACTTAAAGAAGGGTTTCTCTTTTGATGTCTGCTTTATACAGAATGGTTTGTCTGGGAAGAATGCTAATAATGCAAACTTTGCTACTGAACTTCACTAGTGTACTGTCTACCCTGATTCATGGGCAATTTTCATTCACTGTAATGATGTAACAATATTTGTACTAGGTCACGGGTGCTGGATACACCCAGAATGCAAAGAAAGAGCTTGTAAACTTTAGGGAAATATGAGAATAAAGACTACAATAAGTTGAAAGTTTTGTTGTATTAAAACACTGTATACAGTGGTTGGGCCAATTATCACCCATACTGTACTATGTATTCCTACAGCAACACAAAACAAATTTTCCTTCCACCATTGTCCTTCACAAGTAACCTACATTTTGCCTATTTTGCATGAATTCTAAAGCTAAAAGCATAGTCAGTCCCTTAAATTGCCTCTCATTCCCTCTGCATGGAGAGGAATTTGTGTACTTTAGTGAAAGTTTAAGCCTGCATAATACCGACAATGTGTCCCTCAAGGATCTCCTATCAAAGCAAACAACACTCTACATGTATGCTGTAACAAGCTTGTATCTAAAGTACATCATGTTAGACATTCATGAATGCAAACACAGCATGAATGATGATCGACTGACAGGGATGCAGCATGCATGGTACTATGACTACTGTAACATGTTGTACACTGTCTATTCATCATCTAATTTAATCGTCTAAGTAGTGAATCATGTTCTGAGGTCAAGGTGCAAATTTTATACATTTTTAATTTTCCAGAAGAGTTCCTTGATAATACCCTTTCCATCTCCCACTTCAAGGGCCAAACCTCTCACCCCAAACTACAATTTTGGTACGGGGGTACCAAAATTCTCAATTGGCTCAGCTCTTTGATTGACAGCTAATTCAAACAATGCAGAGTACCAAAGCTTATATTACACATCATGAACGGTACTGAGAGTGTTTTGATTATATAAATTGAGTTTTTCTATTCTCACCGAGAAGCAATTAACTGAGATCGTATCTGGATGAGGATGAATTTCAGACAATTGTTGGAGGGGCTTCAGTAAAAAGGTTAGGAGAATGTTTGGGGTGAGAGAACTGGGCCTTTAAACAAAGTTTATAACATTCACGGTCTACAGGCATGCATGCCTTCATTAAAGTATTTGGAATTCTTGAAAATAATTTGGGAAAAGACTTCACAGTACAGTAGTGGACATACTGCACATAATGTGGTATAATTTGCATGCTTTGGAGTTTGAGGAATTGAAGTAACATCACACACTAAAAAACAATCGCCTCAAATTATTTTGAGGTACTGTAGAGCAATTTTTGCCCACCCTAAAAGGATGGAAACCCAGATATTGTAAATCAGTGCAAGTTTTATAATTCTTTGGTACTACAGAAAACTCCTAAATTTCCTGAAGAGTATGATTTGTACAGTGACACACCTGGAAAACCTGAAAGTCAAGGCCTCATTCTGTAGCCAATTGTGTCTGTTGGAGCAGATCACTCACTGAAGCAGCAAAGCCCTAAATTTTTTTTTTTTTTGAAATCTTGTTGGCCTGGATACAAGAGTGCATTGCAATCTACTTTGCTCCTACTTTACCTCATTGCATTGCATTTCATTTGAAGGTGCACCATGGGATCATATATAATTTTCCTACATCATTCAATAACTTATGCATAAATTCTAAATTATTTAGGTTTGCCAATAAAAATAAATTCAAAGAATAAAGCAAACATAGTTATGTACTTACAGTATATCCTTCACAAGGCCTATATTTTATCAAGCAGTTTTAAAAGGATGCCAAGCAGAGGAAAAAAAAACACCTTCCATTACAGGTAAAGCGAAAGAACAGAATGTCCCATTAAAATCCTCCATCTTGTCAACAATTCTCCTGAGACTTTAACTCTCATCTTTCTCATTTAATTACTGATGTAATTTTTAAAGAAGAACCTTCAGGGAAACTTGTACAATTTATTTCTGTCACCATGGTAATCATAACTTAGTGCTGTTGTCATCACACTTACAGCTGAGTACTCCTCTTAGGGGACACTCTTGTTCCTGCATTCAAGAAGGCTTCCTGCTGCATTAATTGAGGTACTGTTACATCCAGTGAAGACTTCCTGTTATTGTTGTAGCTAGGCCTCCAAGTATAAAGCAAAGGTCTAGATAGCTAATATGTGCTTTGAACAAATTTAAGTCAAACTGAAAGGACTAGAAAGAGTAAAGTATAAAATATGGTCTAATGTTACAAAACATTTTGGTGCTTTTTATACAGTAATTTAACTATAACAGTTTTACTTATGACTGACTTAATAAACTCATCCATTTGGAGGAAAGTGCACTGCATGTCTCCTTTTAGCTGTAGGGTAGAGTATGTATCCACCATAGGCATACTTACTGCATGTTGATGTACAGTATTTAAGAAAAAGTGTCTGGAAATTCAAGGAAGAACAAATTCTCAAAATCATTCAAATATTTAAAGTTGAACATGCAGCACTTGAATTTCGAATAAGTACAGGAGCCTGTTTGGTATGGTAACCACTCTGGTATCCTCACAGGGTTTTGTTTAAATCCAACATAATCTAACTTAAAATTGTAAACATATCTGAACATAGTGGCTTGGTAAGACCATTTGGAACTATTTTTGGAATTATTTTGCTGTGCTGCATTCCCTAGTTTGTGGTTTGTCTCGATTTAACACTTGAATGGAGCCTCTGTGAAAGGATGGGATAGTTGTTTATTCGGGAACTGTTGCATGTTACTTCAATGCCAGGGTTGTCACCAGACCATTTTGAGAGCTCGTTAAATTGTGGTCTACTTCCAAAACAAGGAATTGTCACCTAATTTTAACGAAATATAAGAATTTTCTTCAGTTAGGAATTAAGTTTGGTTACCAATCATTGGGGAGGAGCTCACAGCTGATTGTGAAGCTGACAACCAAATGGACAAATATGCCATATGTAGCAGTTTATCAGAAGTCACATAAATTTGACTCTAATAAACGCCCCTCTTAACGAAAATTTCACACACCCCGGGGTGTTTAATAGAGTAAATACGGTATTAATATTCTTGGGATTACGCCATTGAAGTTTTGGGAAATTAATATTTTACAGTGAAAAAGTGCTCATTGTTCCAGGGCTCGTTTTTGCATTAAAAAATTAGTCTACCAAATGGAAAACAAATTCTCTTTGCATAAAAAACACCCCAGCTCTCTGCGATTCATAAAACTACAGTTACTACAGATATATATATATATATGAGTGGTCGCCTTGTTTCCATAAAGTATGTTAAAATGTACAGTACAGTAGGCATACATGCAACTCCATAGTGTGTCAGCAAGTCCCATGGGGTTTTTAGTCATGAATTCTGGAAGTCCTAAAAACTTAAAGGCAGTTATTTGTCACCCCAAACTACAGTTTCAGTATACATATCAAAACTCTCAATTGGTACAGCTCTTTGATTGGCATCACATTCAAACAATGCATCATAGCTAAATTACACAGCACGGGCACTGAGAGTAGACTCTTGATACACATTATGGACTTGTATGGCCACTGGGACAAGCCATGAAGCAATAAACTATGATTGTGTCTGGATAAAGATGAGTTTTAGATAAATGTGGGAGGGGCTAGAAGAAAGTAGGTTGGGAGAATTGGAACTGTTTGGGATGATGCAAATATGCCTTTAAGTAAGGAGCCCACAGCACCTCATACATAGAATATTTCCAGTCCTAATATGCAAAGTATTTCTGATCTGGTATGAAAACTTCTTAGGGAAAATTAAAGGGATATTTTTAAGACTGTTACTGTTTAGAATGAGTCTGTGGCTCCTATTTTAATAAAGAAGAAGAAAAATAAACCAATCAAACCAAAATGCAGTTACTGTTGGCTTACACTTTGGTAAGTTTGACATTGACACAAAAACGTTGAATGCTTGCAGTATCTATCAGTAAGCCTGTTTGGTATTTCATTGCCGCATAGAATTGTGGAGCACAGGGTGGGATAAACAAATTGAGCTCAGCAGGGAGTACATCATTATCCATTGTTTTTGTCAGTACATGCATACAACACTTTCTTAGTGTTATGCCAACTTGTACAAAAATGGAGGTCTCAGTTCTACATCAAAATGATTTAGACAGAATCCACTGCACAAAACCACTTCCTTTTAAATGTTATGGTTGGATGAAGTTCTAATCCTTCTCTATGTTACAGATGGATTAAAAAGAATAATTTTAAGAAATTTTAATGTCAACTCAAAATTTTGCAAAAGTGCAGATGTGTTCATAGCCATATCAAAATGAATTACCAAATACCCTCACTGCTACACATGTACTGATAATATTCATAATACTGTACTAAATTTCATAATACTGGACCACCAGGATAGTACAGCTAGTATTACTAAAAACTATCTCAAACTGTAACACATAATACAGCACCATCATCTTTTTCATCCAATTCCTGACCAAAAATAACTTAATTGCACACAGGAACCACAAATTGTATCTCAACAGGTCTACATCCTTCAACTTCATCCAGCTCAACTTGTCTCTAATGACATAAACGAAACATTCCTGGACACAAATGATGACACTAATTGGCAGAGCAGTGCTGTAATAAGACACAGAGAAAGCATACCTAGATTAGAAAATGTATTGCAGAATGTTTTACAGTATAGTAGCTTGAGCTCAAAACATTCATTCCAGTTGAAAATTTTGAAAGTTAATCTATGCATACTGCAGGAATAATTATGAAATGGTATTCAGCTGGCCTCTCATTTTTTCAGCTTGAGGGAAAACTTTGCAAAATATATGAAAAAGAAGCAAACTTTTATTTTCAGTCAATTGAGAAAGGTTTTTTGTGTGGATTTTTTGACACCAGAAAGATTCAGCCTAAGGCAGTTACACTTCTCCATGATACAGTCTGCAGCTGGGCATATGAAGCCCTGCCTAATTTAATGTGACAAAAAACACTCCTATAATTACAGTATCACATTGTTAACAATTTAGTGCATCATATTCCATCACATATTTTTACGGTGAACCACAGCAAGACACCTTTTGGCATCTGTGCATGGGCATCAATCTTTACTAAAATTTGTGTGTCTGTGTGTTGGGGGAGGGGGTGGGGACATATTCATGTGGGATATGTCCCCATCACCTCCCCCCCCCCCCTGCTCTATTGACACCCATGTGTTTTTGGCTAAAGGGCAACAGCATTCCCCCAAAACATACTTTGAAACAACAATTTTCTTGTTGCTTCTCTTCAAAGTGTCTCATTTTATAAGATTTCAGGATTAATTCATTACAAAAATTTTTTGGTTAACCAAGCAGTTACTCAGGACTAGAAAACCACACATTTGAGGAGAAAAACTTCTGTCACATGACTCTCAAGAGCCAATCATGATACAGGAGAGTGTACTCCTGTACACTACTGTACATCAGTTTGGGTTGACTGCACTTCTCCTATGTAATGAAATAGTAGATGGTTAAGCCACCTAGAACTGAGTACTCATACTAGAACAATTCAGTACAAGAAGGGACAATTCAAGCTATGGTGAATGGTGCCAGGTGCAGCTGCCCAGCACTTTGTGCCTGGTACAACTCAAAGTCAAATGTACTGACCCACCTGTCATGGATAATTCTGCAGGCTAAACCGAAGCATATTATTATAAAACTTGGTCACAAAAATGCAGCACCATTTTAAATCTACTATAGAGAGTGCTCTCTTACAGATACAAAATTTATTGAAAGGAATGGGGAGGGGGGGGGATTCCATTCCCTTCTGGCTTTTCTCCTCCCTGACTACACAGCCATGGTGAATCAATAGTTTCCACCTGGCACAACATGTGAATATGCTCCAGCTAGATATATTACTGTACCGGGAAATGGTTATTCTTAATCCCCTGGTATAACATCAAGCCTCTCATGGGTATGTTACCCTATACATACAGATTTTACTGCAGCTCAGCTATACAGAGACAGATATCTACAATGTGCTTATAGAGTGTAATTTTTTATCACTTGGGTACTAACATTTCTACTTATCCTATTTACTAAAATACAGTACCTTCTGAAACCATGGACTTACACAAAATGAATCTGTCAAGCTGTAATTACTGGTTAAGTGCAAAATCGGCTGTAGGCTATGGAAGCCTACATGTAAACTGAGAAAACTACCACAACTTTTCTACAAACCTTCGTTTTGAGCATTTTCTTTCTACTATTAACAAAAGGCCAACAATTTGACATGGTGAGTAAAAATATTGTTTGTTGATATTATTTATCCACATCATTTTAATCATACTGGTCCATCTAAAAGCAATTTAACAAATTTTTATTTACTTTTAAGTTTTACAAAGTCCACAGTTGTTATTCCTTTTCTTTTCATTTCCCAAGGGTAAAGGTTAAAAGCTAAAGATAGTGATCTCAAAACCCTTTATCTGTAAATCAAACAGAATGGCGACAGATCTTTGTACAATGGGACAGCTAAATGCAAAGGAAGCCAAACATACTGTACTTTAACTGGGTCATGATGAACCAAGGGAGAAATTCTTTGTGTTCAAAAAATCTGCATGCCACTGAATGCTCATCAACGGAGTTGTTATTTGGCATTTGTACTCAACTCACTATTCCACTGTGCTGTAATGTATTGTAACACAATTCACAATATAGCAAACTGGACCTTGGGCCTTATGTAAAACATGTACACCCCTGTACTGTATAGTGGTGGTCTGCATTAAGTTTAGGTTAAATGCTGTCTTTGAATCTATAGAAGAATCTGGACAGAATGTGATGGTCGGATTTTAGTCAGCTATAACTGGAGTCCATCACCTTTAATCTTTAAATTTCCTTTCTTACCTGTTCCATGGATGGTTGTACACTGAAGTGTATCTTGATTTTTTCAACTTTCACTTAACATGAGGATTTGAAATTCACATAGACAATAAATGCAGACCTTTAAAAGCTGATGGACCCCGCTAATGTCTGCTAACAGTTTTTAAAACAAGCGTTAATCGAATTCCTCTATAGGGTTGAGACACAAATTGACCAAGAGCACATATGCAGATATGTACAGTATGTGTCACAGCAAGTACCCGATAATATCATCACAGGCATTTTAAAATAGCCTGATGGTACAAAAGCAATGCACTTTCCTCAACTTCAGTTTCTTTTAGAACAGTTAATAATAGGGATCAGATGATCTACTCAGTATTGGCCATCTGTATATGTCACGTTTGAGGACCCTTCCAGTAACCCTTCTGGAGATATTTTGTAAACAAACAAAAGGAACATAGACACAAACAAAGATACACAAGACATCACTATAACATAGATTCTTTGCTTGCCATTAATGGCAAGGAATCAAAAGGTACAGGCAGAATGCAGATCACTTCCTCATTTGCAGCATCTTTACATAAGCACGATATTAATCATGACTGATAACTTTTCAAACAGATCAATGTTTCACTGTAGTCACTAAGCAATACACACTGAATAATACACATACATACTGTACAGTAGAGTACAATACTCTGTATATCGTCTATTGACAATTTCACGTTTGATAACTAATTGCAAATACTGTAAAAACTGGTGAGCAACCCAAGTGAATATAAAAAGTTATAAACTGTAGAGACCTGTTTGCGCCTTTAGGCACGACAAAATCAATCTACTTCAAATATTTTAAATATCAGTTAATGAACTGGGCTTATTATAGTGTTGGAGAGAGTATACAATTACTACTGATGTTACCAACAGCTAAATTTGCCTGTATTTGTACACCTACTGTGACTAAGGTTGACAACTCACTGGGAGTCATACAGTAGGGAGATTCCTGGAATTGATGGAGGCCTCTGAGATTTAACTCAGTCTCAGCATTGCTCATAGCTATGGTCAAATTGCCTACCACAGTATGAACCTGAAAGAATTTGATCCAAACAGGATGAAAGACACCCCAATCTCTCCTTACCTTTACCATGCCCCCCCCCCCCCTCAAAAAAAAAAAACCTTCAAAATTTTCAGCTGACAGCCACATCCAGTACATAGTATACAGACCTTTCTTGATTATTTATAAGCCATCAGCAGAGCCATCAGATGAAGGGCCCAGGTTCTCCCAAGTCTCCTTCATTGAAGTCACTGATTTATATGTCCTGTTAACATAACTCATCACGGATGGGTTCTTGGGGTCTGCACATAACACAGATACCAACCAATAGATGACTGGATTGAAAGCAATTTATCAGAGTGTATTTCTAACGATTCCACACATTACAATGACCAAGCTGGTTGGCAATCATGCTTGATGTTGCATTATATCCGTCGATACAGGTTACTGTACATCACAGGAACTGTACTGCAACATCACTGTTAAGTATATTTTCCACTGTTTGTTACATGGTAAATGCAAAAGTACTGCACTGTACTGTACTTTGGCTACTGAAGTAAATTTATTAGTGTGAGACATTTTCTCTAAGGAGTGTGATCAATTCCTACCCATAAATATACTGTACTAATAATTAAGATCTACAGTACAGATCTACAATACTTGTAAAGTACTGTGCCATACTGTACAACCATTCATTTTTAATTTTTTTTTAATAAATGTGTTGAGGGTCACAAAGCCATTTGGCTAATCGATTCCAGAGTGAGCATGGATGAGCATGGAAAGAGCTATCTTTGCCCTCACTTTTTGACTAAATAGTGTTCAGAGATTCACAAGGCAGGCATGGACCACCAGGACCACCACCACCTCCCAGGACCACCACCACTGTTTAGTGTCACCATCTACAGTAAGGCTGGCCGGGTGAGGTGGAGTTTTAATACTTGCTCTGCACCACTGATCAACAGCTGAACTCAGCAAGCAAACAACTTCCTGAATCTGACAACTTCCTAAGCTAGTAAGCTGAACAACTTCCTAAAATAGACCATCAAATCCAATTTCAATTCTGTAATTCACCAGTTTTAAACTATCATTGCACAGCTTTGAACTAAGCATATTTTTAGACCCCCAAAAATGTTCAAGTGGTTTCACAGGGATCTGATCTGAGGACCTCCAGCTTGCAAGGCCATACGCTCAACCACCAAGCCTCAGGGTTTTTGACTTAAAAGAAGGGTATAAGGTCACAACAGGATTTGGTATGTTAGAGGGGTACTCATTCTATTGGCGAAATTTGCATTAAAGTCCGATGTGTAGTTCCCAAGATATGAGCATGTAAAGTTGTCACATTTCCAACAAAAAGTGAACTTGAAGCAAGCACATATGACATCACATCCCCACATTAGAGCACAGTCTTTTGTTTTTCTTTAAACGTTAGACTTGATTTTCTCCTCAACGATGACACATTATTAAAATGTGATTGCATAAGTGGCGTGAGAACTTTACAAACTTTGCATCCCCCACTGGAGGTCCTATTGCTATTAACTTCAAGGTCAACAAAACAGTCTTGTAAAACAAAGTGAAACAAAGCATTCCTTGTCAATGTGAGGAAGTGATAAAAGCTCTCCTGCCCTCAAACTCACTTTTGAACACAAATCTACTGACTTCATTTTCCAATATCTCAAGAAATACATGTCCGATTTGAATGAAACTTTCACCACACTGTGAAGATTTGGTTCCTTTTTCACATATGAAAATTAAATTTTTGCTTAAACCTTCCCTTTAAAACATGCTGATTGAAATCACGATTAAAATCGTGATTTTAATTGAAAAAAAAAAATCATGATTTAATCACAAATCAAAAATCTGATATAAATCGATTTATTTGATTTAAATCACCAATTTACAGTAAATCGTGATTTTTCAAAAAAAATAAAAAAAACAACCCTGCCAAGCCTACTCCACTGTGACAAAAGATAGATTTATCTGTTCCTTTGTGAAATACAAAAGTGAAGATTACCTTTACATTAACTTTTTGAATCTCTACAGTAGTTACATTTAGACCAAAAAGGCAGCTACTGTACTGTAGTGAGGGAGAAAAAATTGAATGAAACTCGTAACAGATTGTCACTTGTGCAATATATATCAAATAATACACAAAAAATTTTATCCCTGAAGAGTGATAAAATTTGACAGAAAACAAGTCTCCTATCATACAAATTGAGCATGTTCGAATACAACTAAAACTATGTATTCATGAACATTTCGTTTAATTACAGTTACTATATTTTTCCACATAGTGGCCCTTTTCTTCTATTAAGTAGTCAATTTGTCATCCATACTCATAATTTGGTTAGATTATGGTCCAGGATTGAATATTGATGCGAATGTTCCTTATGCTGTCAAAAAATCACACAAACATTTTAAGTGCAGCTGGCATCCGGGAAGGGAATAGTGAGACTGGTTCATGGGCAAACTTATAATTCTGCATAACTTTCCAACAATATCTAGCAAATTGTTATCCTACTTAGCCTTATGTTTGAATGAACATCTTCACCCTTTGTAAAACAGTTTTGTCAAGAAGTAAAATGTATGTACACTAGATATGAAACTAGAGCACCATAGGTGCTGAAGCTCAGACCTGTTGAACTACTGCACAGTGATGACTCTCATGCCAAATAAACCACTCCCATTTTAAACATTACAAGGACTACTGTATGTACTTGCACACATGGATGATATTTCTTGAACAGATATACCCAAATTTAGAATGTTTTAATTTCTCTTCCTTGCTTTCCACTTTTAAAGAAAACAGTGTAGTCAGTAATCAGCAAGGCAGAAGGCAAATTTAATGGGCTGAAATAACACAATAGTAAGTAAAAGCAATTCCTCCCTGAACACAAAAAAAGAAATTTGACCCTCTTCATCCCTTTCACAAGCAAAGCTACAGAAGTTTAGAAGCAGTGTCATACAGTATGACTTGGTGCTGGTACAGGCTACTGTAGTTGTTACACATAGATAAGATTTTAAGACACACCAACACCAATGTGTTATAAAGTGTCATACTGTTCAAATACTGCTCAAGTCTTCCCATTTAGTTGACTCTTACAGGTATGACTGGCGGGAAATACCATGGGCATATTCTACAACCCCAGCCCACATGCTGGCATGCTACTGTAATTATTTCTACAAATTAGTGCCTACTGTACGTTTGCAAACACAATGGAAATTTATACCCATCAAAATCCCCCTTTAAACTGAACCTTCAGTAAACAAACTCAAAGGACTGACCTTTTTTACACAGGGAGTGTTAAAGGGAGCACTGCAGTTCAAGGGGAATCATGAGGTAAGTTGGTGAGACTAGTAAAAGTAGAGGGGTGGCACAAAATTGGTAAGAAAGGCGTCATAATTATTATCATTCTAAATTGGACAAGAAATTTGTAAATTTTGCACATGCCAGACATCCTTCCGAGCAATTTTGAGGACAATTTTGCAATGCATACTGAGGAAGAAAAGCAGTTCAATTTACATACTGTAGATCTATGGCCTTAAAACATGGCCTTTGGATGACCTATGACCTATGTTTTTCAACCAGTCAAGAGTTGATTCAACATGCCATGTTCCATAATTACCATACTCAAGATGCAAAGCAATAGCTACCAGTCAAAAATAGTGCCACCTTTTGACCTCATATGACATTGAATAACCTTGGACAAGAAAATTTAGTACAACACTCAAGAACCACTACCTAAGGAATATTATGGCCAACTTTCAATGATATTTAGCACTATTTGGGGCAGGTGATAGCACTATTTGTGGCAGGTGATATTCACAAAACAGCCATAAATGATCCTTAGATGACCGTTGACCTCAACTTTTTGAGCACAACATGATGTAGCCCAATGTGAAATGACCAAGTTTTGTTACAGTTCATCAACACATGTGCCCCTGAGAGTGTAAAGCAACTGCATGTGAACAGACATGACAGTCATGGATAGACAAGAGTTACAATGACAGATCAGCTCAAATAGCTCTTTAAGCTGGTTTGAGATGAAAGTCATTTAAAATATAGTGCATGTGTGAAAGTTACCCACAGTTTGGTACAGTGCTGATAATAATGAAACCAAGTTAATTAAAAAAAGGTCAAGGACATTTTTAAAGCGGCTCATTGAGTTGGTTCATGAAATTTAACAAATTTTTCCAAAGCTGTTAAGTTTTCTTCACATACCAATGACAAATGGTGAAACTAAGACAATCCCTATACCCTACATACAAATAACTGTTTTATCATTGAGTAATTAACAATTAAAGTTGGTTTTCAAAAACTGGTGACCAGACACTTTTTCAAATTATGTACAAAACGGTTACAAGTCAGGACACTTGAAAATTCAAAATTTTAATGTTTTCTGTGACTTTTGGACTTGAAACTTGACTTGTTATGCTAACTGTAAGCATTGTTATGTGGTAGAGACCCTTGGAGACTCTCATTAAGTTATCGATTTCAACTCAATGAGCCACTTTAAGGACAAAAAGTCTACTAAAATGGACAAATTTGAGGGCTATTTTCAAGAAACATTTGATTTTAACAGTTAGTCATTTACAAAATTACTGTAATGTCAAAGTTCCTGTAGTTTCCTGACTAAGTTTCATTTCTTTCGCACTAAAGATAACAGCAAATAATTCATTTGTATGCATTGTATTACAATAGAAGGAGTGGAGAACACACAGGTTGACACTTGGCAATGAAAAGTGTGCAGTATTTTATGAAGAGCATTTTTATTGTTAGCATCAAGTATGTGGAGTTTCGGCTCCAAACTAATCAACCTTATTTGAACTGTACATGACAGGTCAAAAATACCCTGTTTGCCAATAAAATAACCAAAACTGCTGCTAAGGATGTACTTCATTCAACCTCCCTCAAATGAGGCACATGCAAAACAGAAGTAACCATGAAGTGCTGCCTATTCTATGACTATTCATGTGAAATTTCTTTCTGAACATACTGTACTGTAAGTTGAAGTTACAGTAAATTTAGACTACAGGGTAGTTACAGTATAATGTACCTTTAGGGAAGTACAAATAATAATATCCAAACCTACCTACTGTAGCTTCAAATTGCTATTAAATATAGATGGGCTGGCCTAAATTTCAAAAATTCAAGTCTTTAACATTTGCCATCTGCATGCCAGTAATACATTACAGTGTCCATATCAAGGACATGTGCTATACTCCAGTACTGGAGAGATTCACAGTGTACAAATATATAGAGCACCCACTCAGCCTCTTTAGGGTGGAAGTCTGTAGCTGATGTATCTTCGTAGACCTCACCCAGCACAGAGATACATAAGGTAACATTACTATCATACCACCCCCAGAATTTTTCTGAGAGCTGATATTAGTTGAAAAATGGCCAAAAAGTGGACCCCAAAATGTGACATAAACAATTGTTTTTCAAAAGACTATCAGATGTAGAACAAGGGTTAGATCTCCTCATAATGTATGTATGTCATATGAAGTGGATCACATCACTTTATTGAATGTGACATAGCATGGGGACAAACATTACAAAAGTTATTTCCAATGAGCTATACAAAAAGAGTGTTACATATGTAACATTTGGTGTCCACCCCATTTCAAACGTCACACAACTCTGAGAACTGAAACTGCAAGAACTTATGGATTGACTAGAGGTGTGTTTGTCAAGACCTAGGCAACAGTAGTTCATATCCACATGGGCTCACACAAAGCTACAGTACTACTGTATCTATACAGAAGTATAAGGACACAAAAACTGGATTTGTGCCGTATGTAACATTGGTGTCCACCCACCCAGTTCATATGTCACAAAGGCAAGCTGCTGCAGCCATACAGCCACACAATAAATTTCCAGTTGTTATACACAGGTATTGCCCATAAGACTGTCTTAAGTATTGCCATTTGTGGTAATGTTCACAAGGAGAGCCATTGTATGTGAATACAGACTTGGTGTCCACCCCCTCGGTGTCCTGTTACAGTATATATGTCACAAAAAAATCAAATTTCACCAAAATGGTCAGTTTGAGAACGAATATTAGGCTCTTTGTGACACCGCTACTTATTATTAACAACTTCAGAAAAATGAGTAATATACATAATATTATTCTTTTTTCTGAAGAATGAAGGATTTGAAAATTTCAAATTTTAGGTGTGGACACCATTACATACGTCACAATTTAAGTCAAAACTCTGTATTACAAACACCTGACTTAGGCTGACTCTTTTCAGACACCTAGAATATATATACTACATCACTTAATGTGTGCAAAAATAGTAAGCAGTGTAGTAATACATTCTGGTTCAAACCAGTAAATGCACATTTTCAGTGTTTTATGAACAAACAGCAGCATTGTGACATACGTACTGTAATGGTGTCCACTTTTCTAACGTTGTGTTTTCGACATCTTTCCATACAATATACACTTTTGGGCATTTAAGTAACTCAGAAAGGCAAGAAATATATGGTTACACACAAATATCTCATTTCATTCTCAATTACAAGCATGTAAGTGGACACCATGTTACGTATGTCACACATGTAGATGAATGACCTACTCTCTGAAATATCTAAGTCAATTATTACTCAACTATCTTCCTATTTAATACTCAGCTAAAACATGATATTTGGAAGGTGATGAGCTACTTTTCAAAATTATTTGATGAATTGTAATTTTGAGTATGTATGTCACACCTTCATTACCCAGTATTGAAGAGTGACACATACTGTATCTTCAGTACATATAAACCAAACTGATAAAATTCAGTTTAAAACTCAAAGTTTTATCAGAAACACATTTATTTCACGACCTTTGCCTTTGAAAAAAGTGACTTTTTTTTAAATACCTTGGTGACAACATAAATTATGATCATTTTAGGTTACTGACTAAAGACAATAAAATAAGAGACAGTTTAACAATGGTTTAGTTATTTCTTTGAATCTGTTGCAATACCACACCTTGACAAAACATGGGTCAATATTGCTGGGGCAAAATTATATCGAAGATATCGTGATGTCGCAACTATTGTGGCAGCCCTAGTAGGAAGACAAAAGAAGATTGTGCCAAAAGTTTTTTTGGAATCTTTTGGGAATACAGGATAGACTACTTTAATATCAACAACTTTAGTAAAAATAGCCCTGGAATGCCTGGATGATTGGTGTGTTGGGAATGGACATCTTTTGTTATACTGTAAATGAGGAGGCTAGTACAAACACTACTTTATGATGTTTGTAATAAAGCTATGGGTTTTATGTTTAAGGTTATCAAAAGTACTCCCAGTTTCGTACAAAAGTTGGTTGCCGTGCCAAACTTGAATCAACAAAGCATGTGTGTCAAATGCAGATTTTCACATTTTGGAACTTTCCTCATGATCTCAAAATATGTGAGTCCATAAATAAATAAACATAGAAATGAAAGAGCTGTATTAATATATAGTTTCCTCATTATGCAGATGAAACCTTTCATTTCTCTCTGTGGAGCAAAACAAAGATACTGTATTTCTAGGCATCATATGGCACGTCTATTTAACTGTTAAGTTGGGAAACAATTCAAACTTTGATCCTCAAAGTTTAGGCCCACTGAGACCAGTCAGCCTCAATAAATATTATGACTTAAAGAGGTTTCACAACATCACAACATCCTAAAACCCAAGGGCTTCAATCTGGGGGCTTCATCTCCTGAACCCCACTCAGTGAACCTTGAGTATATCGAGAGTATAATGATGCTCCCCTGCAAAATTGTTGTACCCCAAGTGCACCCCCCCCCCCTACAAGAAACATCTAGTGATGCCAGTGCTTCTTTCAGGTCTGTCAAAATCACAAAATATTGTTCATCACTTCAGACACAGACTGAGGAGGGTGATATTTTTTATGCACGTTGTCAACAGCTGCTGGTGTAGGCCTGTAACTAATCAGATGATTTTTCACCTGGGGAGGAAGAGAGAATGGGAATGGGGCACGTACCTACTTGAGAACCCCCAGGGCTTCTCCCTCTTCAGCTACACCAGTGACTATCAGTCACAGACTTGACTGCACCTACAGCAGGTTCAGTACATCAATGTACAGTAAGGTACACTGGTAATGTATTCACAATCAATGAGTAACACCATGGATATTTCGACAGCAATTTGGCAGATAAAAATAATTTTCTTTTTTGTCTTTTTTTAATCAAAAAAGTTGAATAACAATTGACAGCAATGACTTTAAAAGAAAACAGCTCATACTGATGCAGGCCTCAAATTTAATGGCGGCCACAATGGCCAGTCCCGTCGTGCCTTTCCCTTTCTGCCATGATGCTCAGGTGGTAAAATGGTTGAAATTCACGGCCAAAGGTGTCGTCATGCCCTCCACAAATGGCTGTCGTGCCCTCACACCTTATTGTGAAGTTCTAACTTATCACTAAAATGCAAGTAATACATGTCTGGTGAACATACTGTACATAGAAACTCAAAACTCCTAAAACTCAGCGCAACAGTAGCAACTGTGGTCAAAGGCAGAAAGGGGTAACTCATTGGTTTGTGCAATGTGTAGGCTACATTTTTCTTGAAACATAGTGAAAACTTCAGTAGCCCTTGAACAGGACCCAGCATTACATTCCTATATACTTTACACGTTGTAAGGAGTGACTAGAAGGAGCAGATTATACGGTCACGTTCAGTGACTACAGTAGGTGAAAACATACTTGGAAGCAAAATAAGATCTGTGGGATCTGGCTGTTGTTTCAATCAAATACTGTAAGCTGGTTTGGGGTGAACACTGATCATCAATACAACTCTTTGTCTTGGTTGTCTGACCATGCAAAGCTGCTCCTAAGTTCTATCATGAAACAACTGATTTACAGTGTACACAACCGTGAAGGCTGCAGCAGGCCAAGTCCTCCCCAAACCAACTCTTCCCCAACCAACTCGTCCCCAAGCCAACTCATCCCCAAGCCAAGTTGTCCCCAAGCCAAGTCGTCCCCAAACCAACTCGTCCCCAAGCCAAGTCGTCTCCAAACCGACTCGTACCCAATAGGAAAAATGGTGTGATTTTTTACACTTGCGGGATTATGGGATATTATCTCTCACACAGGTTCTACAACAGGTGTAGGCTTAATTAACGTTGGCATCTCAAGAAGTGACTTGCGTGATTTTATCTATCGATCACACAGGTTCTTCAGCAGGCGTAACATTAGGCCTAGTAAGTTAATATACAGTGGTACAAAATCGTGGTAATGTTGTAGGTAGGCCATGGTCTGGCTGTGGGTAACCAAAATTGGGGACTGCAAAGTTCTTATAATTACCCCCTTCCCCCAATCAAATTTATAGATTAAAAAATTAAAATTAAAGTAAACAATCTTTGAAAGTATTGATTTTCATTGTGCTATTATAGGCAATTGTTGTTAAAAATGAAATAAATACCTGGCCATTGAAAGAACAGATTTAAGCAACCACCCATCCCCCCCCCCCACCCAGCCTGGAAAAAAAAGTGCCATCCCAGCAATATGAGAGGCATTTTTGACAACTAGTTGAAATTTTCTCTGCACTGATACTCGTCAACCAACGGGGCCTAGTCCATCAGTGTTATTGCACGAACACTCAACACTTTTTCCAAAAGCCTCAGTCCTCACTCCCCCCAATGAAAAAAATCTGGAGCATAACAGCCAACAGATTAGCCCAAATTCGTGTCATTCTTCAATACTGGGTAATGAAAGTGTGACATGCTTTACCCAAAATTACAATTCATCAAATAATTTTGAAAAGTAGCTTATCACCTTCCAAATGTCATGTTTTGACTAAGTATCGAATAGGAAGATAGTTGAGTAATAATTGACTGAGATATTTCAGAGAGTAGGTCATTCATCTATATGTGTGACGTATGTAACATGGTGTCCACTTGCATGCTTGTAATTGAGAATGAAATGAGATATTTGTGTGTAACCATATTTTTCTTGACTATCTGAGTTACTAAAATGCCCAAAAAGTGTATATTGTATGAAAAGGTGTCGAAAACACAACGTTGGAAAAGTGGACACTGTTACATACGTCACAATGCAGCTATTTGTTCTTAAAACACTGAAAATGTGCATTTACTGGTTTGAACCAGAATGTATTACTACACTGAGTGATGTAGTATATATTCTAGGTGTCTGGAAAAAGTCAGCCTAAGTCAGGTGTTTGTAATACAGAGTTTTTACTAAAATTGTGACATATGTAGCGGTGTCCACACCCAAAATTTGAAATTTTCAAATCCTTCACTCTTCAGTTAAAAAATAATATTATGTATATTACTCATTTTTCTGAAGTTGTTAATAATAAGTACCAGTGTCACAAAGAGCCTAATATTCTATCTCAAACTGACATTTTGGTGAAATTTGATTTTTTTTGTGACCTATGTAACAGGACATCAAGTTTGTATTCACATACAGTGGCTCTCCTTGTGAGCACTGTCACAAATGGCAATACTTATCTAAAAGACAATCTTATGGGCTATTGTGATACCCATGTATACAACTAGAAGTTTATTGTGTGGCTGTATGGCTGCAGCAGCTTTGTGACACATTAACTGGGTAGGTGGACACCAATGTTACATACGTCACAAATCCAATTTTTGTGTCCTTATATTTCTTTATAAATAGTAGCTATGTGCAAGCCCATGTGGATATGAACTACTGGTGCCTAGGTCTTGACAAACACACCTCCAGTCAATCCATAAGCTTCTTGCAGTTTTTAGTTCTCAGAGTTGTGTGACGTATGTACAGTAACAGGGTGGACACCAAATGTTACATACTGTACGTAACACTCTTTTTGTATAGCTCATAGGAAATAACTCCCGTAATGTTTGTCCCCATGCTATGTCACATTCAATAAAGTGATGTGATCCACTTCATATGACATACATACATTATGAGGAGATATAACCCTTGTTCTGCATCTGATAGTCTTTAGAAAAACAATTGTATTTTTACGTCACATTTGGGTGTCCACTTTTTGGCCATTTTCAACTAATATCTGCTCTCAGAAAAATACTAGGGGTGGTATGATAGTAATGTTATCTTATGTATCTCTGTGCTGGGTGAGGTCTATGAAAATAGATCAGCTACAGACTTCCACCCTAGTAAAGAGGCCGAGTGGGTGCTCTATATATTTGTCTACTGTGAATCTCTCCAGTACTGGAGAATAGCACATACAAAAAGAACCTAGAGTTAGACTTCCATCGCCACTTGAGAGTTTGTTTTATACCCCTCCCCGTTTGTACGTGATGACCCTAGATGCTGTTTTATATCACTGCTACTGATGAGCCCTGAAAATATTTTGTTTGTGTGAAACGCTTCTAGCATGCTATTGTTTGTACTTTAATAAGAAGGTCATCTGAAAATTTGTGTAATTTTTTCATTTTGGGGTTAGCAAACCTCTGGGTGAAATTCAGTGCTCCCTTACCCCTGTGAAACACCATACAATGTAGGCCTAGGCCTTACACGGTATGACTATATGAGATTGTAAGGAAATGCCCATTCATTCACATTGCTACCAGGATCGTCCATTGAAAGAAAACCGACGTGGAAAGAGAAAATCTGAAGAAAGACATTATTTTCCATAATTTATAAGAATTATCCATAAAAGTCACTATTTCCCACTAATTTTCACTAATTTCTCATATTGGGCCGGACATGGCTTGGGGACGACTTGGCTTGGGGACGAGTTGGCTTGGGGATGACTTGGCTTGGGGAGGACTTAGTTACTGAACGTGACCGTATAATCCGCTCCTTGTAGTCCCTCCTTACTACGGTCACTGGCCTACATGTACAAAGGTAACAATGTTTTAAGCCAAAACAACAAACGGAGCTCTAATTAAGATGGAATGGTTCATAGAACAGATTTGAGTTAATATAATGATTTTGAGCGTTCTTAAATACCACTTATACCTTCTGGAATGTTTAATACCAGTAAATTCATAGCAAAAGGCAGGAAAAATGTGGTGCCATCCTTGGCAGTAACATCGACATCTTGATCGTCTGCTACAGTGCTACTGTGTTGCATGATGGGAAGGACTTCCGCTAGACAAGCTGTCGAAGACCAATTAGTAAGCGCGGCTAGTCAATACTTGTACTTCATATAGTAAGCTCTCTGTACATTACGAAAAATTGTACAGTCAATGCGTAGGTTTCTCCGTTTTAAATGAGATCACATGACAAACACTGACTTCTTCAACTGAAAAAATAATCTGCACAGGCTTAACGTTACTCGCAGAATTATCCAGCCAAAATTTCCCTCTTAAAGGTCTTACTTCGTTAACAGACTTGTGTGGAAGAGGAATGTGATGACAAAGATCATCTGTGGAAAGTCTGGTGAGAAAAGGTATCTTTTTGGGGACGTGAGGGATGCCTACTCACGCGTGAGTAGGCAAGTGAGCTGTGTTTTTGTGTATACCGGGCAAGGGCCCAGAAATGAAGTGTATAGCATAGGAACGTAATGCTGGGTCCTGTTCAAGGGCTAGGACTTGGCTTGGGGACGAGTTGGCTTGAGGAGGACTTGGCTTGGGGACAAGTTGGTTGGGGACGAGTTGGTTTGGGGACGACTTGGCCCGAAAGCGTGACGGCATAGCCTATATAACATACCTTCCAAAGTCACCTCTTTGCCAGCTCGTTTGAGAGCTCGAACAGCATCATCATGAGTTGCATCTCTCAGGTCCTCTCCGTTGACGGACAAAATGGCATCTCCAACAAAAAGAGATTCAGTGTTATCTGCTGCTAAACCTTTGAATATTTTGCTAATTATTATTGGCATTTTGTTCTCTTTTCCACCTTTAATGCTTATCCCTAGCCCTCCAACTTCTTGTTTTTCAATTTTCACAATTCTCTTTTGACTGGCGATATTTTCCGGGAGATTGTTTTCATTGCTGAACATGAAATGTCGATCGGCCATAGATTGTCCATTAGACAGTCCATTATCGCTCCGTGAAGGATCTTCCTCAAGACTTACAGTCAGCGTTTCTTCATCGAGGGTCGCGAGAACTCGGCACCACTGTTCACGTACGAGAACTTCCAGTAAGCCAGATTTGGAGACTCCCTGCACCGCCATTGTTGAACAAAAGTGAACAAATTTGATGTCACGTTTTAAGAAATTCTGAAGCAGAATTTGAAATCTCTACTAACGCAACCACGATCCTTCCAGTCATGCCTTCATCATTCAAGTTCACACTCAACTTCACCAATTTGGTGAGCAACGCTGACCGTACCGTTCCGTACCCTGGGCTTGATGTAAATGTACAAGTACAACATGGAGTAGTACTACGATCGCAAGTGTTCAATATGCTATTATGTTACGTTCACTTATCTGCTGAGAAACCCTACCACAGAGATTACAAGTCCAAGATGTGACAGTGCAATACCAGGGCTGGCAATACACTGGCTCACTTAGCGGACGAAGTCTTTTCGTTGAGTGCATCGCTACGAAAAAACCAAATGAGGGTTAGCAAGCAAAATGTGGCTGCAGCCGCAGAGGCGCTACGCAGGCTAGCAAACCACCAACTCTATTTCAGTATGAGTAGTTGCTGTCTCCGTTTCTAGAATGCAACCTCACTAGATTAGTGACTCCAGTCACCAGTTAATCATTCAAACTTTTAAGTGACTCGAGTCACTGTACTATTTCAATGGGTGAAATTAACCCCAAGAGCGTCGCCGTTATTTTGAAAATTGGTGGGGACGTGGAGCGCGTCCATGGGTTCGCGGGGAGCGTATCAGAATTTTTTTGACAGATGTAGCCCCTAGAATGCCGGAAATTGCATTTCCCAGACATCAAAATGGCTCATTCATTTTAGTATTTCATGAAAAATAGTAATTAAAAAACACAAGAATAAGAGTTACTGATGATAAATTTATCAAATACAAACATCATAATGAGCCGATATAAAACAAGAAATTAGTCCACTCATCTTCACCTAGATACTTCCTTCACCGCCCTTGGGCACCGTAGTTGGGTGTGGGGTCCCATTAATATGTGCTGGGAGCTACACGCAAGTTGACGCAACAACAACAATGGAATACACAAACAAGATGAACAGGGGGTCCTGCATGTCCCCCTGGTTCGACCGCTGCAGTGCACGGCAGGGTTCTGCATTAGCTCCCAGATAAACAGAAAACAACAAACAAAGCAGATGAAACAGAATATTGTGCTGGAGAAAGGCGAACAGTCTGAGTCAAGTATAATGACCAACATCAGTAGTAGTTTTGTTGCTTATTTTGATAACGCCTAATGGGCAGATGGGTATTTGAGATCTTTACGACTAACGCGGTATAGCAGGATAATTTGGATATTCGGAATTCCAAAATTCACTCAAAAGATGGTGAGGACATGGTATGCCATGTTCCCACCCGTCTGAATTTTTGGTGGGGATGCGCGCGCGTCCCCGTGTCCCTGCGGGAAACGGCGCCCATGCGTAACCCCAACGATTTGCAGCCGCCCAACAAAATCAGATTTTGCTGATAGGAAGGTCTGGATTCTTAACTTCTTAAGTAATACTCGAAGTTCGCAAAGACTCAATTTTTTGAAAGGATTCAATTTTCTTCCAAAGAAAGCTAATGTATTGTCAAATATTTGTAAATTAAAAGAAAATGATGTCGTTTACCTTGACTTTTCAAAGGCTTTTGATAAAGTTCCATTAGGTAGGCTAATGGTTAAACTGCATAGGTTAGGGGTTCATGGCAATTGTGCTGATTGGATAAATTCGTGGCTTCATGGTAGATCTCAGAGAGTTGCTGTCAATGGTAACTTCTCCTCTTGAAAAGAACTTGTCACAAGTGGAGTACCACAGGGTTCTGTCCTTGGCCCACTTCTTTTCTTGATTTTCATCAATGATATTGATAGTTCTCTTACATCTCGTATAAGTAAGTTTGCAGATGATACTAAGCTTTATAGGAAGATTCGCATTTTGGATGATGCCTTACTGCTGCAGAAAGATCTGGATAGGTTATTTTCTTGGTCTCAGATCTGGCAAATGTCTTTTAATGCAGATAAGTGTAAGGTCCTTCATTTTGGTCCCAAAAGTTTTAGCTATGATTATAACATGAATGGTTGTGTTTTAAGTAATGTCACCTCTGAGAAAGATCTGGGTGTTGTAATTACTGGGGACTTAAAGTCATCAAGGCAGTGTGCAGCCACTGCTGTAAAGGCTAATAGAGTGCTTGGATTGATCAAGAGGAATTTCATCAATTTTAGTAAGGATATTGTGCTTAATTTGTATAAGCAGTTGGTAAGACCCCATCTTGACTATGCAGCTCAGGCTTGGAGTCCATTCTATGAAAAGGACAAGTTTCTTTTAGAGCAGGTTCAGAGGAGAGCCACTCGCCTCATTCCTGAGGTGAGAAATTTGCCTTATCATGCTAGGCTTAAACATCTTGGGCTTACCACCTTGGAGATGAGAAGGATTAGGGGAGACATGCTCCAGGTTTTCAAGTTCCTTTGTGAAAGGAATCCCCC